>JZKD02S1663369.1:132539-142585 GCA_000966675.3 Picea glauca
GTACATGTTGTGTTGCTATGCTTTGTGCGATGTATTGATGTGTTTATGTGTTTACTTGCTTAGTGCTTTAATATAAATGAATGATAGATAGATATGTTGATGCTTAGTGCTTAATAATATCGATGGATGTTAGATCTGACTTATGTACGTATGTTTAGTTCTTAAGTACCTTATATCTAAATGAATATTGTGATACTTTTTAATTAGGGTTTAACTGCGTTGTATCTAAGACTTGATATTGATGAATGTTAACTGTTGAGTGCTCTGTTAAGTGTTAGAATCACAAATTTGTGTCCTAGCTAAGGTTGCAGACATCTGAGTCCTGCAACCACCCCTGCCTCTACCTCGGGTGAGACTTCATCAGCTTCAAAGGTGTTGCCGAAAGGGCCAGTAGTTAGGGTTTTGTTGGCGCATTGTTGTAGCGTTGAACCCTAGGTCTGTCCCTGTTCCAACAGTAGCTCGGCTTCAAGAGAAACCTCGACATCTTCATCAGAAACATCCTCTAAAATGGCCATAAGAAGTTTATTCTCTTTACATTTGTGCCCTGGAAAGTATTTGTCATCACAATTATAGCAAAGACTCTTGAGTTGGCGTTCAACCATTTCCTCCCATGTTAATTTTTGGACCTTGAGAGAAGTGGCCTAAGGGGCAGGGGTGGTGGGTTTAGGGTGGGAAACAAAAGTGGGTTTTCTTCTTTGGGCTAAGATGATCTGGTGTGCCTCCTTAGCACGTTTAGTTGCTTCCAACCAAGTTTGGGGGTGAGCCATTGTGACCTGAGCTCATATTTCATCCTTGAGGCCATTGATAAAACATTCCCTGAAAAAAGTATTTTTCATGCCCTCTGTTCGAAAATCCAAGAGCTCAAGGAAGCAATAAAATATTCCATTGTTTCAGATTGTGTCAAGTTGGTCAGACATCCTAAATGGTGGGTGTCTGTGCCAAAGTGTTCATACATCTCAGCAACAAAATGTGACCGTGAAACATACCCTTGATGTGAATTTCTATGCCATTTCCACCAATACCATCATTCTGGATCCAAATAGATAATTCTGTAACAAATCTTGGTAAACTCATCAATAATGCCATGCAGGGAGAAATAGTGTTCCATTTGAATGACCCGGGATGTTAGATCCGAGCCATCAAATTTGTTCACCTTAACTCTGGGAAGATGGGGGTCACGAGGTAGGGAGTTGGAATGAGAGTGCATAGGCCAGTTGGAGTCAATATCTTCAGTATAGAGAGGTGGTTCAGAGGAGGAAGGACCCTGGAATTTGTTCATGAATGGTTGGAGAGTGGAATTAACTTCAACAATTTGGCTGCCGAGTTGCTCCTAGATGTAGTGCATTTTGGCATGAATGGAAAAAATGTCAATATTCACTTGGCCCTGAAGGGAAGTAAGGTCATTATTTAGTTTATAATTGGTTTCTTCTTGGTGGGTGGGATCCATGAGGGGTGGGTCCATAGACAAAAAATAGATAAGTGATATATACTACTACAATAAGGGAAACGAGAGAAAACCAATGGGATAAGTGGAAAATAAAGTTGTTGGGAAGGGTATGGGTCCATGGTGTTAAAAAAAGGGTTAAAATAATAGGTATCACAACGATCAGGATGAAAAGGGGAATCCAATGAGATAGGTATCAAATAAGGGTGTGTGCAGGACCTAGACTTTTTTTTAACTCCCATGGATTTATACTCCGACCTGAATAACACTGCATTGTCAAAATGCCCAAATTATTAAAAAGAAAAAATGTGTAGTAATATTGCAACCAGAATGCAGGAGGCAAGGTTGAGCAACCAAAATATGCATTGTGTTCCTTGTCTAGTATGTTCCTCCTAGGTTAGGGTTTGTAGGGTGCCTATGGACAAGGGTTTACCCTATGCTATAACTCTTTGATATACATGCGGGGTCAAACAGTAGTACTCAACCCAATATCTCAAGGAACCAGCTAAGGAGGCTCAATCGTACCCTTAGATGTACTACATGATTACCTAGGTACTAGAGTGTATCTTCCTGAGTGTTGTTCTCGGTGGCGCTATACTAGTCAGGACATCAATCAATTTATCTAGGGTTGGTTTCAAGAGACCTAAGGGATTCCCTATATACTTGTTGGTACATGGGAGTGATGCTCATGTACAGTTTTTGTCTAATGTGGTACTACTCGAGGGGTACCAACATGGGTTACAGAGATTTCCAACAAGGAAAAAACGTTTGGTTTCTAGGAAACACCGTGAAACCGTTTGTATCCCCTGCATATAGTCTTCACCACTGCAGTTTTACCCATTGAACGACAAATCTTTTCTCTTTAAAGATGTCGATAGTACACATCTCTACCATGGAAAAAAAATTACCCACAATTCCTGCCAAGGAAAGTGCTATAATACCACTTGTAAGGTACCATATGTAATATAATATGCAGAAATGGGAATATTCAGCAAATATCAATGGAACAACAAAATATTGAGAAGAGAAATACTAGAAATAATACCTTTATTCAAAGAAATCAATGTTCACTTGCATCTTCGAGGGAGAAACCTCCAACAAAGCAGAGATCTATTATAGTAATTCTCAAGAAAATCTTTCTCATGCCTCCTACTCCTATTTATACTAATTCTATCTTCTAAAGAACATTCTAGAGGAAGATATTTCTAGAAGCATAAGCTTCTATTAGGTCTTCTTACATTGACTTTTTCACATTTATTAAATAGGCCTTACTAACTAATGTTGGCCTTTATTACATGGAAATATATTTAGGCCTTATTCACTAATGTCGACCTTTATTACATGGAAATATATTTAGGCCTTATTCACTAATGTCGACCTTTATTACATGGAAAATATATTATTCTATCTAACTAGTGTTGGCCTTTACCTACACCTACCCCTACACCATGACCATGACCTAGACCATGACCTAGACCATGGAAAGACAAGGCATGGAAATGCAAGACAAGCCAATGCAAGGCTAGACATGGCAAGGCAATGTCTAGGTCTAGGTATGACAAGGCAAAGAAAGGCATGGCAAAGCAAGGCATGACATGGCATGACAATGTAATGCATGGAAAGGCAAGTTCTAGATCTAGGTCTAGGTCTAGGTCTAGGTATGGCAAGGAAATGCAATGCAAGGAAAGGTCTAGGTCTAAGTCTAGGTCTAGGTAAGGCAAGGCAATGCAATGCAAGGAAATTCTAGACATGACAAGGCAAGGCAAGGCATGACAAGGAAAAGCATGGCATGGCAAGTCAATGAAAGACAATGCAAGATTAGACATTGTGTTCCTACTCACCCCGTTGTCACTTTATCATCCACCAACTTTGTGCACTCACCCATGTATAATGTAACTATGCTAGCAAATGGACATTACTTTGTCTCAAGTAGTCAAAATCCTTTTTAAATTAGAACAAAATTTTCCCATAACATTCCTCATATAACATCCAAATACATATTTGAAAAGTGGTTGGCCTTATGAGGCTAGCATTTCTGCCAGAGATGAACAATTATCTTTCATTTTATAGCATTATACATTCTACTATTTCGATAGTTTTTTCATAGAATTCATTTAAGATTACAAACTAATTGATCTTTTAAGCAATCACAAAAGGAATTAGAATTAGTTGCAAATTCAATATATCTAGTTGATTAGAAAGACATAACACTAATTGCAAGAATTTTGGTTTTGGTATTTTGAAAACTCACATACAATAGTATCTACATAAACATGTGGCAATAATAAATTTAAACCTAAAACATAAATTCCATAACTTGTAATTGGTGATCCAAAATATCATGATGTTATAAATAAGTTGATACATATCTTTCCCTCAATAGACTCCGAGTTGATTTACTTTTATAAAGAAATTCAATAAAGTTTGAGTTGATTTCTTAAAAAAAATTGCAATGTTCTATCTTAATTTCTTAGATTAAATTTAAATGATATGGGTTTTTATTTTTAAAAAATTGCAATGTTAGATCAAATGTAAATATAATTTAAATAATATGTTTTTTTATTTTAAAAAAATTGCAATGTTCCATCTTAATTTTTTATTCCATCTTATTTTTTTTAGATAAAATGTAAATATAATTTAAATAATATGTTTTTTTATTTATATGAATTGAAAAAATCAATTTATATTTTTTTATGATTAATAAATTTTTAACATATAAATTATGTATATGAATTGAAAAAATCAATCTATGTTTTTTTTTTATGATTAATAAATTTTTAACATATAAATTATTGTTATAAATTTATATAAATTATTTTGAATTAAAAAGAATTATTGAAATTTTATAATTTTATTTTTATTATTACAATTTTATTAAAAAATTATAATTAGATTACCATTTTAATTTTATTTTTTATAATTTCAATTATTTTATATAAATAAATTTATGAGAAAATTTGTNTCTATTGATAATGGGCACAATTAATGATCTTTTAACCTTATTTAACTTTAAACCTTAATTTGATGGTTATGCATTGAAGACGCTGGCATATTCTTAGTCGTTCTCCAAAATCAGTGGATCAGATTTATTGTTCATAACTTTCTTGCATTTATCAAGGCATCAATTAACATGTTTACTTTTTAACATTTACCTAATCACATTAAAAAATCACTGTAAGGATATGTAATTGCTAATAAATACAATATCATGAATCCAATATATTAATGAATTAAAAGCGAAAAATAAAATACTTTTTTAAAAATAGTATAAACTTTAAAGATGTAATTATTAGATAAAATATTATTTTTTAACTCGTAAATTATGTGTACCCATAATTTGGCAAAGACTAAAACTTCTAAAAACACTTTAAAATGAGGAATAAAGAAATTTTAAATAAGAAATAGAGTACCTTTTTTAAAATGTTATTATCACTTTTCTTTCCATACATAAATAAAATCTGAATAAAATCTGATCTTCTCGAATTCTAATCTTCAATTAGGAATTATCCTCCTGCCTTCCACCATTATCAATAGAGTTGGTCTGTCCATTGATTATTGTTGTTCTCCAGAATCGCAGCCCTAGTAACTCCCATCTGTGATTTCCATTTCCGTGAGCCATGGCTCAACCCCCCAGAAATCCGCTGATTATTCTGCTTTTCGTCACATCTTCACTGATCCATTCCTCCTCATCCTCTTTGAATAATAGTATCAATAATGGTGGAGTTAAGGCCGCCTATTGGCCATCACACAGTATTTTGCCTCCATCCTCCATCAACACAGACCTCTTCACGCATACCTTCTACGCTTTCGCGCACTTAAACAACCAGACATTCGAGGTGGAAGTGCCTTCCACTGACGACCCAGAAGAATTCACCTCAACTCTGCTCATGAAAAAACCCTCTCTCAAGACACTCCTTTCTATCGGCGGCGGGGGATCGAATACCACTGCCTTCGCTTTAATGGCCAGCAACGCCTCCCACCGCAAGGTGTTCATAAATTCAGCAATCGCCCTCGCCAGGAAATACGGTTTTCACGGCCTCGATCTCGATTGGGAATTTCCCAAAGACGCTGTCGAGATGGAGAACTTAGGCACTCTGTTCGCTGAGTGGAGGCGTGCCATTGACTTGGAAGCCACAGCTTCGGGTCGCCCTCGGATACTTCTCACCGCAGCCGTGTATTTTGCACAGTACTTCTTCCTTCGGGGTGAGAAGAGGGCGTACCCGGCGACCTCAATTGCCCGAAATTTGGACTGGGTGAACGTCATGTGCTACGACTATCACGGCTCCTGGAACATCTCCGCCACCGGAGCTCATGCGGCCCTGTATGACCCGTCCTCCAACATCAGCACCAGCTTCGGAATTGGATCGTGGCTCCACTCTGGGGTTCCCCCCGACAACATTGTCATGGGAATGCCGCTCTACGGGCGTTCCTGGATACTGAAAAGCCTAGAGGAGACAGGGATTGGAGCCCCCGCCGTGGCTGCCGGTCCCAAGCAAACCCTGAGCAAAGAAAAGGGGGTGATGTTCTTCTCCGAGATCAGAGACTTGATAAATCAGAAGAACGCAACAGAGGTCTTCGATGAGGAAACCGTGTCGGCCTACTCATACTCCTCAGACATGATCTGGGTTGGTTACGACAACCAAGACTCCGTCGCAACAAAGGTTTCGTTCGCCAAAGAGAGGCGTCTGTTGGGTTATTTCTTCTGGGCTATCAGTCAAGATAGCAACTGGATGCTTTCCACCCAAGGTAAATCTCAGAACTGAAATCACTCCCTTGTTAAAATTGAATCTGAATTGAACTTGACCGCTTGTTTTTATTTTAATTTGCCCTTATATTGGTGGTGCAGCTTCGGATTCATGGGAACAAGTACAATGAAATGTTGTAGGGCTGCAGTTCAGTTAACTTCGACCCCGATCCAACTGAAGGATAAGTTTGATACTCAATTGAGCAATACCGATCTTGTCTTCTTCAATTGCATATTTACTTAATTGCATTGAGTTGTTTACAGATCGAGTGAATTACTTTGCTTTGTAATAAAAGCATGCAGCAAGTTCCATTTCCAGTTTTAGATAATTGTTGATAATTTCTATGCACTCCATTTCGATAACTTGGTGTAATATTTTGTAAAGAATAATAAGAAAGACAGTAGATTTCTCCGATGATTACTGCAGCAGAAGACTGACTATCCTGTAACCATTTGATCTGTTATTGAATGACCTGTTTCTCAATCCTCTGTTTTTGTACTCTGTTTTGCTGTAAACTATGTTAAGAACAGCAGAAATTAACCTTCAATCGGCATCAGAGTAGCAGGTTACTGAGCAGCGGGAGTTAGTAGATTTTTCTGTCAGGAAAAACCACTGTTCCAGCAGTTTGCAATACAATGAAAAGATTCATAAGAAGCCTGTTTGCAGATCCAGCTGTTGGACAAGTTTCAGAAGGTGAATAGCTCAAAGTTAAAGGAGTCATGGCCACCAACAACATAACATCAACCTTACTCAGCCTCAGATCCCTCAGAGTTTAAGGGGAGAACTATGCATTTTGGAGCATTAAAATGAAGATTCTATTCTGCTCTCGGGGTTTATGGGATCTAGTGGACATTAAATGCCCTTTGCCCGCTGACCAAGCCACTTAAAATACATAAGCAGCCATGCATGTGTCAATTTTACTGAGAATTGCAGCAGCGACCAAGTCAAAAGAAACCTGGGATATCTTGCAAAGTGCATATCAAGGAACAAATAAGGGAAAGGTGCTATGCTCTGAAAATTGAAATCTTTCCAAATAGAAGATGGTCGAAACAGTGTTAAGAAGTTTGTCTTTTTGATTCCGTTGTGATTGCAATTATTCTTATATTTGATTATTGATATTGAACTAATCACTTTGAAAATTAAAACAAATTCTTAATGGTGGATAATTAAATCAAAGTCTTAGTGGTGGATAATACTTTCCATTGAAGAGCTTGTGGAGTGCAACGAATTAATATGTCAACAAATCACATTTCTATCACATTTCTCTTGAATGCATTTCAATCAGAAGGCATCATTGATAATACAAAGAAAAAGGAATTTCCTCAATCTCTCGAGGAGAATCTTTAGAGGCTGAGGTAGAGGAAGAAGGTCCATCATAGGGGCATTGTTGATGATATATAAAACAAAGAATTTTAGCAATGAAGAGAATTTTCATCAAATAAGGTTTAGGTAGAGGAAGAAGTCCCATAAGAAGCTTAGGTACACTTGAATATAGAATTAAGAAATTTGAAATGAACAAAATAGCTCTAATTTTGTAGAAGAAATTGACAAGTCTGAGTGATCGTGGCAACCATATAACAAGGAATATGAAGATATTCTCTAGCTTGTGGATGAGTATGTGAAATCTCAAATAAAGCTTGGAAATAAGACAAAGGTGCCAATATGGGTAAAGGCATCATGTGGTGTTTATTATGCCCTTGGGTTAGAACATAATTTACTTACCGTTAGACAAAAAAAATTGAAAATGACTATCCAATTGTCTTTATGAACAAAAAGTGTGTTATTTGTGATAAAGTTGGTAGTGATAAAGTTATTGTAGAGGTATTGGTGAGGGACAATTGAATCTTTTCTCTAAAGCTTGCAAGTGGAATTGCTCAAGTTTTGGAAGTTGTCCTAGATGATGAGTTTTGGTTATGGCATATGAGGATGGGCATTTAAGTTTTCATGGTTTACATTTACTTTACAAGAAACATAAGCTTGTGAATGGGTTGTCGATAATGGTGCAAAAGGATCAAGTTTGTGAAGGTTTCATTCTTAGAAAATGACACATAGGCTCTTTCCCCCTAGGAAGATCATGGAGGGCCAAGGCACCTCTTTGACCTTGTGCATGCAAGTATATGTGGGCCAATTTAAACACATTCTATTGCTAAGTCTAGGTATTTAATTACCTTTATTGTTGATTTTAGTAGAAGAACATAGGTATTTTTACTTAAAGAGAAATCAAAAGCTTTCAACTTTTAAAACTAATTTAAGACTATGGCATTGAAACACAGTGATTGTTTTTTTGAAGGTGTTGCATATATATAGAGGGGGGGAATTTACCTCCAATGAATTCCAATATTTTTGCAACAAGAATGGAATAAATAGGTAGCAAACTGCAACCCCTCAACAAAATGAGGTGGATGAATGAAAAAACAAGCAATAGTTGAAATAACACAATATATGATAAGGCCAAGGGCCTTCCAAACACTTTTTGGGAAAAATATGTTGCTACTTTAGTTTACTTGTTGAACAAGTGTCCTATGAAAATTGTGAAGGGGATGATGCCACAAGAGGCTTGGAGCAGAAGAAAGCCAAGTGTGGCTCATCTTAAGGTGTTTGGATGCATTGCTTATTCTCATGTTCCCAAGGAGAAGCAACAAAAAATTAATAATAAAAGTGAAAGTGTATCTTTGTTGGCTACAATGAGGAGATAAAGAGTTATAAGATGTGTAATCCAATAACAAAGAAAGTGATATTTATTCATGATGTAATCTTTGATGGATGGGGGGGTGTGGTAGTAGCAAGAAGATGCAATGCAGGAAAAACTGACAATTTTGGCAGTGGAGTCATCACACATTGATATCTCTCCTCTTACCACAAAATCTAGTAGCGGCTCAAGTTCCCATGGTTGTCAAATTTCTCCTTCAAGAACTTCTTTGTTGAGTTCAACTATAAGTCGAACATCAAGTCCAAATTTTCCAAGAAAAGTAAAGAGCCTCAATTATTTAATCAAAAAACAATCAATAAAGATGATATTGTTAATTTTTCTGTAGTTTCTCAGGTTCAAGTAGAACTAAGTTATTATGAAGATGCAGTGAAGCATACAATTGGCATGAAGCAATGGATGTCAAATTGATTCACTATAAAAACTGAACCATGGGAATTGATTGACCTCCTTTAAGGAAAGGATGTCATAGAAGTTAAATGGTTCTACAAAACAAAGCATAAAGCATATGGATTAATTGAAAGGAACATGGAAAGATTGGTAGCAAAGGCTTACTCACAACAACCTAGGATAAATTGCAATGAAACTTTTGTTGTTGTTTCAGGATTAGATACTATAAGGACTACTTTGGCTTTAGCAATTTGGTTTAAGTGGAAAGTTCTTTAGTTATATGTGAAATCAATGTTTTTGAATGGCTTTTTGGATGGCAAGGTATTTGTGGAGCAGTGACCAAGATATGAAATTGCAAGGCATAGCACACAATTTATAAGTTGAAGAAGGCTCTATATGCATTTAAGCAAGCTCCACGGACCTAGTATGGAAGAGTGTGTGAGTACCTTCATAAAAATGACTTCAACAGAGGGGCAAGTGAGCCAACTCTCTATGTTAAGTTCGACATTAAAAATGAATTGTTGATTGTGTGTTTATACGTAGATGACTTGATCTATACTAGAAATAACAAGTTGTTGATATAATATTTTAAAGAAGCAATAAAAAGTGAGTTGAGATGATAGAGTTGTGTTTAATGAATTATTTCCTTGGCATGTAGGTTAGTTAATTGAATTATGGCATTTTATTTCACAAGGAAAGTATGCAGTTAGTGTACTTTATAAATTTAAAATGACAAATTGTAAACCAATTAGCACAACTA
>JZKD02S1663380.1:0-15523 GCA_000966675.3 Picea glauca
GACCGAGCCCCAATTGTAATTGTAAATGTAACATGTTTCATAGGTTGGTGAGCCAAGTGATTATAATCTAGGAGGCGTATGTGATGATTAGGACAGAGAGCCTAGATGCTAAAGGCCAATGAGCCTATTTTTGTATATGTAAATACTCATATCATTAATATAAATACATCACTGCATGTAGACCAACCACGATAAAAGAGAATGGGGGACTAATTTCCACTAGGTAGGGAAAGGGAAGGGGCTAAGAGGCTAGGAAAAAGGGGATAAGTTTGAAGTATTAACTCTAAGGGAATATTGTGTATATTTCCTAAAAGACTAAGGTTGGGCATAACCTATGTTATCCTAAGTTCATGTGGGAAAGGAACAAATTTTATGTGGAGATCATGCAACTTCATGAAGACATGTGTCAATCTTGGAGCATGCAGTTTTATGTGGGAAAGTTTGTTCATTCGGGGGGGTTATCTGCCATTCTTGCTAGGATTCCCATGCCCGCATGCACTCACGCAATGAGCGATGACCTCCACTATTGACGTACGAAACCTGCATGCATTCATAGTCATATCTCGTGTTTTCTTATCATCAGATGAAACTTGTGATCCTCTTGGGTGGAAAATCACACCTGTGCCTACATAAGCTTGTGTTGTACCTTCTTTTTATGAGCAACACCTATTTCCAAACCCGAAGGCCGAGGTTGCTTCTTTTACCTGTATGTTAGCTGAATGTTGTTGTTTTTTCACCTGAGCCTATTGCTGGTTATCTGGGAGCAGGAGAGAAGATGCGGGTTGTCAGGCTTGTGAGCAATTCTCTCCAGGTGAGAGAGTTTGTCAAAAAAGAAGAAGCGGGTTGGTAGGCCTATGAGAAACTCTCTCCAGGTGAGATAGGTTGTTGGGAAGTGATTTCTCCTGGAGGGAGCCCAAAAAAAACTATAGTGCTCTAAGAAATCATGTCTGACCTATTATTGAAGCCCTGGAAGGGAAGTAGGGCAGCTGAGGGACTGTTGAGTAGAGAAGGGGCACACTTCCTGGGGTGGGACAGGCATGTGGGGAATGAGAAGTTGTAGGTTGTGTGCATAAGTGGGATCCTGGGAGGGAATCCTTCCTGATTGATTGTGTAGTAGCGCATTGTCTCAACCTAGCCTGGGAATCCCTTTACCCGAGTGGAGTTTAGTCCCAACTCGGGGGTGACCCACTGTTAAGAGTGATGAGCAGTGTGGTCTATGGATGGGAGGTTCATGGAAGGTTTTCACACATTTGGTGGTCATCTATAAAAAGATAAGTACCATTTATGTGTTCATTTGCATGATATGTATTTGGACATGTATTCTATTTATGAGCAATTGCTTGTTTATGTTGTTTGTATAGAATTTACTGTCATTTTCGCATTAATATGTGTATTAGAAGAATACATTTTATGTTTTATGTTATATATATATATATGGATAGTATTTTTTTTTATGGAATTGGCATGACCGGCCTGTAAGGTCAGGTGTGTTACAATGTATGAAGTTCCATAAGAGTTTATGTGTGGTGTAGCTTGGTCGGTCCATGGTTGGGTATGTTACAAATTGGTATCAAAGATTAGAAAGAGTGGTTCTACAAAGTATGTAATGTCCCCACTTTGGGACATCATCATAGTGCAGACGGTTATGATGACCAAAGTAGCCAGATGGAGGTTATAGCGAGTACAAGGGTATTTGAGAGGCATTGTGGGGTCCATCTTACATTGATTATCATATTCCATCATTATGATCCATTCCACACATGTTGGCTTTGGTTTCATTGCATTCCAACGATTTCCATGAATTTGACTATTTTGAGCCATAAGTCAATGGTATTCACTGAAGAGGTCATTTTGGGCACATTACTTGGAGGAACCTCTCAGTGTAATAGCTCATTAGAATCGGGAGGATCAACACTACAGGATGGGATGGCTAGAAGGGACTTTCAGTGGCTAGAGAAGCCACAAGGAGAGATAAGGAGCTTCTCAAAGGTAAAAAGGTTAATTAATTAATTAAAGTGATTTAATTAATTAATTAAATATTAATAAAATGAAAGTCACTTTGGAGGGACAAGGTGAGCCAAAAGTATAAAGGAAAGGCAAGGGCCTTTTCTCATTCATTCATGTATGTTTATCTTTTGATATCTAGCTTTAGCTAGTGAGCCCAACATTGGGGGTTTTGAGGGTTTTGACATAACAAACCCTAGAGGACAATTCGGTGGTGAAAGATTCCACCTAGATTGTCCCAAGCTTGGTCTCGGAGATGAAATACTCTCCCACACCATTCTAGTTCCATATCTACTCAGTTGCAGGAGGATTCCACATCAGTTGCTTGTAGAGAGAGGACACACCAGTTGGGGGTTTCCAGCAAAGGGGGCACACCATTCATTGAGGAAGGATTCGTCCTAGCTGAGGAGAAGGGATTCCGGGAATTCCAGGTATTGGGTTCCCTTTGCAGGTGTCTTGGCATCATTCTTGGTGGTTTTCCGGAGTCTTTCAGTGGAGGATCGATTTGTATTGAGAGTGGGTCGTTTTCCCAAGAGGAGGGCGCACCATTATTTGGAGGGTAGCTAGATCTAAGGATCTAGCCGGTATTTTGAGGATTTGAGCACTTGGCGGCCTCCTTCATCAAGGCCGAATTATCTAGGGCTTCAGTCATCCAGTGGGGCGCACCATTAAGTGGAGGAGTTCATATCTACAAAGATTGAGAGGGATCTTGGGGATTCGAGCACCTAGGTTGTTCTTACCATCACCCGATCTATTGTTTGGCATCTTTCTGGAGGTGATTGGACATCTTTGGCACCAGGGCCGAATTGTTGGGGAGCTTCAGTTATCCAGCAGAGCGTGGCATCTTCCAGCAGTGAGGGGTTTGGCACTTGGCATTAGTCTTCATCTCTTATCCAGCCTTTGGAGGCTTATTTTGTATTGTCGGGAGCATTTTGTATCAGCTCATACTTGTTATCCATTGTATATCATCTTGGCCATCTGTTGAGCATTCCAGATCGACATCTCCATTGTAGCAGATTCTTCTATTTTATAAATAATAAGATTTGATATGTTTTGACTTGTCTATCTTATTACATATGGTTGAGGTATGTTCCATGGTTATCTCTTTCTGCATACACACATATAAACACATCTAAACAAGTAGATCAACAAAGTGTTTGATGAAATACCACAACCAGAAAAAGTTTTAAAAAGACATCAAAACCGTGATGATCCTTGCATAATGGCTTGGGATCATTACAAAGTAGCACGCCCTGGCCTGGGTGGCCAGGGGTGTTACAAAATGGTATCAAAGATACGTGTCAGTCAGAATTGAATTTTTGACGACCTTGTTGGACCAATAACAGTCTGACACATGGGGGCCATGTGTCACCATATTATATGATGAGAGTTGTACCATGTGGACCCCAGAAAGGTTAAGAGGTTCAGGAATTCGATGTTTAGGTGTTATAAAGTTCTATGTTGAGGAAATCTCTTAAATCTAGGAGCCCCAAAGTCCCGAATATCCGAGAAACAATTGTTCGGTAGTTCAACATTCAGGATGTTAACAAGTTTGTGGATGTAAAATTTTTTGAATTCTGAAGTGCCAAAGTTTTGAAGCGCCAATGTGATGTGGCACGATGACATCACCTAGGGTGACGTGGACCTACTCTAAGCCTACCACGTGTCACTTTATTTTGTACCTTTGACATGCCCTTAGTAGAAATTGGGACCTGACACATGTTGCTCGTCGGTGGGGCCATGTGTTACCACCATAATGGAATGACAACAGAGCTAAGGAAACCACTGAGTTCAAAAATGTGACGTTTGGAGGAAATGTTAGAAGAAGTTGTGAAAATATGTTGAAGTCCGAAGTTCTGAAGTCAAGAATAACTGGAGTGACGTAGCCTACTGACGTCACCTAGGGTGATGTGGACACACTTGATGTTTACCACGTGTCACCGTGTTCCATTTTTTTCAAAGACCGATCGTGCGAGTTAGTATATGACACATGTCACCCATCAAATAGGGCCACGTGTCCATTCCTTATTTATTTCCACGTAGCGCCCCTTGGTGCTAAGTTATAGATGAATACTCTAGGAGTTCTCCAATTCGACATTCGGAAGGAATGGAGTGTGATGAAGGTGAAACCCTTGAAGCTCCGAAGAGTGGAGTAAATACTCACCGTTGATCGGGAGAGGACACGTGGAAGTAGATCCCATAGTCCAGAGACTTGGAATTCCATAGGATTCAAGGCATAAGAAGTTGGGCTTGAGGACTTCCGAAGGTCGAAGTCCATCTCATCCATTGATTACAATAGACACGTGGCACCATATCCCAAGGTTAAGAGAATTGGTACTCTGGATGAATTTAGTTGCAAGTTGCTTTGAGTCGAGAACTCCCAAAGGCCGGAGTTAATCTCGACCATTGATCAGGAGATGATATGTGGAGGAGGAGAAGATCTCTGGTAAGTCGATGCTCTGAGAGATCTATGGAGAGGTGCTTTGGAAAGCCCCAAAGCCCAAAGCTGTAGAGAAAATCCTATCCATTGATCGGGAGAGGATACATGGCAGAAAATCTTGCAGTCCAGAGACTTGGCACTCTGGAAGTATTGAGATTGTGGACATCCAAAACTTTCGAAGCCCAGAGTCCCAGAGTTGATCGTGGTCGTTGGTTAACAAGAAGGCACGATTCGTTGATTTGTTGTTTGTGAAATCGCCAATTCAGAAATTAGGGAGGTAGCGCAAGATGGAGCCTCAGAACTCTCAAAGCCCAGAGTTTCAGAGCCCCTGTTGACCGTATATCTAAACAGAGAATGAGGATCGTCAATCAGTGCATCCTCCGAGTATCCGAAGTGCGAAGATCTGGAGAGCCAGTCTGAGAGTTCGCCAGTTCAGCGTTCAAGATAAGTCAATGTGGAAGTTGAGAGAACCTATGAAGTTATAGTGCCCCAAAGTTCCCTATGCTCTAGATAATTTCTTATATGCTCACGCTTGGTTACATCCTACAGTCAAATGCAGTTGGGGGTTGAAGAAAAAGGGGCTAGTGCTCGTAAATTGTGTTAAAGAAACAAAAAATGGGCTTAGGAAGGAAGCTTGTGAAGTTTTGATTGTTTGGACCTGCATCAAAAGTGGTAAAGAAGGTCAGTGAACCTTATGAGTGGATCCAATAAAGGTCCAATAGCTATTTTGGCTATGAGAAAGGAGAATAATTGCACAAGGATTACGTCATTGAAAAGACAATTTTCAATTGTCCATAACTTTCTGCTCAGAACTCAGAATTGAGCAAGGACGCAGTCAAAGGAAAGGTATTTGAAAGAGAATCTTAGGTATTCCATCATAACTAAAGATTGATTAGCATAGATCACATGAAGTCAGAAAGAATATTGTTGGTGACCATAAAAGGAAAATTGTGCATATGTTACCAAAATGATATATTATGGTTCTAGTTAGCAAGAATTGTCGTATGCCCATTTTTGGATGTAATGGTTACATTTAAAACATAATAAGTGCTAGAGATGTCTACAGATCGAAGAAATAAGGACACAGACAATTCTTCATTTTTCATTTGAAATATTTAATAAGTTAGGGGAATAGAGGTTGGGTTCAATAAGCAACATGGAAAACCTGAATGAAATTCTGGTTTGGGGAAGACTTGTTCTATATCGATTGATATATATCAGGATGCTATTTTTTTCTGATAAAGAAAGACAAAGTGTATGCATGGAGAAAGTGGCAACATTTCCAAAGACTAGTCCTACAGTTTGGAGATAACACCTCCATTATTGCCATCAAAGTGCGTAGTGGAAGCATGGTATGAAGTGCATCTATTATGTCATGACATAAGTTGAATATGCATGTCAGGTTGAAAAATCAGATGGGTCAAGATAGGAGAAGTAATAATCATCAAGAAAATTCAAGTGTTGATATGATCAAATAAGGAAAGGCTAAATCAATTTCCTCAAGAAATAAATTAGTGTTAGATGACCAAGGTTACTCAAAGAACATGATTGGAAATATAATTGGGTCATGTAGGAGTTGGATCAGAGGAATCCAAGTAATAATGGAATGTTAAAAGTTAATATCAACATAATATGTGGTTGCAAGTATGCAAAGTAGACAAGGAAAGATTCATGGATGGAGTGAAGTCCTTTAACATCCTAAGATAATGGAAGAAGAGATATTGAGGTAGATATATAGCTAATAGGAATGCATGACAACACTCAAAGAGGGACAACAAGAAAAATAGAGGATTGTTGATGCATTCCAAAAGTATTGAAGATATTTCCACAATAGCAAGGAGATGTCAAAGCCAAGAAGGACTTCAAAAAGAAATGAATCTCTGTAGAGAATCAATAAGGAACCATGAAGAAGAAAATGGTTCTACACATGGTTTTGAATGCAAAAAGATATGGTGCCTAACAAAAATCCATCTTAAGTGGCATAGAGCCATGAGTGACATTCCCATAGGTTGGAAGTATCACTCGAAACTATGATGGTAAAGTAAAAGAAAAAATAATTACTTCAATTAATTCTATGCAGCTAGTGAAGGAGGCATATGTGCATCCTTACAATATGCTAGAGTTTGGCTATGCAAGTCAAGTTTGAGGCCAGTTGGAAAACAAAAGAGAAGACTACAAGAAAACTAAAATACTAAAGTATTCAGCTAGGAAAGGGCTGAAGAAGTTCAATCCAAAAAGTAAATGGATGTTGAAGATCCAAAGTATATAAGACAACATGATTGGAATTATAATTCATCCAAGTATGAGTTGGGATAGATAGATCTAGAAAATAAATAAAAGTTGAAGGTTAATATCAACATTAGTATTTGGCTGGAAATGCAAAGGAAACCGAGAGTGATTTGGATAGAAAGTGCTCAGGACAGAAATAATCATGCACAATGATTATAGTGAGAGCACAAGAAGATTTAGGAATCCGGGAGAAATTGAAGACTTCTGGGATCAACAAGAAAAAGTGTTACAAGGAGGTAGAAGTTGTTGCAATTACTGTAGTAGCAAGTATGTTATGGTTGGTTAGACAATCATAAAGAGAGAATTCTTGCATGTTTTCAAGTGTTGCTGATGATGTTGCTGCAAATGGAAGGAAGCAACATAAAGCTAGAATGTTGATTATAAGACTAATAAAAGAGGCTTGAAATCTTATATTGTCATCAACTAATCATGTAACATCAAATTCGTTTAATGATATCTATGCAGGTAAGTATTTCTCTTTTGAAATTATGTTGCATAGTTGCCAAAGGGAAATTCAGGTAAGAATTTTCCCGGATTGAATTTTTATAATACACAGTATGGTATTGTTTAAGTACATTAACATGAATGAGATACCACTAGGTGTGGTAACGGATAGAGGCATGTTATATTTATCAAATCTTTTTATATTTTGAATGCACACACTGGCATAGTATCATGTCATATTAATTTGGTTACGAGGTAATAACCAAAGAAATAAAAGATAAGAACTTGTTATAGGAATGATGCCAAGAAAACTAGTCATGCATGAGACCAGGACATGGTTGGATATGGCAAGGTATGGATATGGAAAGGTTATATACCACATAAATACCAAAATCTTCCTATCTTTAAATAATGCTTGGACTACAACCTTTTTGCTAACACTAATGAACACCATAGAATTGTGTTATTGGTGTAGTGTTCGGGTCAAAAAGGAAGGCATCCAAATAATTGAGAAGACAATGGGAAGTGTGTGGAGAATGTATCAAGACATTGGCCATATTTCCAATTATGGATGGTGAGATGCATGACTTAGATAAAGATCATTCTAAAAATCAATACAAACTTGGTGCATTGAATAGATATGCATTGAGAGTTGCACTCATGCCTAGTAAGTGGCAGAGTTGCAATTGTACATGATAGAATTGTATACTTAAATTCATTTGTTGAATGTGTTTTGTGAGTGCATGCATATATATTATTGCATGGAAATAAATATACTAATGACTGAAATGTTGCTCATGGAGTTGTGAACATTTCAAGAGTTGTTAGGACATTGCAACAGTAAAGTTGCAAGTCAAGCAGTCACATGAGCATTGACTATAGGAAATTTTTTTGTTCAGAAAAAGAAGTGATGAACTTACTAATAGTATTTATGAACATGTGTATGCATAGAATGATAATTCATTCTATCTAATAAATTGTTTTGTAGTTGTGATTGAATTGTTATTTATAGACAATTCTAAGAACACTTCATAATGTTTTTGTACATATTTCAATGAGAGTATGATGTACAAGAAATATTGACAATTTGTTGGTTGAATGCAAGATAGAAGCATTGCAGAAAAAAATGGTATTCACCATGGTGCCTGCTGAAAGATAGAAGGAAGACTACATCCTATTATTGCAACAACAATGAAAATTTATGAAATAGAATTTCATATTTTGGGGAAAAGTTGAATTATTTATGAAATAAGTTTGATTTCTAAATGAATTCTTTTATGTTCTCTCATGATAACTGCATGTGTGTGATGCAGATGAGATAATATTTATTAAAGTTGGAATGTTGGGAAAGAACAACTATTTTTTAGGACACTACAACCCTATAATTGTAGAACCTTGGTGGGGTTTTGGTAATGAGTTAGCGCTCTCCTTGTGGTGAAATACTTGGCAAGATGGATCAATGAAGGAATATGTAGCAGTGAAGGGATTCCTGAGCCTAGAAGGGTGAGTGAAACAAGGAGGAGACAAATCAAGGATGCTTATGGCATGGTAGTTTCCATAAGGAGGGTGTGTCAAATGGAAGAATGAGCTAAATTATTGCCGGAAATAGCTCTATGGAATAGAGAAATTGACTTCCAATTACAGTATGAATACCAAAATTGGTGCTGGAAAGTAGAGTACTAAATGGATAACAAGCTTCCAATAGCTAAATCTTGGAGATTTTTGAAGAATTTGAATTGTACATGTATAAACAAGTTGCACTGAGGACAATGCAAAAATAAGGGGAGGGGATTGTAATATCCCAAGACCGAGCCCCAATTGTAATTGTAAATATAACATGTTTCATAGGCTAGTGAGCCAAGTGACTATAAGCTAGGAGGCTTATGTGATGATTAGGCCGGAGAGCCTAGATGCTAAAGGCCAATGAGCCTATTTTTGTATATGTAAATACTCATATCATTAATATAAATACATTGATGCATGTAGACTGACCACGATAAAAGAGAATGGGGGACTAAGTTCCACTAGGTAGGGAATGGGAAGGGGCTAAGAGGCTAGGAAAAAGGGGCTAAGCTTGAAGGCTTAAATATAAGGGAATATTGTGTATATTTCCTAAAAGACTAAGGTTGGGTATAACCTATGTTATCCTAAGTTCCTGTGGGAAGGGAACAAATTATATGTGGAGATCATGCAGCTTCATGAAGACATGTGTCAATCTTGGAGCATGCAGTTTTATGTGGGAAAGTATGTTCATTCGGGGGGGTTCTTTTCCATTCTTTCCAAGCTTCCCATGCACGAACGCATTGATCCATGACCTCCACTATCGACCTATGAAACTTGCACGCAATCAAATCTATATCCTGTGTTTTTTTATCATCAGATGAAACCTGTGATCCTCCTGGGTGGCATAGCACACCTGTGCCTACATAATTTTATGTTTTACCTCCCTGTTATGAGAAACACCTATTTCCAAACCCGAAGTCCGGGGTTGTTGCTTTTACCTATACGTTAGCTGAATGTTGTTGTTTTCACCTGAGCCTGTTGTTGTTTATCTAGGGGCGGGAGCAAAGAGGCAGGTTGTGAGGCACATGGAATGAAGAGGAAGGTTATCAGGCATGTGAGAAACTCTCTCCAGGTGAGAGAGTTTGTTGGAAAATAAGAAGCAGGTTTTCAAGCATGTGAGTAACTCTCTCCAGGTGAGAGAGGTTGTTGGCAAGTGATTTCTCTTGGAGGGAGCCCAACAACAACTATAGTGCTATGAGAATTCTTGTCTAACTTGTTGTTGAAGCCCTGGAAGGGAAATGGGGTAGCCGAGGGACTGTTGAGAAGATAAGGGGCACACTTCCTGGGGGTGGGACAAGCATGTGGGGAATGCGAGGTTGTAGGTTGTGTGCATAAGTTGGATCCTAGGAGGGAATCCTTCCTGATTAACTATGTAGAAGCGCATTGTCTCAGCCTAGCCTAGGAATCCCTTTACCCGGGTGGAGTTTAGTCCTAGCTCGGGGGTGACCCACTGCTGAGAGTGATTAGCAGCGTGATCTATGGCTGGGAGCTTCGTGGAAGGTATGCACATAGCTGGTGTTCATATATAAAAAGATAAGTACCATTTGTGTGTTCATTTGCATGTTGTGTATTTGGACATATCTTCCATGTTAAGGTTTAAGCTATTATTAGGTTTCTTTTCAATTCACTAGATAACCATAACATAGATAGAATCACTGAGAAATACACAATCAAAAGAGACACATCATTTATATTGGGAAACCCTCATGGGGGAGAAAACCCAACAAAAAATTCCTTAATATAGATAGCTAATACAATTCCAAGAGATAACTCAAATAATACAAAAAGTCCTCTCCCAAGAATGCACCTCTCTCTCTCTTCCTTCTTCTCCAACTACAACTCCGAACTTGTGCTCTGATGAACAAGTGAGTGTGTGAACAAATGAGGCGTTGGCCTCTCTTATTTATACAAAATGGCAGGCGCTGAAATGAGGCGTCTTTTCACTGGCAGGGCCAACTTCTCCATCTGGGTGCTTATAACCACTTTAATATATTCTGGGGCCGAATTTTCATTTATCTTATTACAATTAGGGTTTGACCAATCCACAAAAGGGGATTTGGTCATTTACAATACCCAACATGATCAATCCACAAAATGGAATTGATCTAATGAATAATGCATCAATAATAAGTAGAATACTCTTTGCAGTTACAATATTTCAACACTCCCCCTTAATAAGAAGGGTATTCTACAACAACATTAGGTGAGAGAGAGGGAAACATCATCGACAAAATCTTGGAACACTGACTGGCATATCTATAAATCATCGGAAGTTTTTCTCGTCATCAATATCATCATTCATAACAGGGAGATGGAATGGCATCCTCATCCTCATCGACATGAGGCTAAGGTAACATCATCATCATCTTCAACAAGAAGGATGAAATAACATCATCATCATCATAATCATTTTCAACAAGGAGCTAAAGTGGCATCATCATCATCATCTTCAACACGAAGCTGAAGTGGCATCATCATCATCATCTTCAACGAGAAGCTGAAGTGGCATCATCATCATCAACTTCAACAAGAAGCTTAAGTGGAATCATCATCATCAACTTCAGCAAGAAGATGAAGTGGCATCATCATCATCAACAACATCAACATGGATTAGTATACACTAATACATCATCATCATCAATAACAACACAAGGCTGATACAACATCAAAAACACCAATATCACAACACAAAGGCTGGAGCATCATCATCAAAAACAACATCACAACAAAAAGGTTGGAGCATCATCAACATCAACACTAGGCTGAGAGTCTTCAACATGAGGATGGCATCACAACACAAAGTTGGCTACACAATATCATCAACACGAAGGTAACATCACAACACGAGGTTGGCACATCATGACAACACGATGCTGGCACATCATGACAGCACGAGGTTGGCATGTCATCAACACGAGGCTGGCATCACAACACTTAAGTTGGCACAACATCACAACACGAGGCTGGCACACCATCAAAGCACAAGGTTGGCACATCATCAGAACACAAGGCTGGCACATCATCAACATGAAGCTAGCATCACAACACTAGGTTAGCACATCATCACATCAATTAAGCTGGCATCACAACACTAGGCTGGCACATCATCACAAAAAATAAGATGGCATCACAACACTAGGCTGTCACATCATCACAACAATTAAGCTGGCACATCATCACAACAATTAAGATTGCACATCAACACAACAATTAAGTTGGCACATCAACACAACAATTAATCTGGCACATCAACATAGTAATTAAGTTGGCACATCAACACTACTCCCCCTTTTGAGGGAGGTCCTTTCGGACTATACCAAGTTTATCTCGAAAGTGCTCAAACTTTACACGAGATAGAGGCTTGGTCAACACATCAACAACCTGTTCATTCATGCTAACATATTGGATTTTTATGGCTCCTCTCTGCAACATATCACGCATGAAGAGATACCATATCTCTATGTGCTTCAAATCATCATGGAACGCAAGGTTCTCCATCATTATTATACAACTCTGGTTATCACATAGGATCATGGTGGCTTCCATATCCAGATCAAATAGATCTGTTAACAACATCTGAAGCCATACGGCTTCACAACTGGCAGAACATGCAACAATGTATTCCACTTCTACCGTGCTCGGAGCAATGCTGAATTGCTCCCTACTATGCCATGAAGTCTGGCTGACCTCAAACTGAAACAACATCTTGAAGTGATGTTTCTATCAGAAACACTTCTAGCTCAATATGAATCAGTGTAACCACTCAGTATGAATTCATGATCTTTAGTATAATAGAGACCAAAATCCAATGTACCCTTAAGGTATCTCATCATATGTTTTGTAGAAACAATGTGAAAACGTCTGGGTTCTACCAGATACTGACTCAAGGAAAAACATGTATCTAGCCTGGTATTCATCAGATACATCATTGAACCAATAATCTATCTGTTCAGGGTAGCATCAACCAATTATAACGAGGTATCTACTAGGATATTCAACTTCGTTTCCATGGGTGTGTTCATGGATTTACATTTCAACATGTCAAACCTCTTCATTTTAATTGCATACTTCCCTTGGTTAAGGAAGATCTTCTCTGTGCTCTGCCAAATTTCAAGACCCAAGAGATAATGCATTTAGATCTTCCATCAAACTCTGTAGCGAGCTTCCTCTGCAATCTATAATGATATTTTCTTTATCTTTTCAAGAATACATAACCTACATATAGTAGTAACATCACTGGCTCATCATTCATAACCTTGAGATAAAGGTTAGAATCAACTTTACTCGTTGGTAACTCCCAAGATCTTCAAGAAACTGTAAATCAATCTCTAGGAGCTTGCTTCAATACGTACAGAGCTTCCTTCAACCTGTAGACCTGAGTCTTTCTATATTCAATCTTCAAACCAAATTTTCACGTTACATTGTACCAATCTGGTACACTTGCTCAGCTGCAACTCAATCTGCACAAACATGTTCTAGCTCTATGTTCTTTCTGCAAGGCACTATTTATCTCACTGTCTGGGAGTATGTCCTCTACTCTCTCTACAATTTTTCCTTCTGGAATCTGGGACTCTGCACCTACAACTGCTCTGAGGCTGAGAATGACTGCTTCATTCTCACTGTGACTGCTGAAATATGGGAGTAACTCTTCTACTTAATCATGGAAACAACTTCATCTGAAACTGAGAGTGGCTCAATAAATGATACAGAATATAACTCTTCTTCTTTCATAGAGCTAACACTATCTTTCATCATAGTCATGTCTCCATGACCTAACTAATGCAATGCAAAAACTGCCACTCAATTTTAAATATGGGGATTGCTCCCCCTGCATCTCATACTATATATGAATCATGGTTTCTCTGGTTGTATTCATAAATATTTGAACTATTTATTCAATTACTGGAGTAAGTGTCTCATCATAGTCTTCTCCATCTTGCTAGGAGAATCCTCTAGACACACATCAAAATTTGTACATCTGCAACATGCTTGATCTGTATAGATCAATATTGGAAGTCAATACTGACTTCTCTTCTAGTCTCACGAAAGAATCCATATCCTAGTCTTTATCACTGACTTCCTTCTCTGTTACTGAAACAAGGGAATCTTCCTAGGATATTTCATACCTCCTAGAAGTTTATGAAGCTATGATCTAGTCTTCTCACGACATCTATATCCCATTCATGTAAGTTGTATCTTCATCTGATCCTTTCTGAGATAAGGCTTACTCTCGATTTCTTCTGAGTCTACAATGACTTCATTATCTCTTACAAGGTATACTTGGTGTTGAATACCAATTCTAAATATGAAAGACAGATTCAAGCTTCAAACAAGATTTTCTTCCCGTTCTAATGTTCGATCATCTTTGGAGCCTTCTGCTCCTTTCAATCAATCTTTATATGAGATACTATGAATCTCAAGAGATAGCTTCTTCTTCATCTTCTTTGGTACATGAGTGTATATGGTCATGTACATAGTCTTCTTTATGTCTCATATAATATGTTTCCTTCAACAACCTTCACTATAGCTTCCTCAGGGTTATCACCTGTGACTTGAAACAAGGTCAACAAGCAAGAATAATAATCTTTTGATAATAGTAGATAAAGAAATAGCATGGATAATCATCACAATAGCTCCTTTTGAGCTATCACTTGTGACCTGTCCGAAGTAATGATAAAAAGTAATAAATACAATACGAAATGAGGTCAACACTCTTATAGTGTTGTGATCAAGCATTCCTCCATGGCAACCTGGAACTAACACAAGATATTTCTCCTAGAGGAGATGTTAGTTTGTATTAGGCAAATGATTACATTAAGCATTTATCTCAATATGCTCACATGTTACCAAGTATAATTCTTTTCAAGGACTGTTATCTCAACTATAATGTTTACTTGTAAAGGGGTAGTCAACAACTTGTCATGTGCAACTTTGAATCTTATCAACTTAATTAATCAAACCTGGAACCTGGAGTCTTGTCCTCAATAATGAGTGCGTTTCTTTTCTTCCAAGTCTCTTTTACTCAATATGACAAGTGCTTTCTTCAACCTGTCTTTTGTATTAGGACAATATGCTATCTTGACAGAAGTTTGGGTTAGAGAATAAATTCTATGATCTCAACTTTAATCCATCTAATACCTTGACTTTAATTTTGATCAAGGGTTAGTATGATGGTCATAGATACAACATGCAACATTGATCAAAATAATGTCATAAAAAACAGATGCATATCTGAATAATCACACCTAGGTTGCATAATTCCTCTCAATGTGTTGGATCTTGAGATCCTTCTGGATCTATGGCAAGAGATCCCTTCTCCTGCAAATACCCTTTAAAGCTTAACAATTTAAACATATGTGAGTGCATACCTCTGATAGAATTTGCAAGTAGTGTCACCATCTGGTAGCAGCGGCAATGATCACCAACTCTTAAAAACTTCAAGGGTGACTACAACTAGTACTATGACTGATACTTCAACTAGTACTGCAACTACAATTGATACTGCAACAACAACTTAGGGTTTTATGAGGAAACCCTAATTTTTCAAACTTCAAATTTTGAAATTTTGATCTAGGGGATAGATGCGCTGTGCTGAGGCGAGTAAGATGGTGTAGTCAGATTTCTAAAAATCCAAAATGTACCCCCTCAAACTTGACCAACGGATTTATGGACTGGTGCTTCTAGTTTTTTGGTACTTCTGGTACTTCTGGTTTTCTGGTACTTCTGGTACTTCTGGTACTTCTGGTTTTCTGGTACTTCTAGTACTTCTGGTACTTCTGGTTT
>JZKD02S1663380.1:86171-112879 GCA_000966675.3 Picea glauca
AATTTTCTGAGTTTTGAGTTATGGTTTTGATATTAGTTGTAGCCATTTACTTTTGAATGAATATGGCAGAGGAAAATTGACTCAAATGCATAGCATTGTTACTATTTGTAATTATCTGTTATTGTGTTTTTATAAATGAAGGAATTTCATTATGAATGGATGAAACTGTGAATGTTAGTATAAGTTTCAATTATTTCTCTTTTGTTGAGTAAGTGCAAGGTGTGCACATAGAACGCAAGGAGTGCATGATGAGATGTTTTCTGATTTTGAAGCTCAGAAGATACAGAATGAAACTTCCCCTTTTCAAGGAGTGCAAATCAACTGCTACAAGGTGTGCACAGTCATCCGCAAGAACCAAGTCTTACATAGGAATATGATGCAAGGAGTGCACAGATTTAGAATTCGGCTAAGTGTCGAAGGTACTCCATAAGAGGTAAAGGAGCGAAAGGTGAAATCTTGACTTGGTTTGGGTCATTGGATCTAAGAAGATCTGGACCATCGATCTAGCACCATCTTGATCTCGGATATCAGGAGAACGAAAGTAAGGAGACTCCCAAAGTCGCGAAACGCGAAATATCGACTTGATCACAGTTGTTGATTGAAGGAAAAATATGGATTGTCGATCTGACACTCACAAATATCGAGAAATGGGGGATCAGGAGAATAGAGGTGAACCAACCTCCAAAGTTGCAAAATGTGAAATCATGACTTGATCGTAGCCATTGATCGAAGGAAGATCATGGACCGTAGATATCATCATATCGGGAGTTTCCAATATGCGAAATCCTGATGCGCTTGAGAGTTGAACCCCGGGTCATGATCGGAGGTCACATTGAAGTAAGATAAGGGAGGAGCTAGTACACACTAAACTCATGTCGAGGTTTCAGAGGTTGGGAGAATCAGAGTGATTCACATGCAAAGACCTGACACGCAAAATCATAAAACACCTTTTGGGTTAGGCTCATGGTCACAGCCAGTGGTCGCATGAGAGAAGCTTGTGCTTGGTGCTTGTTCTCATGATGAAGTTTCATGAAAAGGACCTATGGAAATTTATTGAGGATTCCAGCGGGGAATTGAAGAGCTACTCCATCTTGAATATTGAGAAGATCCAAAGACCGGGAGGTCAAGAGACCCTACTGAGGTGGGGGCACTGCATCAAGTGGTATCATAGTGATTTGCATCTATAGATTTCAGGTGAAGGAGATAAAGGAGGTGAAATAACTCAAAGCCACACTCTGTGTGTGAGAGATATTCGACATAATGCCACCGAGGAGACGAGTGGAACAACCTTTACCCAATCGGGCTGTAGAAATGGAAATGTGATAACTTTGTGCAAGAATAGAGATGATGGAGGAAATGAAAAGAAGAGCACCTGATGTTGGAGACATCAACGATGTAGAGAGCGAAGAAGTAGAATTTGAAGAAGCTGCAGGAGAGAATGTTGTTGAAGAGCGCTTGCTAAGAGCAATTGTTAGATTGGGAGCTCGAGCCAAGATAGAGGTCCCAATGTATGAAGGCAATTTAGATGTTGAAGAGCTGTTGGATTGGGTATGATCCATGGATAAATATTTTGACTATGAATATGTCGATGGGGAGAAGAGGGTGAGACATGATGTCACCAGAATCAGGGACATTCAACATTGTGGTGGGATGAAATGTAGGCTGAGAGGAGAAGCAAGGGAAAATAGAAGATAAAGAATTGGGACAGAATGGTAGCCAAGATGAAGGCTAAATTCATGCCCAAATATTACCAGATCAATCTGTTCAAGAAATTGCAGAACCTGATACAGAAGGGTATGACAGTTAAAGAGTACACGGAGGAGTTCTACAAGCTGGACATCAGAACTAGACAAAGAGAGAAAGATGAAGAAAAATTTGTTAGGTATATAAATAGCCTGAGGTATGAAATCTAGGATGAGATCAACATGATGTCAATAAGGACTGTGGAGGATGATTATCAGTTCGCACTGAAGGCAGAGGAGAAGTTGGCCCAAAAACAAAGCCAACGAGGTAGAGGTAGAAGCCCAGTCCCAGACAAAGGCAAGGGAGTTTCCCATGACAAGGAAAAAAAATCCAAAGATGAGACTGAGAAACCACATAGTCACTCGAAAAGAGGAGGAAGTTCCCGAGGAAGACAATATGGTGGAAGAAGTTCTTCCAGAGGAAGAGGAAGAGGCAGAGAAGAAGAAGTGAGATGTTACACCTATGGAAAGGCATGACATAAGTCTTGGGAATGTCCCGAGAGAAATAAATAAGGAGAAGGTGAAGCTCACATTTCAGAATCACGGAGAAGAAATGTTGAAGAAGAAGGAGAAGAGGATGAAACATCTCTGATGTTGAGAAAATTTCTCTTAAAACCAGAGGCAAAAGTTGAAAAAATAGTGCAAAGGAACAATCTCTTCAGGACATCTTGCAAGACTAAGGACAAAGTCTGCAAGGTGATAATTGATAGCGGGAGTACTGAAAACTTAGTATCCATAGAGATTGTGGAGAAATTGGAGCTGGAGACAACTGCACATCTGAATCCATACAAAGTCTCGTGGTTGCAGAAAGGACACCAGGTAACGATTACTAAACAATGCTTGGTTGAATTGAAAATAGGAGGGTATAGAGATGAAATTCTATGTGATGTAATTCCCATGGATGTATGCCATATTTTTTTGGGAAGACCATGGTAGTTTGACAAGAATGTCATTCATGATGGGAGGACCTTGGAGAAGAATGTTATGACACACATGTTGTTGCCAATAGAAGAGAAGAAAGTGAAAGAAGAAGCCAACACAAGCATACTTCTCATGAGCGGGAAGGAACTCCTGAAAGAAGTCAAGAAAGGACATGAGATGCAGTTTGTTATGGTGAGGAAACCTAGAGTTTTCCTTACAAGTACTACAATGGATGATTTGCCTGAAGAAATTCAGGAATTGTTGGATAATTTTGTTGACATAGTGGTGGATGAGCTGCCCAACTCATTGCCACCCATCATAAGTATCAACCATCATATTGATCTGATACCAGGAGAAAGTATGCCAAACAAAGCAATGTACAGACTGACACCTCGAGAGAATGAGGAGGTAAAGAATCAAGTCTAGGAATTGTTAGACAAGGGGTTGGTCAGAGAGAGCTTTATTCCATGTGCAGTACCAACTGTGTTGAGCCCAAAGTAGGATGGAGGATGGAGAATGTGTATAGACTCAAGAGTCGTTAACAAAATCAACATCAGGGATAGATTTCCTTTGCCAAGAATGGATAATTTAATGGACTGTCTATGTGGAGAAAACGTCTTTTCTAAGATAAATTTGAAAAGCGGATATCACCAGATAAGAATGAGAGAAGGTGATGAATGGAAGACAACCTTTAAGACAAATGAAGGTTTGTATGAATGGCTTGTTATGCCATTTGGCTTAACAAATGCCCCGAGTACTTTTATGAGGTTGATGAATGAAATATTGAAAGATTTCATTGGAAAGTTTGTGGTTGTATATCTAGATGATATACTGATCTTTAGCAAGACTAAAGAGGAGCATTTGAGACACCTGACACTATTGATGAGGAGACTACAACAGAAGAAGCCACTGATAAGTCTGAAGAAGTCCTCTTTTATGAAGACAGAGCTCATTTACTTGGTTTTTGTGATCTCTCCAAATGAACTGAAGATGGATCGAGAGAAGGTAAAAGCAATCAAATAATGGCCATCACCAAGAAGCATGTTTGAGGTAAGAAGCTTCCATGGATTAGAAAGTTTCTATAGGAAGTTCATCAGAGATTTCAGTAGAATTTGTGCACCAATGATGGATACAGTGAAGAACAAGCACAAGTATTTTAAATGGACAGAGGAGGCTGAGAGGAGCTTCAATATACTGAAGGAGAAGATAACACAACGACCAATTCTGGTCTTGCCAAATTTTGAAAATACATTTTAGGTGAGATGCAATGCAAGTGGAGTTGCAATTGGAGCAATTTTGAGCTGGGATAATAGACCAGTTTCCTATTTCAGTGAGAAGATGAATGAGACTAAGAGAAAATACTCCACATATGATAAGGAATTTTATGTCATAATTCAAGCCTTGAAGAAGTGGAGACATTACCTTGTCCCACAGGAATTTGTCTTGTATAGTGATAACCAAGCTTTACAATTCATAACCAGATAGGAAAAATTGAATCAGAAGCATGCAAAGTGGATTGAGTTTATGCAAAATTTTACTTTTTTCATAAAACATATTGTTGGGAATGATAACAAAGTTTTTGATGCATTGAGCAGGAGAAGTTTGATTTTGCGGGAATTTCAGGTGAGGACCTTGGGGTTTGAACACCTTAAGGAAATGTACAGTGATGATCCAGATTTCAAGAAGGCATACAAAGAATGTATGAATCTTGTGCTGAGAGAAAGGGGTCGGTGGGCAGAGTATATGATTCAAGAGGGATTTTTGTTCAAGGGAAATCAGTTATGCATACCAAAATGTTCAATGAGGGACAACCTTTTGAAGGAGAAGCATAGTGGAGGATTGGTTGGACATTTCGGCCATGACAAAACATTCACACAATTGAGCAGTTCATACTATTGGCCAGGTATGAGGACAAAAGTGATGAAATTTGTGAACATATGTAGAATATGCCAACATGCAAAAGGTAAATGACATAACACTATATTGTATCAACCATTTCCAATACTAGAGAGGCCTTGGGATGCGATAAGCATGGATTTTTTGTTAGGACTACCAAGAACGCAAAGAGGATGTGATTCCATATTTTTGGTGGTGGATAGATTTTCAAAGATGGCACACTTTATCCCATGTTAGAAGACCAGTGATGCAACCCATGTTGCAAATATGTTTGTCAAGGAAATTGTGAGACTTCACGACCTACCCAGAAGCATCATCTCGGACAGAGACACAAAATTTGTTGGTCATTTTTGGAGAACATTGTGGAAGAAGTTGGGGATGGGTCTGTCCTTAAGCTCAACTTATCATCCTCAAACATATGGACAAACTGAGGTGGTAAATATAAGTTTGGGAAACTTGTTGAGGAGTCTAGTCACTGAGCATCATAACCAAAGGGATCAGATTCTGCCACAAGCAGAATTTGCATACAACAACTTGCCAAACAAAAGCACTAGAAAGAGCCCATTTCAAATACTGTATGGAATGCAACCCAGGGGAGTTTCTGAGTTGAGAAACTTAGAACATAATGATATCATAAGCGCTAGAGCATAATATTTTGTTGTAGAAATGCAAAAACTCCATAGCTAGATCAGAGGATAGTTGCATAGCTCTAGCCAAGAATACAAGTGCAGAGTTGATCAACATCACATAGAACTTCAATTTGAAGTAGGAGATCAGGTTCTGGCACATATTAGGAAAGAAAGGTTCCCTAGGGGAACATATAACAAGTTGAAGATGAAGAAGATAGGGCCATGTAAGATATTAAGGAAGTTTGGTGCAAACGCATATGAGATTGAGCTTCTAGATTATGTGGGTATATCACCCATAATCAACATTTCAGACATGTACCCTTACAGGGAATATGACTCAAATGGATCATAAGTTCAAGAGAATATTCAGTGGGAGAAACAAATGCCTATAGCAGAAAAAAATCAAATGGAGAAGATCATTGATCAGAGGATTAGAAAGAAGACGAGGAGGAAGACCCATCTTGAATATATGGTCAAGTGGAAGGGACACCCTATAGAATATGCCAGTTGGAAAAATGAAGTTGATATCCAAAAGCATGGAAATTCAGTGTAGGAGCTCATCGACAGGAGTCCATAATTTTTTGTTCACGGGAGTATGATGCAGGAGCATTGTTAGTGAGCACACATGGAAAGACAACTCAACGCCTGGGAATCATTTCGAAATCTGAAATGCTGGGAGTTACTGCGAATCTTTTGGAGCTGACTGGAAAAATGGAAGAATATCAAACCCTTGGAAGTTGATGATCATGAGTGATCTGGGAGTTTTCACTCCTAGTCTTGAATGTAACCAAACTTAGGTAGCAGTTAGGTTTTCGTTTCGAGTAGTCGAGGGGGGGACCCTAAGGACCCTCTGAGATAAATAGAGGTTTTGTATGCCCAAATGAGGTTGTTACGAGTTAGTAGGAATTTTCTAAGTTTTGAGTTATGGTTTTGATATTAGTTGTAGCCATTTACTTTTGAATGAATATGAAAAAGGAAAATTGACTCAAATTCATAGCACTGTTAGTGTTTGTAATTCTTTGTTATTGTGTTTTCATAAATGAAGGAATTTCATTATGAATGGATGAAACTGTGAATGTTAGTATAAGTTTCAATTGTTTCTCTTATGTTGAGTAAGTGCAAGGTGTGCACACAGAACGCAAGGAGTGTGTGACAGGATCTGTTTCAATTCTGAAGCTCAAAAGAGATAGCACGAAACTTCCCCTTTGCAAGGAGTGCAAAGTGATTGCTACAAGGCATGCATAGTCATCCGCAAGAACCATGTCTTGCATAGGAATCTGCTGCAAGGAGAACATAGATTTAGAATTCAGCTAAGTGTCGAAGGGACTCCATAAGGGGTAAAGGAGTGAAAGGTGAAATCCCAACTTGGTTTGGGTTGTTGTATCTAGTAAGATCTGGACCGTTGATATAGTTCCATCATGATCTCATATATCGAGAGAACGGAAGTAAGGAGACTCCCAAAGTCTCAAAGCACAAAATCTTGACTTGATCACAGTCGTTGATTGAAGGAAAAGTTTGGACCATTGATATGTCGCTCAGAAATATCAAGAAATCGGGGATTGAGAGAACAGAGGTAAACCAACCTCCAAAGTCGCGAAATGAGAAATCATGACTTGATCGTAGCCTTCGATCAAAGGAAGATCATGGACCATAGATATAATCATATTGAGAGTTCTTGACACGCTTGAGAGTTGAACCCCAGGTCATGACCAGAGGTCACATTGAAGGAAGATAAGGGAGGAGCTAGTACACACTAAAATCCTATCGGGGTTTCGGAGGTTGGGAGCATCGGGGCGATTCACATGCAAAGAACCGACACATGAAATCACAAAATGCCTTTTGGCTTAGGATCGTGGTCACAACCAGTCATTGCATGAGAGAAGATTTCACCTGGTGCTTGTTCGCATGACGGTGTTTCGTGAAAAGGATCTGTGGACATTTCTTGAATATTCCAATGGGGAATCGAAGAGATACTCCAGCTCGAAGATTGAGAAGATCCAGAGACCGAGAGGTCAGCAAACCCTACTAAGGTGGGGGCACTGCATCACTATTATTCGATTAGATATCAAAACAAACCCCGTGAGGCAACGAGCAAACTCACAACATGGATTTCATCAAGAAAGTGGGAAATCTGAACATTCCTACTTTCAACGGATCATCACGTTGCTCAACTTAAGCATTGGGTCATAAACTTGACACATACTTCAAGCTTAACCCAATGACAGAGTCAGAAGATATTAGCTTCGCCACATTCCACTTGGAGTGGGAGGCCCATGAGTGGAGGTACCATGGGCTGGTGACGTTGGGTCACAACCACATTACTTCATATTTGGAGTTCACTAAGAAGTTGATGTTGATATTTGATAGAAGATATTCAGAGCTCCACTTCATGGAGCTTATAGAGTTGAGGCAGACCAGATCAGTTGAGGCCTTCATCTCGGAGTTCTAGTGAAAGGTAGTGGTCGTATTCGATATATCAGAGCACAGATTGGTGATGTTGTTCACTGAGGCTTTGAAAGAGCTATTGAGGGGTTGGGTTAAGGCTTTCAAGCCTCACACCTTACAGGAGGCTATTGTGCATATGAGAGACATGGGATACTTAGCGCAAAAACCCAAATCCTTTACCAAACCCTTTGTTTCATAGAGATACAAGGATCAGAGAAATCCTCAAAGGGAATGGAAGGGTAAGCTGAAATTGGATGATGTCGTGAGAGAGCAGTTGATGAGGAAGAAGATTTGCTTCTCCTACAAAGACCCTTGGTTCCCAGAGCATAGATGCATGGGAAAGGGACAGATCCACTACATTGAAGTGGATTAAGGTAGTGAGGAGGAGGATTAGGATCTTGAGGCAAGGAAAGACAATGATTCAGAGGATGAGACCACACATGAGCCAGAGTAGCAGCTGAAGAAACCTCAGATACCGGTCGGGGCACCATAGCCCAAGGATGAGACAAAACCTCGTAAAGAGGTGAAAGGGGGAACCATAACAACCCTTTCAAGAGTACCTAGGTACAACACTCTTAGGCTCAAGGGCCTTGTACAGGGGTAGCGCCCGACCGCTTTAGTTGATGGTGGGGCCACCCACAATTTCATAGATGCGTCCTTAGTATCCAGGAGGGGGTTATGCACTAAGGATTTTGAGGGATTCCATGTACTAGTGGCAGATGGATACACAATGACATGTTTGGACATGATCCCAGACTTAGAGGTAAAACTATGCAACTACACCATGACAGAAACTTTCTATGTAGTTGACTTGTCAGATATTGATGCAATATTGGGGGTATAGTGGTTATATTCATTGGGTGAGATTGGGTTCAACTATCAGACGTTGACAATGAGCTTCAGTGATGCTAGTGGATTGAGAGTGGTACCGAGAGGCATGTCTACAAGAACACCACGAGAAATATTGACAAAACGGATGGAGATGATATTCTGTCATGGTGATGTGGCCTATGGAGGAGAGTGTTTGATCACCACGTGGAAGGATTCAAAGGGCAGATAGCATTTCCATCCACATATCAGAGATATTTTGAGTCAGTATGAGCCATTGTTTGGGTTGATACCACCATATAGAGGATTTGAGCACACGATCGAGTTGGAGGTCGGGGATACACCAATGATCACCACACCCTATAGCCATCCCAAGAGATTCAAGGACGAGATTGAGAAAGAAATCAAAGAATTTCTTGCAATGGGGCACATCAGGCCCAACACGAGTCCTTTTGCCTCTTCAGTCACTCTGGTACTAAATAAGGATGGCACATTGTAGATGTGCATTGATTACAGATATCTCAACAAGAAAACGATTAATAATAGGTACCCCATTTTGCGCATAGATGAGTTGATGGATGAGTTGCATGGGACAATTTTCTTCACCAAGATTGATCTGCAATCTGGATATCATCAGATCAACATCAGGGAGCATGATATAGAGAATACCACATTCATATGCCATTTCAGACATTTTGAGTTCTTGGTCATGTTGTTTGGGTTGACCAATGAACCTGCCACTTTCTAGTCTTGCATGAACCACATCTTCAGAGGGAAGTTGAGGAAATACCTTTTGGTGTTCTTCGATGATATATTGATCTACAACAGGACATGGGATGAGCATTTGGCACATTTGGAGGAGGTATTGGGCATTATACATGCACAATCATTATATACCAAGGAATCTGAGTGTGATTTTGGCATGAGAGAACTATTGTACTTGGGGAATATCATGAGTGAGCACGGAGTATAGGTTCATCAAGACAAGATCAGGGCCATTCTGGATTGGAAAACACCTAAGAACCTCACAGAGTTGAAGGGATTCTTTGGGTTATGCATTTACTACAGGTGGTTCATCAAGGGGTTTTCACATTTGGGAGCACCACTAACAGACTTGAGAAAGAAGGGTGCCTTTCATTAGACGGAGGAGACACAATAGACATTTGATCAAATTAAGGAGGTTATGAGCACATGCATTGTTCTAGCCCTTCCAGACTTCTCACAACCATTTGTCTTAGAGTGTGACGCATCATGGGTGGGGATTGGAGCATTTTTTATGCAGAGAGGCCATCCCATAGTGTTCGAGAGCAGGAAGCTCAATCAGTTGGAATGAATCTACTCTATTTACCACAAGGAAATGATAGCAATCATGCATGCCTTAACCAAATTCAGGTAGTATCTGGTGGGTAGCATATTTGTATTGAAGACTGATCCCAACAGTCTTAAGTATTTCTTGGATTAGAAGTACCTCAGTGAGAGACAACATAAATGGGTCTCGAAGATCCAAGACTTTGAATTTGACATTGGGCATTTCAAGGGAAAGAGGAACGTCATAGCAGATGCCTTGTCCACCACCAGGGTGTTCGATGATGGACATTTGCCTAGATTGGAAAGCACATTTGTTGGTGGAATACTCCAAAAACGATTTTTCTTGTGAGGTGATGGATGGAAAGGTGTTGTATTATAGGTATCGGGTTCTAGATGACGCCATTTTCTACAAGGACTAGATCTATTTGGTTCCATAATCTACCTTGAAGGGGAAAATTTTGAAGATGTTTCATGATTTGCCTACAACAGGACATCAGGGGTACTTCAAAACATATAGGCAGATCAGGGAGATATTCTCATGGAAGGGTCTCAAGGATGATGTATTGAAATGCATCTAGGAGTGCATGACTTGTCAGAAAAACAATTCTAAGAAGACACACCCTGCGGAGTTACTTCAACCTCTACCCATTCCAGATCATAAATCAGAGAGCGTTTCTATGGATTTCATTACAGGCCTTCCTCGAGTGCAGGGAAGGGACTGTATATTTGTTGTGGTCGACAAGCTGACCAAATTTGCACATTTCTTTGCCATACCCATGAACTACTAATCCATATAGGTAGCAGAGTTTTTTTCATAGAGGTATTCTGGTTGCATGGTTTACCTAGGCAAATAATCAGTGATAGAGATGGGCGTTTCATCGGCACGTTTTGGTAGGATATTTTTCGATTGGAAGGCATAGACATAGCTACGAGTACCAGCTACCACCCACAGACAGATGGATAGACGTAGATCATCAACAAATGGGTGGAGGGGTATCTGAGGAACTATGTAGGAGGGCAGCAGTGCACATGGGTGAGTATTGCTACAACACAACTTACCATATGTCTATCAAGATGTCACCATTCAGGGCATTGTATGGATATGATGCACACTCTTTTGTGGAGACTTTGTTTGGGGACAACAGGGATTCAGGGGCCAAAGAATGGGTGGAGGAGAGTCAGAGGATTCTGTAGGCAGGGAGGGAGAACTTTCATACAAATCAAAACCAACAGAAGATCTATGCATACATGTAGAGAGTAGAGTGTAGTTTCTAGGTAGGGGATTTGGTTTTTCTGCGATTACAGACATATAGACATTCCTCCTTGAAGAGGAGTGGAGCATAGAAGATGAAGACAAATTTTTATGGGCCATACAGAGTCATCAAGAGGGTAGGCAAGGTGGCATACGAGCTAGATCTACCGTAGGGAAGCAAGATTCACAATGTATTTCACGTTTCTTTCCTTAAAAAGGCAGTGGGACAATAGGTCATCATTTTAGAGGAGTTGCCACCCCTTGATGAGGAGGGCCAGTTGGAGCTAGTTCCAGAGGAAGTTCTCAAGCAAAGAGAGCATAGATTTAGTAGCAGGGTCATCAAGCAGTGCTTGGTTATATGGAGAGGTCTTCCTGTGGAGGATACCACATGGAAGGGAGAGCATATTTTGCAGCACCCAATATTGATTTTTCTTGAAGAAAAGCAATCTCAGGAAGGACTATGCCAAGTAGTCTCTCATGTACTCCCCAAACGGATCTTGTGGCACCACATATTCCTGAACTGACTGCCCTCATTCTTTCCCTGGCTTTCCCAAAGGTTGTCCCAATGTCTATCATGTCTGGAACTGTCGATATAAAGGTTGGGGAATCCTCCCAGATGATGTGTAAGCTCGAGCTGGTGAAGGGTTTGTACTAGCCCCTCCCTGAGATCCACTGGAACCATTGGCCCCACCTCCCTGGTGTCCTCTTGAACCACTCGGCCCTCCTATGGCATTGGAACCTATAGCTCTCATGCTATGTTGGAGCATATGTACACTAAGGTTCATCTGATGTATGGTTTTCAACATGTCTCTATGTCCCCTAGCTAGGTCATTCAACATGGCCTGTGTACTGTCAAGATGCTTGGGTATACACATGAAGAGTATATTTCTGCATTTGTGTCTTCAAAAAAGTCTTATGTTCCTTTTGAGAGTTCTATACTCAAAATCTATTGTATGAAGCTCGGTCAAGTCCCTAAGTTGGGTTGTTTTGTGCATATTTAGTCATTACAAATTTTATACAAAAGTGTCTTTTGGATCTGTAAGAGGTCATTCCAAAAAAAATTGGTGTAGATATTCATGGGCTTGTTCATTTTGATATTTTGTTACTTTTCATTGTCCCATAGCCAAATGAAGCCCATGTTTTGACCTCAGGTCCGCTTCTTTATTGTTTTCCCTGTAGACATGTTGACAAATAAGTGAGTCAAAAGTTGTATATAATCGAAAGATGTCTTCCACTAAGGAAGAAAGTCTTATGCTTGTGCATCTTTGTGTGCCTTTTATCCAATATATGACATTTAATAAGTCCCCAAAAACATTTAAGGAGTGACAACCCTTTTTAATGGAGAAGGAAATGAGTAGTTTGAGTCTCATTAGTTCATCAAATTTCTTTGTTCGCATCCCAAATCCAAAAGTCAAAGAGTAATAATGAGAATCTAAAATATAGAGGAGTCATCCTCCTCCACAACGATTATGTTGTGAAGCCCCATCGAAAAAACCCCAAGGAGAATATTTGTCGATCTCGACCTCCTGAGACTGTCTAGAAATGACTCTCGAATTTTGAGGGGAAGGGAGGACATAATAATTATACTCTTGGTCATTGTGATCTCTAGTGCCAAGGGAACTCCCTTGAAGATAATAGAGTTTCCTGCTACCCATACTCCCCATATGATCAATAGCGGTAGCACTCTAAGACTTTTGTAAACTCTAGAATTCCACCAAGATTTCCARGCATGTTCCAGATCTTGTCCCAACCAGTTGTAGTGTAGGTCTAAAAGTATCGATACTTCAGTCCACACTTTGATGATATAACTATAATTTAGAAAGAGGTGTACAATATTCTCTCCTTCAGATTTGTAGAGGGTGCACCATCCTAGGCTAGAGAATTTCCTCTTCTATAGAATATCCCACATAGGAAATTTATTGTTTAGGGCATTCCACATAAACAATCTTGTTTTGGATGGACTTTTAATCTTCCAAAGTTTTCCCCACCACCAAACAGTCTCTCGTTGGCCCAGATCTGAGTTTAATTTTAAATAACCCAACTTTGGAGTATATGTCCCTGAGGGATATGAGTCCCAGTTCAATTCATCCTCACGGTCTCTGAGCCTTATTTGAGAAATCTTTAAAACGTTTATGTATCTTTCCAGTTCAATTGTATCATCTTGACTTAATACCAACCTGTTATCTTTTTTCCAACCTTGTGACCAAAGAGTGGTGAGTCTTGGATCAGCTAGATTGTTTATAGAAACAAATCCCAAAGTGTGCAAATGTTGAATAATCTGATCTGAGAGTAAATGTTGTCCTTCATTTCCTAGACAAGGATATTTTCCAAGTCTGAATCGTTGGTCATTACCTATTTTTCAATCTAAACCATTTTTTATGACCAAGAATGCATTTATAATTTCATTTCAAATCATTGAGGCACCTTTTATAGATTTTTGTTGACTTCTGAGCCAAATCTCCACGGGAATTGGTTCAATGTATTTGTGCACTACTACCTTTGTCCATAAACTAGTAGAGTTTAGAATACACCAATCTCCCTTGGCCGCAAGTTCTTTGGAGAAGAGGAAGATATTTTTCAGGCCCCATCCTCCAAATGCCTTTAGAACAACAATTTTTTCCCAACGGACCCAAGGGATTACATGTGCTTCCTTTTTACCACTCCACAAAAAAATTGAGGTGAGTTTTATTGCTACTTCTAGAATTCTTTTTGGGATCCAAGAGAGGGAAATCCAATAAACAGGAATGGCTTCAAAAACTGACTTAACCAGAATCAGTCTACTTTTGTGCATGAGAGCCACCTATGAGTCCAAATGTTTAGTCTTTTGTCCATTTTTTTCAAAAGCCGCTTCCAATCCTCTTTTATGTAATCATTTGGTTTTAGTAAAAAACCCAATTACTTTATTCAATCATCTAGCTTATTTTCCTCAAAGGGGAAGTGAAGCCTAAGGGATTTCCCTTCTTCTTCAGCGAGTAAATTTGTAGTGAGAGTCGATTTCCATTCATTGATTTGCATTCTTGTTTCTTTGGAGGAAAGAGTAAGGATATTCCTTAACGCCTCTACCTCCCTTCTAGAACCTCCACTAAATATTAATACATCATCCATGAAGAGAAGGTGTGTGAAGTGCAGACCTTGTGAGATTTTGATTCCAGGAAAAGAGCCCAATCTTTTTTCTTCCGAGATAGCTCTACTGAGTCCTTTAGCAACTAAGAGAAAAAGTAGGGGTGATAATGAACACCCCTATCTTAAACCTCTTTCTGAAGTAAAAAAGGAAGAGGTTGAGTCATTGATATGCACAACAAATGAAGTTGTAGTGAGAGATTTCATGGCCCAATTTATGAAGGGGGCAACAAAACCCAAATGGGTAAGTAATAAGTGGATATACAACCAACTTACTCTGTCATATGCTTTGGAGAGATCAATTTTTAACACTACACCTTTTAATTTCCTTGTCTTCATGATGTGAAGTCCTTCTTGTGCAATTCCTATGGGTTCATGAATTTGTCTTCCTTCCAAGAATCCAAATTGTTCTTCCGAGATTCTTTCTGAGAATATTATTTTTACTCTTCTTGCAATTACTTTTTCAAATAATTTTATAGGCACAGTTACAAAGTGAGATTGTTCGAAAGTCATCCAATGTCTTCGGATTATCTGTCTTTGGGATAAGTGCTAAGAAGGTAGAGTTTAGGATTTTTTGGTATTCGGCCTAAAATCCTATGTCCTCTATCATCTTTATCAAATGGTGTCCCAAAATCTCATAACATCCCAAGAATAATTCAATAGTCCAACCATCTAGACCTAGGATTTTGTCTTTTTGAAAACTGTGAAGAACTTCCAAGAGTTCCTTTTCTGTTACTTCTTCCATCAGGAGTCGATTGTCTGCTTCATCTACAAATCTAGGAAAAAATTGAGTCACTTGTACCACTTCTTCTATAGATGCTTGAGTCTCTTCTTTGAAAAGGTTTTGGAAGTAATTTTTCCCTAGTCTTGACATACCTTTAAAACTGTTTTCCCTGTTTCCTGCAGATTCCTTCATCTTCCAAATGGCATTGACATTCCTTCTTCCTTTGAAAAAAGATTGAAAAAACTTTATATTCTCATCTCCACTTTACAACCAGATAGATCTACTTTTTAATCTCCAAGAGTCTTCATTTTCCTTGAGTATTTTGTTCCTTCTTTTCTCCAGAAGTAGTAGATTGATTTTTTACTCCAGAGTAGAAAACACCCCCCCTTCTTCTTCATAAAATATTTGTAACTCCAGTTCAATTTATTTTATTTCCTTGCCCTCATTTTCCGTTTTTTGGGAGGCATAGGGTTTTACTACCTCTTTGATCCTTTTCAATTTTTTTGGAAAATGAAAGGTTTTCGATTGAGGGAAGTCCTATTGAAAGGGTATCCAATTTTCTTTTACAAGGCCATAAAGGGAGTCATATTCCATCCATTTATTGCTAAATTTGAAAGGGTTGGTTGGATTCTTTGTTCCCTATATGTATTCCAAGAAGATCAAATAATGATCAAAGATACCCCCAAATTCGATCCATTGTTTAATAGTTAGTTTTTTCTCCAGAAGGGAGTCAGTTATCATAAATCGGTCCAACCTTTTCATAACACCTTCAATCCCTACCCTGTTATTTTTCCAGGTAGGTTTGAGCAAGATGGGTTCAAGGTCCGTTAAATTGCATTCAACAAATTTTTGACTGAAAAAATCAGCCAGAGGGTCAGACCTGGCATGTTCCCCCCACACTTATGAAGGCCCAGGTGAGAGGTTTAAATCTCCCCCTAAAATCAGATGATCTTTTAGTAAGGATTTTGCGAGGAGAGAGTCCCAAAAAGTTTTTATGTTCTGATAAGGTCCATGGACGTTAATGATATGAAGAAATTCCTTTAATGTCGAAGCCAAATCAGTAATACCAAGACATGAATCTAAACCTCAGGTATTTAAGACTTGAATTGTATGAGTGTTCCATAATTTTCCCAAACCCTCAGATCTTCCTAATCCATCCAATGTTTTAAACTTCCAACCAGGGAGAAGCTTCTCCAGACAAGATTTTACCTCTTCACCTACTCCCATGGTTTCTTGTAGGAGTAAAACATCAGGGTATTCCAAAGAGATCACCCTTTTCAAGGATGTTTTTTTTAGGGCACCTACCAAACCCCTATAGTTGAAGGACATGCACTTCTTCCTGGAACCCTTCCTCAGGGCCTTGCTTCTCTAAGTGCCCTTTCAATTGATTGTTGTTTTTTGGCTAGAAGGTCTATCCTAGCTTTGGATTTGGCTTTTGAAATCAATGATTTTCTTCCACGGCCTCCTCTATCAAAGGACAAGATGAATTCCTTTCCCATCCCTCCCAAGGGTAATGTTTCCTTCTGTGATCTTAGAAAATAACGAGAAGCCATAGTCTCAGTGGAGAAAAAGGAAGACAAAGAGTCATCTTCAACACAAAAGAGTCACTTTGGGGAGGGTGGGTCGCCTGAGGGAGAACCTTCCTTATAGTAGTCTGATTCTCTCTCAGTCTGTGTAGTAGGACCAGTATTTATAGATAGATTTGTAAGAGCCTCCAACCACTCATTTCCTTCTAGAGTCATATTTTTAATTAAAACAGTAATAGGGGGGGAAAGGGTAACAGATTACCCATAACTAGAGTCCTTGTGCTTCCCGATCCAAAATTGATAAGGCTTGTAGGCCCGCATCCTTCCTCTACTTGTCCTCCAAGAGAAACAGAGAAATCTTGCTCGCAAGGTTCTTTGGGAGCAACTGATGGTTGCGTTATGACCATTGTATCTTGAGCTTCCACATCTGTACTTTCTATGTGTCGGATAATATCTTACTGAGTCACTTTCTTCTCTTTAACACTGTAACAAGTTCTTCCTCTAGTTCTTAGAGGAAGATGTCAATTCATCACCAGGTGCCCATACTAATGGCACCAACGAAATCTAAATGAAACGTTTTCATAATCCAGAATTTGTGAATGAGTAAAGATTCCCCAACTTAAATCAATTTCCTCTCCTAATCCTTCTCTAACATTTAAGTTGACTAGAATTTTTTCTACTTTCCTTTTTTTTTCTCTTCAAAGGATAAGTTTGCTTCTAAGAACTCACCAAAGAAATTTCTAATGGCTTTGAAGTAGTCCAAAGTCCAAAAATGTAGTGGTAGTGCTGGTATGCAGACCCATATTGGGATCTTGTCCAATTTTTCTCTGCTGGCATCAAAAAGAGGTTCCATGGATTTAAGAAAAGAGGGGAGTTGTTGACACTCAAATTTTTCCCCAAAACCCATTTTGCATGATTTGGTTCAAGAAAGTTGAAGGAAAACCAGTTCATGTTTAATTCAATGATCTCTGGGACATATCCAATATGTTCTTTCCAAGCCGAATGTGCCCACTCAATGATGGTTTTGAGCGCAAAGGATATGTCGCTATCCCTTCCGACTAGGGTCTAATTTTCCAACTGAATGACTAGGTTCATACCTACCTCTTCCCCGAGCACAAGATTCCCCACTTTCCCTTTGTATTTTAAGCCTTTCCTCTTTCTTTTTTTCCCCGCACTAGTTTTTCCCCTTTGTTCCTAGGAACTTTTCATGCTAACTAAAGACATTTGAGTTAAAAATGAGAAACCTCCTCTGTCTTGGACAAAACCCCTTTGCTCTTCAACGTTGAGGAGGGCTGAGAGGAATCTCTTGGAGGAGATATTTTTGGTCGGATCCTCTATAAAACTTGTGATTTGTGTGCATATACATGTCGTGTTACCTTGTTTCTTGGTCGTTTCCAGACAGACCTTTGAAACATAAGGTAATAACCCGCACCCATCGATTTCTAGACTAGTAGGGGGCAAAGAGAGGATAAACCCTCCTTCTGCCTGAGAGATCTAGTCCAAGGCTAGGTCATCCAAAGGGCTAAGAGAGGAATGAATACCTCCTTCAGGTTCCAGTTGACCAGAAGAAAAAAACTCTAGAAAAGTCCCGAAGCAACCATCATAAAAAAATTCCTTGAAGGTGACGGGGAGGGGATCAGCTTACTGGTGTGGGTAGGTAAAACTGCATCGCGAATTTGGTGCAAAATCTAACTAAGAGGGGTTTCCTCCTCTGCAGGGATCCCCAGACCTAAGACTTCCCTGCTAGGTTGTTTTCTTATAACGGCCACATGTTTTGGCACCTTCTCCATGGTGACTTCCTAACTCTCCACATCTGCCACTCCAAGCCGAAACCCAATGGAGAACCCTATCGTTGAAACAACAACTTCGATCTGAGAAAAAACTGGGAAAGAAATCGCCAGAGCAACCATGAAAGAAACCACCAAGGGACCTCCATGCTTAACCCTACTGGTACGTTAGGGAAGACTGTGGACCTTTAGGGTTAACCATAGTCGTGAACAACATAAAAGAGATCAACCGCGGAGTCCATCGCCTCCTTTTCTACCCCCCTCATTTTGGAGGTTTTATGTACATTCCAGGGAATTTTATGTAATTTTGTTCTAGTGCATTTGATGTTTATAGATGCACCAGGGTGTTTTACTTAATGGTTCACCGATGCGTTTTGACAATAAAAGTACCGAAAAAAAAATAAAAAATAAAGATAAAAATCTGCTATAACCTCTTCTCGCCCAATTTTTTTCAGTTATATGGAACATCCGTTAAAAACTCCATGACCAATAAAGGAGGTTGTAGGGGAGGTTTGTTTGAAATTTTTTCCAAATTTTGTAACACTAAAAACCTCTTTAAGAAGGTGTTCTCCTTGTGAGGACTCTAGTTGTCCACCAAATCAACCATCTTGGGAAACAAATACCTATATCAGATAATAATCTTATTCAACATGCAAGGATCCTTACACATATTCCATTGTCCATATTTCTTAGGTTTCATTAAGGATGGAATTATACATGGGAAAACACAGTCTTGATTTAAAAAAATTGACAATAATTCTCCCACCCGTCACTTCAACTCACCTTCCATTGAGTTCATTCAATGTGGTTCTTAGTTCAAAACTGTAGCTCCCTATATCAAGTCAATTTCATTACTAATTCTCTTCTTTGAGGAAAAATCCTCAATTTCTTTGCCAAATTTATCYCAATGCTACTCCAACAATCACTTTACCTCTCTCAAAATCYCCTCAACTCCATCTAGCTCTATTAACTTTCTTTGCACTATTATGTAGCACTTTGTTGTCCTTAGTTGACAACAAAGGTACTTTTTTGGGCTCTTCCTCCTTAAACATAAGAAATTCAAATTTCATTTCATCCTTGGTGATGGTGTAGGTATTCTTTTCCATCTTGCATTATTTATCTATCAAACTACAATGGCCTAGTAGGTAACAAGCATCCATTATGAGAATCATATCACACAAATATCTCATCATGATGCTCTCTAATATTTAAAGTTACCAAATATTACTTTGATACCATCACTTCATAACCATTTGTAGAACCAATAAATTTTGTATGGTTGAGGATATTTATGCACGATTAACCCCAACTTCTCTATCATTTCAACATAAACCATATTCTATGTACTATTATAATCTATAATTTCTTTACAACATTTACCTCTAGACTTGAATTTCTTGTCTAAAATAATTTTCCTAAGTCACTTCTCTTGTTTTGAATTATGTTGTTCCATTATATGCTTCCCTTTTCCCGTCATCAAGTTTTCTTCTCACTATATTGTTGTTGCTACTTTTGTCTATCTATCCTCGAGTTTCTTATATTGGGTTCACTGTGTTTTGTGTTATCCTTTATCATATCTTTGGAGATTCATAAGACTCGTGTCCTTCATATCCACAAGTATAACAACAAATTGTATTATGATTACCCCCTCAACCTCGTCTTCATACTCCATTTAGTTTCTACTCCTGCCTCCACCTTGCATTCTCCCTTCATTAAATTTCTTCCATGTTTCCTTTCATCCATTGTCTCTTGTTTCTAGATTGCAACCTCTTCCACCTTAGCCACTTCTTCCTCTTACAAAAAAATTTTGAGTCCTCTTTTTGGGCCAATTTATCTTCAACATTTAAGGATGAATAATAACCCATCTTCCACTATATTCATGTTATGTAAATTAATACAAAAATTTTGTCACAAATTATAATACATTAGCATACCTTGACACCCTTGTTAGATTTTCTTTATTTACAAAATAGTAGAGTTACCAGTGTTCTTTTACTTATTTAACATTAACATCTATGTATCATGTACTGAGTAATGGAAGCAACATAAACAAGAGACAAAATAACACAAGAGATTTCTCCTAGGAAAACTCCAAATGGAGGAAAAAATGCATCAACCTTTCTTATATAGATTATGTTCACAAAGAAAGTCCAATCATGAACCAAAAGTAGTGCATAAGAGAGAGATACCAAAAAAAGACTGAACAAGAAGAATCTTTTCCACTACAATTGTTGCGTCACCTTCCTCAGACTTGCACATTGCTTATGTGTAGATGAGAGAGTGTGTATGAGTGTAACAAATGAGCCAATGTGCCTCATATTTATAGTCTTCTTGTCCTCTTAATTGGGTTGACTATCTTCTAGGGTATTTTCACATCTGTTCAATGGTTCTCTTGGTTCTAGAATATTCTTCTAATCTAAGAAAGGTCATCTAGGAGGGAAATTTCCTCTCGCAACTACCAAAACATCAACACTCCATCTTAGATAGGGAAGTATCTTTCCACGATGTCTTCATATAGTATTCCATTGATTACTCTGCAATGAGCTAGTAGCACATAGCTACTACAATGTCATTAGTAGCTCAAATCACTTGTCACGGTCTCTACAATCAAGTAGCACACAACTAATCCCAATGTGAATTGGTAGTATCCATGGAAATTAGCTAGTTGCACACAACTACTACAATGTCATCTAGTAGAACATGATTGTGTACTTGATCCATAGTAGTACACAACTATTTTCCAATGGTAGACAACCATTCCTAGTAGCACACAACTATTGTCCATAGACACAAAGTATCTATCCTGCAATCAACCAGTAGCTACACAAGCTACCACCATTCAGTCCAATAGTCTCCATGATTATGCAACAATCAACTAGTAACACATTGCTACTACCATTCCATTAGCCATAATCATAGTCTGCAATCCCTATGACTATGCAACAACCAACTAGTAACACACAGCTACTACCATAATCCATAGTCATATTTGATGTCTCTATAACTATGCAGCAATCAACTAGTAGCACAAAAATACTACCATGCCATCAGCCATAGTTATAGTCTCATCCAGTAGCACAAATATACTCCCATAGTCCTCACAAATATGTGTGTGATGTTTCTTCTCTCATCAGGTCCGGCGGTGCATTACCCCCTCAATCATCTCTCATGACTAATCTAGGGAACCCTTGGCCATAGGGGTTATCCGGCAAGAAGAGAAAAAACACACCTCCCTCTTCATGATGCATCATGCCAAGCTTCTCTCTGAAGTACTCATACTCCACTCTATACGAAGGCTTGGTGAGAATGTTCGATGTCTTCTCATCTGTGGATATTTATTGGAGCTCTATAGCTCCTCTCTACACCATGTCTCAGATGTAGTGATATTTGATATTTATGTGCTTTTACTTGTCATGAAAGACAAGATTCTTTGTAAGCTTCACGCAACTTTTATTATCATAATGTATAAAATTTGGCTCCAACTCCAACTTCCAAAGCCACATTGCTTCACAGCTTGCAACACTAGTTGCAATATACTTTGCCTCTGTTGTACTGAGTGCCACTGATGTATGCTTCCTTCTTAACCATGAGATCATACATGATCCCAGAATGAAGCAACATCCAGAAGTACTCTTCCTATACACTACACTCCCTACCCAGTTAAAGTCTGTATATCCCTGCAACTTCACATCTCCACCCAAGACATATCTCAATCCATATCCAACCATACCACGTAGGTACCTCAACATATGTTTTGTTGCCATCCAATGTACATCTCTATATTTAACCATGTACTGACTCAAGGTGTTCACTTCAAAACATATGTCCAACCTAGTGTTAACCAGGTACACCAAGGATCTAATCATTTGTCTGTACATCATGGGATCCACCAAATCTGAATATTAATGACTCAAAAGCTTCAAATTGATCATCATGGGTATGGCCATGGACTTGCATTCCATCATCCTGAATCTCTACAAGATCTCAACATTATATTTTCCTTGGCCAAGGAAAATCTCATCTAATATTTTCCATACCTCCAATCCCAAGAAGTAATGCATCAGACCTAGATCCTTCATCTTGAAATCTGAAGCATGCTCCCTCTTACACCCAAATATGAGCTTCTCATCTAATGTTAGAAACATTTCATCCACATATAGAACCAAGATCAATGGGAAACCATTCTCAACCTTGTACTAAAGGTTGGGATCTGCATCACTCTTAGTAAATCCCAAGCTCATCAGATAGCCATCTATCCTAGCATACCATGCCCTGAGTGCCTACTCCATCTCATACAAAGACTTCTTTAGTTTTCACATATGGGACTCCTTCCCATGAATCACAAGCTTTTGTGGCTTATCTATGTACACTTCTTCCTCAATTACACCATTCAAGAAAGCATTATTGACATCCATTTGGTGTAATTTCCATCCCATCGTGGAAGAAATGGAAATAATCGATCTAATGGAAGTGTACTTTGCTACTGGAGAAAACGTCTTATCATAGTCTTCTCCCTCTCTCTGGGAGAATGCTCTAGCCACAAATCTCACTTTGTACTTCTCTATGCTTCCATCTATAGCATGATTGATCTTGTAGATCCATTTGGAAGTCACTACTAACTTACCCTCTAGTATCGGAACCATCTCCCACACATTATTCTTCATGATGGATTGATACTCCTCCATCATGGAATCCTTCCATTACTTCTTCTTAGCAACTTCTTCAAAGGTGGAAGGATCTGAATCAATGATGTTTCTCATCAGTGCCACATAGCTGGAAAACTTATGTGGTCTCTTTATCTCTCTAAAAAATCCTTTGGAAGTTGCATGTCCTCCAACTTCCTGCAAGGTGTTTCAGAGCCAATCCGGTCTTTTCATGTTGACTGCAGCTTCTCTTGGTGGATTTGCAGGCCTCTCTGGCTCTACCATCTCATTTTGAACTTCAGGAATGGGTTCCTCTGGTTTAGATTCTTCCATGTATACTTCCCTTAGAGCCACCTTCTCCTCTCTATCCTCATCCATGTGAGACTCCCTTGATATTATGAAGGCTTCATCTTCATCAAATGTTACATCCTAGCTGATCTCAATTTGCCTCTTCCTGGGAATGTATATTTTGTAAGCCTTCGAAGTCTCACTATATCCAACGAAGGTTCCCTTATTTCCTGAAGGTTCCATCTTCATTCACTTTTCCTTTGTAACATGTATAAACATTGGAAAACCAAAAATCCTCAAGTGACTGACTTCTAGTTTATTTTCGGTGAACACCTCTTCAGGTGTCTTGTTCCCCAATATCTTGTGCGGACTTCTATTCTGAACATACACGGTTGTACTAGATACTTCTCCCCATAAATGCATGGGTATTCCTTGGTCATGGTTCATCTCTTTCGCTACTTCTACAATTGATCTTTTATTTCTTTCTGCAACCCCATTCTGTTGGGGGTTGTAGGGAGTTTTCATCTCCCTCTTAATCCCTACTTCTCTGGAAAAGTATTTAAAATTCTTTGAGGTGTACTCACCTCCATTATCAGATCTCAAGACCTTAATTTTTCTTTTAGAGAGATTTTCAACTAAATCCTTGAATTCCTGAAACTTGTTAAAGACTTCATCTTTTGCTTTCAAGAAGTAGATCCATGTCTTTTGAGAATAGTCATTTTGAATAAGACATAGTATACAAAGTTGCCTAAGGATGACACCATCATCTATCTGCATACATCCGAGTGTATGATGTTTGAGATTCCCTTGGACATGTTTTCACTGCTTGTAAAGCTTCCCTTGACATTATTTCCAAGTGTGCAACCTTTGCATACACTGTCATGTTGTATCTGAATGTCTAGTAGACATGTTACCATCTTGCTCAATATTGGTAGTGCTCTATAAATTATGTGAGAAAGCCTTTGGTGCCATAACTCACTTGAGCTAACATTGTTTTGTACATGGGCTTGTTCTTCATGTCCCTTCAATTTATATAGTCCTCCCTCTCGGACACCAATCGTGGTAGATTTATCAATGCTTCAATTCGTGTGCCATAGAAGAACTTGGCCATCCACAAAAGATACCCTAAATCCTTTATCTTCTAAAGTAGAGATGGAAAGTAGATTCTTCTTCAAGCCTTGTACAAACAAAATATATTTAATTAAAAGAGGGCTACCTGAGTCAAGTTGTAGGGAGTATTCTCCAACGCCTTTGACTGTATGTTTGGAATCATCCCCAAGCTCCACTTGAAGTGATGAGCTCTTTTCTGTCAAGTTTGAAAGAGAATTTCTAGATCTGGTCATGTGCTTGGAAGCACCACTATCTATGAGCCAAGTATCACTCCCTTGAGTGATAGTTCCTGTGAGTGTTGAAATAAATAAAAATTCTTCATTCTTTGACTTGTGTTCTTCAATGTTTTCTACATGTGCATGGTGCTTCTTCTTCTTTCACATTTCATGTTTACAAGGACATTGTGCGGCTTAATGTCCCATCTTATTGCAAGTGTAACATTTTATCCTTGACACGTCCTTCTTGTAACATAGTCTCCTAGAATTCTCTGGAATTCCTTATTTCCTTTCCTTCCTTTTCTTAACTTGAGGAGCAAGGGCTTGATTTTCATCATCATTTGTCTTTTGTGACTTGGATATCAATCTGGATTCCTCTTGGGTGCAATATTCTCATAGCTTGTTGAACTTGGGAAATTTTCTTTTGGTGCAAATACATTGAATGAATGGATCCCAAGATGAGGGAAATACATTAAGTGTGGTATTCACGATTTCAGCAACATCTACTAGATCTCCAATGGCTACTAACTAGTCCTTGTTCTGCGAGATCCTCATAAAATAGTTGGCGATTGTTTCTAACTTGTTCATTGTCACATTTTTGAGTTGATGCCTTAGAGTAATATTTCAGCTCGTATTATTACTCTCATAAAATATGGTTAGGGCATCAAACATTTCCTTCAATGTCTTCAATTCTAATACATTAGGTATTAGATGGTATTTTATTGACTATGTCAATATTCTCTCGGCCCCGATCTCATTCTTCTTGAACTTTTCTTTGTCATCTTCTTTTTTTGGTTCTGGAAGCATCTACTTGACATGATCCAACAACTCATTTTACTCTAGAATGAGAACTCTATGCTTCCAGGATATGAAGTTATCTACTCCATCCAATCTATCTTCAACTCTCATGTCGGTTGACATTTTCGTTGGTAGAACCCTAGATCTGAGAAATTTCAAATTTTTTATCTTTAGCATATCTGCTAGACAAGAATTGCAATGGGTGTGGTAGGGTAGGGTGCACTGCTTTGTGTAAAGATGATTCTTGATGCCTTTGAACTAATTCTCAACGAGCTTGACAAAGTATTCCAGTGAAGTTGCAAGGTACTGCTGCATCAATCTTCCTTCCAGTGGTCAAATTGTTTTGCAGGTAACTAGCTCTGATTCCATGTTATATTTTATTTATTTACAGAGTAGTGGAGTTACCAATGTCATTTTACTTATTTAACATTAACATTTATATATCATGTATTGAGTAATGAGATCTACATAAACAAGAGACAAAAGAACACAAGAGATTTATTCTGGGAAAACCCCAAATGGGGGAAAAAACCCAGCAACCTTTCTTAGATAGATTTTGTTCATAAATCGAGTCCAATCATGAACCAACAGATAAACCTTGACATAAAGTCTATCTCAAAGTACAACCAGAAATACCACCCCAGCTTCAATAGCAGCACAATACCAAGGTAGCACACCTCTACCAGGAGTAGCACATAAGAGAGAGATACCAAAAAATATTGAACAAGAAGAATCTCTACCACTACATCTATTGCATCACCCTTCTCATACATGAAAATTGCTTCTATGTAGATGAGTGTGTGTGTGTGTGTGTGTGTGTGTAACAAATGAGCCAAGGAACCTCATATTTATAGTCTTCTTTTCCTCTTAATTGGACCAACTTCTCTTATGGAAAGGTGTTTCTTCATTGTTATTTATTCTTCTAGACTGACTTCTCTTCTGGAAAGGTGTTTCTTCATTGTTCTTTATTCTTCTGGGATGAATTCTATTCTAGGGTATTTCCACATATGTTCAATGGTTCTCTTGCTTCTGGAATCTTCTTCTCGTCTAAGAAAGGTCAGCTAGGAGTGAAATTTCCTCCTGTAGCTACCAAAACATCAACAACCTTTTGGTGTTCTTTCTCCTTGTATCCAATGCCTATTAAGATTTTGTAAAATTCTGATATGTACTACTATACACTTAGCTCCTTCTACTTTAAACTATCCAAATTTTTTACCAAGGTTTGTTGATAATGCATTGAAATTTTTTTTACACAAATTACTCATCATCAGTCTATCAGTTCAAATATTTTCATCACCCCTGTAAACCCACTCTTGTTTCACACATGCCCACCATAAGGCATTATCGTCCTTCAATCTATTGATGATAGATTTCATTATTTGAGAGTCCTTAATTCTCTATTATTCAAAGTGATGCTTTGTTTTTCTTATTCTATCACCTCAACCTTCAAGATACCATCATAACTCATGACTTCCA
>JZKD02S1663380.1:162764-185293 GCA_000966675.3 Picea glauca
ACTGAAACATAATTTGCTCAGTGTAATTCAAATGTGTGACAGAGGATGTGAAGTGGTGTTCACTTTCAAAGATTCTAAGATAAAGTCTGTAAATTTAGGACAAGTGGTGGCTAAAGGCATAAGGACAAATAATAATGTATATGTGTTGAAAGAAGATAGAGAAGAGTGTCATCTAAGAAAACATGATGAGAGTTGGTTATGACATAGGAGACTTGGACATCTAAACTTTGACCACTTAATCAAGCTCAAAAATATTGAGGCAGTAAAATATCTTCCAAGAATATCAAAGCCACAAGATTCTGTGTGTAAACCATGTCAAGTAGGAAAGCTAACCAGGACACGGTTTAAATACAAGAACTCTACTTCAACATAGAAACCACTCCAATTAGTTCATATGGATCTATGTGGACCATCAAGACAGGAAGGCACGGGGAAGGAAAAATACTTCATGTTAATCATTGATGATTACTCCAGACTCACTTGGGTTGCTTTCCTCAAAGAAAAAGCTGAAGCATTTGAGAAATTTAAAATATTTAAGGCTTTGACTGAGAATCAAACAGGCAACAGATTAAAGGTTGTAAGATCAAACAGAGGAGGAGAATTTATGTCAAGTGATTTTAAGGAGTTATATGATAAAAATGGGATCAAAAGAGAATACACAATCCCATGAACCCCACAACAAAATGGAGTAGTTGAGAGGCAAAACAGAACAGTTCAGCAAATGGCCAGGTCAATGATGAATGAGAAGAACATTGGTCAAATGTACTGGGTAGAATCCATATTCTTAATAAAGCTCACCTAAGACGACACAATGACAAGACACCTTATGAACTGTGGCATGGAAGACCTACTACAATCAAACACTTCAAAGTCTTTGGGAGTAAGTGCTACATAAAGAATAATAATGAGAACCTTGGCAAGTATGATGATAGGGCTTATGAAGGTATATTCTTAGGGTATGTTAAAAACAGTAAAGGATACATATGCTATAATAAGAGGTTGCATAAATTAGTTGATTGTATTGACATAAAAGTTGATGAAGGAGTCCCAGTAAAAGAGGTAAACAATATTGAATCAACAACAGTGGATATAGGTGAAGTTGAAGCTGAACAGGTACAAGAATTAGAACAAGAAGACTCTAAGTCAGATGAAGATGCAAATACTCAGGCAGACTCAAATCAGCAGACAACATCAAATTCTTCCTCCAGAATTACTCAAAAGAATCATCTTTCAAGTCAGATAACTGGTGAGAAAGACAAAGGTGTACAAACCAAGAGAAGAATAATCAAAAACACCGAGGAATCACATATAGCCTTCATATCCATGGTGGAACCCAAAAACTTCAATGAAGCTAGTGAATATGTAAATTGGTTAAAATCAATGAACGAGGAACTGGATCAAATTGAGAAAAACAATACTTGGGATCTTGTTCCTAGACCGGCAGATAAGAATGTTATTGGCTCCAAATGGGTGTTTAAAAATAAAATGAATGAACAAGGACAAATTGTCAGGAATAAAGCCAGATTGGTCTGTAAAGGGTATGCTCAAATAGAAAGACTGGACTTTGATGAAACATTTGCGCCTGTAGCAACATTAGAAGCTATTAGAATGTTTCTTGAATATGCTAGTCATCAGAAGTTTAAAGTCTATCAAATGGATGTCAAGTCTGTTTTTCTAAATGGAGATCTAAAAGAAGAAGTCTATAGAAGGTTTCCAACTGTCACATAATCCTGACTTTGTCTGTAAGCTAAAGAAAGCCTTATATGGGTTGAAAAAATCTCCTCGTGCCTAGTATTACAGACTGGATATGTATCTACAAGACAAAGGGTTCAAGAGAGGAACAATTGACAACAATATATATATCAAAACAGAGGGTAATGATCTTCTCATTGTGTTCATTTATGTAGATGACATCATCTTTGGTAGTAATAATGCTTCATTGGTACAATGGTTTGCTTCTGCCATGCAGTCTAAATTTGAAATGTCTATGATAGGGGAGCTGTCATTTTTTCTTGGTCTACAAATTACTCATAGATCTGAAGGAATATTTATTTCTCAAGAAAAATATCTAAGGGAAATGTTGAAAAGGTTTCAAATGGAAGATTCCAAACCTATGAGCACACCTATGGTCACTGGATGTAAGTTAAGCAAGGATGATGATTCACCTAATGTTGATCAAAGTTCATATAGGTATATGATAGACAACCTATTGTATATCGCAGCATCCCATCCAGACATAATGCATGTTGTTGGAATGGTAGGAAGGTATCAGGCTACACCTAAACAGATTCATTTGTTAGCTATCAATAGAATATTCAGATGCTTGAAAGGAACAATGGACTACGGCCTATGGTATCCTAGGAATCAGAATTTTTAACTATCAGTCTATTCAGATGTTGATTGGGCTAATTGCGCGGATGAAAGGAAAAGAACGAGTGGAGGTGCATTCTTCTTAGGAGATTCCCTTGTATCACGGTTGAGCAAGAATCAAGGTTCCATTTCTTTATCGACTACAGAATCTGAGTACATTGCAACTGCCACTTGTTGTACCCAAGTATTATGGATGATTCAGACACTTGCAGACTTGGAGGTAAAATATACTGCATCGATCCCAATTCATTGTGATAATACTAGTGCAATCAGTGTATCCAAGAATCATGTATTTCACTCCAAGACCAAGCATATACCCATCAATTATCATTTCTTGAATGAACAGGTGACCAACATTGTTGTTTCTTTGCATTATAGTCCTTCCAAAGATCAGATTGTCAATATCTTCGCTAAACCACTTGCAAAAGCTCAGTTTGAGTAACTACATGAGAAGTTGGGCGTGAACCCATTATCAACCTAAGAGATTCCATCCTGTCAGGGGGAGCATGTATTCGTTGAATATCTGATACCTCTGAAAAACACTGCAACAGCTCAAGGGGAGCATGTTTTATTTGACATTGATGTCAAAGGGGGAGGAAAGGAGTGGTCTGGATGCTATAGTTGGAGAATAGCGTAGCCCTTTAGGGTTGCCATCAATGCCAAAGGGGGAGATTGTTTGCATGATTTACAGGAAAGCATGTGCTTGTCATTGATGGAATTAACAACAAGAGTGATGGAAAACAAGAACAACAAAGACTAGACCCGCGAGAGAAGGTTCGGAGGTCAAAACCTTTGAATACTTAGAAAACCTTCTAAGTCGGAAGAAATCATAAGCTCAAGAGGAGGAGCGACAGTAGTCGTTGGATCAATTTCAAAGTGGAAGGACAGGATAAGCTAGCAAAGATGCATCGCAGAAAGATCAAGTTGTCGGTCCAAGATCCTGATCGAGCGAATAGTATTCACTTTGGATATAAATATGTGAGGAGGATGCACTCAGGAAAGTTTGATATTTGAAATTCCTGGAATGCGAATTTTCGTCAGCCGTCGAATCTAGAGATCAGACAATGACCGTTATATCAGGGAGATCTATGTCAACAGATTATGTCAACAAATCTCATTCTCAAGGACATGTGGTAGATAACGTCAGAAGACCACATCAGCAAGGACATGTGGTAGACCATGTCAGCAAGGACACGTGGTGCAATCAGACAATAATAAGTGTCAAGTTGATTCGGCATTTCAGGTACGTGGAAATCAAAAATCTGAGTGACACGTGGTAGTTTCTTGGCTTGTGACATGTCATCAAGTGACGTAAGAGTTACGTCACTCTAGGAGTTTTTCTTCGGGAGTTTTCCACCAGTACTCCCCCAAAGACCCGAAGCCCTGAATGCCAAAGACCTGAAGTGGATACGAGTTGTCCGATTTGAAGATCACTTCAGGTGTATTCTCGATCATTGATCATGTAGCAGGATATGTGTCAATGGATCGTGAACTCCAAGCGAAACTTCTCCAGGAAAATGTGAAGGAGAAAGGTTTGATATTGTCGAAGGTCGAGGTCCTGGAGCGAATGCTAGCCGTTGGATTAAAAGACGGCACATGTCATTGGATCGTGCACTCTAGGTGAAATGCTTCGGGAGCAAGTGGAGTTTGAGAATCGAAACTCCCGAAGCTCGAAAGGAGAAATCGATCTCATACATTGGTTTGGCAGGCCATGTGTCACCTGATTGTTGAGGCTAAGGATCGCACATGGACAAAGGAAAGAAGGCAAAGTCATCGATTGAAGAGGACAGATGTCAGCAGATCTTCCATTCCGGAAGATATCCAATCACCGACAAGAGGGTTTGAGATTTGAAAGTCCCGAAGCCTGGATCATGAAGTAAATCTCAGTCATTGATTTAGGAAGGTGAGATCTGGTCCACAAACTTGATAGGATATATCTAAACCATCCATTCAAGAGCACCATCAAGATCATAAGATCGACGGTCTTGTCACATTGCGGGGATTAAAGATGCGCGAACTTTATTTATGAGATCGCGCGAGAAAGACAGGAAAGGAAGGTCGATAACAGTCGTTGATCGAGAAGAATCACCAATGGATTGGAGATCAAGGATCATGCTCCATTGCAGGGCCAGAACATGCTCGAGCCTTAATTTTTCATGAGCGGGACGCAATTGAAACCACGGTTTTTTAGAAAGGACACGTGGAGGCTCATAGTGAATTGTGGGGCGAAGAGCAGGTTGCCCTCAAACCGCCTATATGTGTGCCTGCAATCGTGTGGTCACATGAAGCTCATAGCCCAAGGTCATATCATGAAAGAGAGCCAACGCTCACTAGACAAAAATTAGGAAGCGCCTTTTGAATAAGTGTTTGGTCATCGTCAGTAGTCACGCGAGGGAAGGGGCTTAGAAGCCAAAGAAGACATAATTGACTGAATGTAACTGACAGATAAGACAAAGAGTTTCGATAGCTAGAGAAGCTAAGGAATATGAGCATAATGCCTACATATGATGAACACACTGAGTATAACCGCCAGAGAAGATGAAGAGTTGTGATGATGATCAGGCAGAGAACTCGACGTGACAAAAACATGCAGAATAGAGAAGTGAATGTGGGACCCCAAGTTAGCTATGCAATTGTGAAGAAGAGATGCATTGAACTACCTGCAGGGTCGAATAGTGATGCAGTGAAGAGCATGCAAAGGCATAGTGCATAGAAGTGATATGGCTCACATAGTATAAAATGTAGGAGAACAGAAAGCGCAAGGGAGGCTTGCAGAGAGACACTGAAAGTAGGCATAGCAGAGCAGTGTAGCAGAACGATGATGAGATGGGTACACCATAGATAAATGTTGTATCATTGTGATAAATTAAAGAAAGCACCGATTTATATTTCAGGGTGGTAGGGAGGTGCTAGGGATGATTGGTGTCCTTAGATTTTCATGTGGGTGCTTGAACACATGGATTTGTAGCTTCCATATGGTTGCAGCCAGAAAAACCAGGGTGGCAGGGTGGTGCAAGGGAGAGCTATTGTTCTCTGTTATACAAGTTGGTTCCTATGTGACTGGAAGTTGGTGCTTCCATCCAATTGGTGCTGGAACACTCAGGGAGTTGGTGCTTCCTTCTAGTGGGTGCTAGAGAAACCAGAGAGTTGGTGCTCTCAACAAGTTGTTGCTTGTAAAACATAGGTTGTAGCCTCAAGAAGAGTTTGAGCTCATAAGAATGATAATGTAACAACTGTTGATGTTGAATATTCTATTGCTTACTTCCTATTATCTATGATCCATTATATTGGTTAGGAATCCCTTTACCCGGGTGGAGTTGAATCCCAGCTCGGGGGTGACCCATTGTTGAGAGTGATGAGCAGTGTGGTCTAAGGTTGGGAGGTTCATGGAAGGTATGCATGCAGTTGGTGATATTCTTACCAAGATAAGTGTCAACTGTGTGATAATTTATTGTTGCATAATTATTTACGTGTTTATTTTTATGGATTTATCCAGTGTATGGTTCTTTTAACTGTGTGTATATTTATGGGTATTGCCTGCATATGTTGCATGTATATGTTTACTGTCATTTTCATATGAACCTGTGTATTTACAGAATGTATTTTCCTGTTTACGTTTTATATATATAAAGTTCTGCAAGTGTTCTATGTGTATATATTTAATTGCATGCAGTTCAAAAAATTTATGTGGCATAGCTCAGTTGGATGTTGGGTATGTTACAGCGTTTTTTGGAGTAGCATGGCTCGGCATGGGTGGTTAGGGATGTTACAATATGTTATCAAAGCTTCAGTTTTCAACATTGAGCCTGGATGGGCCGAACAAGTTGATTTGAAGTGAAATTTCACAGAGGATTAATTTCGAAGTGGCCAAATTTCAGTTTGTAGAACATCCATGGTAAAAAGTAACAGCAATTGGGGGGAATTGGGAAAAATCCCCAATTTATGTTGTTAAATTCATGAGAAAGTTGAGAAATTCGGCCAAGTGGTGAGATATTATTGATTTAATATATGTTCTAACAAATTCAGACCTAGAATTGGTTGAATTTGAAGTTACAGTGAAGCCATGACAGATGGAGCAAAATTAGTTAATTAAAATTCTCAATTCGTGACTTGAGTTTGGGAAAAAATCGTTCCATAAATGTCAAACCGCAACGATTTGTTGTTGTAGAGCTTGAACTGGTGTTATCGGGGTGAAAATGAACAAATTGTATAGTTGCAGAATGTCTATGGTAGAAATTAGGAAAAATTTAAGCAAAAGCCCAAATTTCTACAGCGGAATTCACGAGGAATTGATGCGCATAAAAATGAATGTGCGTAGGTGGGCGCATTAAAAATGCATGATGCACAGTAAAAAGCTTGTGATATGTAAAAATTGGCTCCACGCGGAAAAATATTGGCGTGCTGGTGCGCGCGCTAAAATTTGGTGTCGCGTGGAAAAATATTTGCATGTTGGTGTGCACGCTAAATTTTGGCGTCACATGAAAAAATGTTGGTGTGCGGGGGTGTGCACTAAATTTTGGTGTCGCGCGAAAAAATGTTGGTGTGCAGGAGCGCGCACTAAATTTTGGCATCGCGTGGAAAAATGTTGGTGTGCGGGTGCGCATGCTAAATTTAGCATTGCACAGTGTGTACACGCATAATAATGGCGTGTGTGGTGTGCGCAGTATTGGCAGAGCACAGAGGAGTTTGGTTGGTGCACGCACAATATCAGTATATGTTGTCATGCGACAATTTAGTTAATGGTGTGCGCAGAGTTTTGTTGCACGGTGGGGGCGTACTAAACTTTGGCATGGTGCAATGCGTAGAGTGAAATGTGTGTGGAATACCAGCATGCGATACAAAAATTTCGTGCAACAATTATTAGTACCAGAACCAAAACTATGCGCGGTGGATATTGATGCGCGACACAAAAGTAGTGTGCATCAGTTATTGGCGCAACAGAGAAATGATGCACGATAGTTATAGATGCGCGGAGCATGAATTACGTTGTGGTGTTACTGCGCATGCTAATATGGGTGTACAGGTGGGAATTTGTGTGCATGAAGTTGTTTGGACAGTGAACAGCAGCAGAAAATAGAGAATTTATGCGACGTTTTATCCTGTTTGAACGTCATATTTTTGCAACGCGTTTTTGAGGCCCTTAACAACATTTTTTGGTACTCAAAAACCACGAGAACAATGTATACTAAGGTTCACCCTATTTTTGTATCTCAAATAAAAGAGCTCAGAGAGATCTTTCTAATGGTGTAATCCATTCGTCAAACGGGGCTTTTATGATAAAGTTACAACACAAACAATGGAGGGTAAATTTTAAGACCCGTCTAACTTCGAAGAGCCATAACTTTCAGCTCCGGAATCAGATTGAGGCGCAGGAGTAGTCAATGAAAATATATTGAACCATAGAAGACATTCCTAGAGCTAAATTAAATTTCTAGGCATGTTAAAAATGTTTAAATGGCAAAGAAGGTACCTGTAGCATTCCAGAACAAAAACATGAATTGGCCTAGAACTTTAGCAGGTTGTAACTAGCGGCCCGGAACCCAGAAAAAGGTGAAACTTGGAAAGAGTGTCCATAGTATGTATATGAAGAAACCCAATTGAGATCCTACGAAAAATCCAATGGATTAGGTGCAAAAATGCATAATTACAACGCAGAGTTGTGCCAAGTTGAAGGGTGAACAGAAAAATTAATGGGAAATTTTCAAATAACCATAACTTTCTGCTCAAGACTCAGAATTGACCATGGGAGCAGGCGTTGGAAAGGTCTCGGACATTAGAATATATTTATTCACCCAGAAAATTGATCTGGTAATTCAATTTTTTAGGAAATCAGAAGAAATAATTCTGATATATTATTGAACCAGAATGGTTCATATTTTTCATGAAATGATTGAGTCAGTTAACCTAACAAAGTTTTGTTGGTTGCACATTTTGCAGAGTTAACAACTAGATCAGATCAGGATCAGCATGGAGTCTAGAGGAATGTAATATGCATAGGGTACTTAAATCTAAAATGAGATCAAAGGGATGGATGTCTATTTGGGCATTGAAGGAACAAACTTCAATGGACATGGAGAAGGAAGGGATGAAAACATGAATATGGTTGAGATCATTAAAAATTTGCAGAGGGATGTCCAAATCCATAAAGATGATAATGAAAGGCTTATGATATCCAGAGACCAACAAGAGGAATTCAACATGAAGCTAATGTAGATCTTGAACATAATAGAAAAGTAATTGGATAAGGAGAGTGGCTCAAGCAAATCAGGAAGTCACAGGTATCCTGATGAGAAAAGGAGATCCAGAAGTGTTAGCAGACATCATCATCACTCCTCGAAGCATTCCAATAATAGGGAACACAGTAGCTCAGGTCCATCCCCTATCAAGAAGCATAAGAGGTATGGGGTGGATGAGCTATGAGGAGAAATGAATAAAATCAAACCTCCTACATTTGATGGTGAGCACAAGAAGGATGAAGATGCAGAGACATGGTTGTTAGGCATGAGAAATTGTTTTCAATTGCATAATTATTCATCTCATGCAGAAGGTAGAATTGTCATCAATCAACTCAATGGAAAGGCATCCATGTGGTGGGATCAGCATGTGCGGGTGCAGCACATTAAAGAGAAAAGTGTTACTTGGAGGGAATTCAAGAAGTATTTTGAGAAGAAATACTTGACTAAGAGATACTATGACAAGAAAATGAAAGAGTTCTTCAAACTCAAGCTTGGGAGTATGACCGTAGATGAATATGAAAGAAGGTTTTTAGAACTATTAAAGTATGTTTCTTTCACCAAGGATGAGACAGTTAAGATTCAGAGGTATTTGAGTGGATTTTCGTCATTCATCATTGACAAAATACAGTATGATGATCCCAATACATTGGAGGAGACCATAAGGCAAGCTAAATGCCTATATGATCAACAAAAAATCAAGGCCAACTTCCAAAAAACTTGGGAATACAAAAAGAAATTCAGGATGGATCAAAGGAAGAAAGGAACTAAGACACCATTCTTCAGAAATAATACTCAGGGACATCCAACTTCTAGAGAACCCAGAACGATTGAGACAGGGGATCAAAGGCCAAGGCAGCCACCTATTCAATGTTGGGGTTGTAAAGGAGATCATATGTTCAAAGATTGTCCTCACAGAGGTGAAAAAGTGAGGATCGTTCACAAGTTACAGCAAGTTGAAACAGTGGAGGACATGGGCAGAAATGTACCAAACAGATTTGAAGGACATAATTTTTTAGGCTTCAAAATTAGATTTGCAATACAAGGAATTAGTGCCAAAATTACAGCAAGGTAAATTGCAGCAGGAAATTGAAGAATACAAGATAGATAATGATGAAATTCTCATGTACAGGGGCATAATTTATGTACCAAATTCTCATGAATTGAAAAATCTGATATTGAGAGAAATGCATAATGTACCTTATGTTGGGCACCCAGGTTATCAGAAAACTATTGCAGTTGTCAAGAGCCAATATTATTGGTCAAGCATGAAGAAAGAAGTTGTTGATTTTATTGCCAAATGTTTGGAATTTAAAAAGGTAAAGGCTGAGCATAGACACCCAGCTGGGTTGCTACAACAATTACCCATTCCTGAGTGGAAATGGGAAGTTGTAATAATGGATTTCATCACCAAACTGCCCAGAACAAACAAGCAACATGATTATATCATGGTAGTGGTGGATAAGCTTACTAAAGATGCCCATTTTATTCCAGTTAAGCTCACTCACAAAGAAGCCAACATTGTTGATGTTTATATGAGGAAAATTGCTCGATTACATGGCATACCCAAGACAATTGTGTCTAACAAAGATCCAAAATTTACCTCAAAATTTTGGAAAGGATTATTTAATGGATTTGGAACAAATTTTAATTTTAGTGCAGCTTATCATTGAGAATCAAAAGGACAAATAGAGAGGGTGAATCAAGTGATTGAGGATATGTTAAGGATGTATGTGATGGATAAACCATCAAAATGGGAAGACTACCTACACTTGGTACAGTTTGATTATAACAATGGGTAACAAACATCTCTAAAGATGAGCCCATTTGAGGCGCTTTATGGCATAAAGTGCAACACACCGGTAAGTTGGGATAACCCAACAGATAGAGCAGTGGTTGGGCCAGATTTACTCAAGGAAATGGGCGAACAAATGATAAAAATAAAACAAAATTTAAAGGTTTCCCAAGACAGGCAAAAAATTTATGTTGATAAGGGCAGAACTCACAGGGAATTTAAAGTTGGGGACCATGTATTCTTGAAAGAGAGGGCCAACAGAAGTTCCTTGAAGTTGGGAAATTTTTCAAAGTTGGCAGCTTGCTATTATGGGTCGTTTTAAATCCTAGAGAGGATTGACCCAGTGTCTTATATGATTGCATTGCCTGCATCTATGTCTATTCATAATGTATTCCATGTATCATTGCTAAAGAAATATATACCTAATGCTAATAATGATATTGATTGGAATGTGATTCAAGTGGAGCAAGAAGGCGCTTTCCAAGTGGAACTGGTATGCATTCTAGACTGAAAAATCAAACAACTCCAGAATCGAGCCATAGGGCTTGTAAGGGTCCAATGAACTTGGTATGGTCCTAAGGACGCTACTTGGGAGCATGAGGATGCAATGCAATTAGAATACCCACATCTTTTTTAGGATTTTTGAAAATTTTGTTGTATATGTGTACATAATGCACTGAGGACAATGCATAAATAAAGAGAGGGGATTGTAATACCCCTAAGTTGAACCCAATTGTAAATGTAAATACAAATGTACTTAAGTGAGTGAGTTGTTTGACATCATTTTTTTATGCACCTTTCATGGCATAGTGTGCGCATGTACTGCGCAGTAAAATGATGAAGTGTGCACATTCCAGGATATCGCATGCAGCAACTTAAGTGCGTGTGATTTTGAGGCCAGGGAGCCTTTGTGTATGTGTTGTGTTTGATAGGTTGGTGAGCTAGTTATTATAAGCTAGGAGGCTTATGTTTTGATTAGGTTGGAGAGCCTAGATGCTAAAGGCCATTGCGCCTATTTTTGTATGTGTCTCATCATTATTATAAAATGCATCGTTGCGCGCAGACCGACCACGATAAAAGAGTATGGGGGACTAAAATCCACTAGTTAGGAAAAGAGGGGGATAAAAGTTAAGGAAAAGGGGCTAATATAGGGAGCTTAAGCCAAAAAGGAATATTATATTAATATTCTTTAAAGTATAAATTATGGATAATTATTTTATCCTAAGTTCCAAAGTTGGGGATAAGTGGGCCAAAGTAGCTCCCAACATGACAAGTGTCAAGTTAGGGACATGCATACATATTGTTGGGACTTATTTCATTTTGGGGGGATTCCTTCCATCATGGGGTCAGCCATTTAGCCATATGATGATATTTCACTCATGCAGTCATCTATCCTCCGTACTTTCCTATCATTGTATCTGGAACTGTATCCATAGCCATACTTGTTGGTGTAGCTAGTTATCTTGGGAGTTGGACTAAAGAAGCAGGTTGTCAAGCCCATGGGATACTGAAGAGGTGGGTTGTCAAGCCCATGACCAATTTCTCTCTTCATGGGGGAATTGTTGGGAATTGATTCTTGAGGGTGCTAAACTACAGCTACAGGGATCTAAGACTTCTTGTCTGGCCTGTTGCTAAAGCCCAGAAAGGAAGTGGGGCAGTCGAAGGACTGTTGAGTAGAGAAGGGGCACACTTCCTGGGGTGGGACATGCATGTGGGGAATGAGAGACTATAGGTTGTTATTTTGAGTTGGCACCTGTGACAGAGTCTTTCCTGTTATCTATGATCCATTATCTTGGTTAGGAATCCCTTTACCCGGGTGAAGTTTACTCCCAGCTCAGGGGTGACCCATTGTTGAGAGTGATGAGCAGTGTGGTCTAAGGCTGGGAGGTTCATGGAAGGTCTACACGTATTTGATGATATTCTTACCAAGATAAGTGTCAACTGTGTGATAATTTACATGCTGCATAATTATTTATGTGTTTATTTTTATGGATTTATTCAGTGTATGGTTTTTTTAACTATGTGTATATTTATGGGTATTGCCTGCATATGTTGCATGTATATGTTTACTGTCATTTTCGTATGAACCTGTGTATTTACAAAATGTATTTTCATGTTTACATTTTATATATATAAAGTTCCGCAAGAGTTCAGTGTGTATATATTTTAATTTCATGCAGTTTGAAAATTTTATGTGGCATAGCTCAATTGGATGTTGGATATGTTACAACATGGTATCAGAGAATGAAAGAGTTTTATGGAGTAGCATGGCTCGACATGGGTGGTCAGGGATGTTACAGATTACTTCCAAATATGATGTCATCTACATATACCACCACAATAATCATGTTTTGATCCTCAATTTTGATGTATAAGTTGTTGTCAATATTCCCTCTCTTATATCCTTATTTTTGCAGGTACCGATCAAGCCTTGAGAACCATGCTCTGGGGGTTTGTTTAAGACCATACAGGGTCTCTTTTAGCTTGCACACATCGTATTGGTTTTCTGTTAACATTAATCCTTCTGGTTTCTCAACATAGACTTCTTCTTCTAGTGTTCCATTAAGGAATGTTGACTTGACATCCATCTGATAGAATTTGAAATTTATGAAGCATACAAATGCTAGGAACATTCTGATGGCCTCTAGTCTTGCTACTGGAGAAAAATTCACTTCAAAATCAATATATTCCACTTGGACATATCCCTTGCATACTAATATGGCTTTGTTCTTTATGATCTGCCCATTTTCATTGAATTTGTTGTTGAATATCCACTTAGTTCCTACCACATTATTGTCCTTGGGTCTTGGAACTAGTTCCCAAGTTTGGTTCTTCTCTACTTGGTCTAGTTCTTCATCCATTTCTTTTATCCAATCTTCAATTTTGTTGTCTTCTTTAAATGACTTAGGTTTTATCAGGGATAACATTGCTTGCTCTAAGTCAATTGTAAGTTTCCTTCTTGTTTCCACTCCTGCATTTTTATCTCCAATAATCTGACTTTAAGGATGATTCTTTTGAACCCTTTTTTTATGGGGCTTTTGGTAGGGGTGTTTCTTCGTCATCTTCATCCTCAGTGTGGGGTTCATTTTCCTGAGGTTCTTCATCAACTTCTTCATTATGATATTCTTCATCACTTTTATCATCATATGTTGATATTTTTTTAGGTATGACTTGTCTTAACTTTATATCATCTATCTTTACATTAGAACTTTCCACCATTTTATGTAGTCTTATGTTATAACATATATAAGCCTTTTTGTTAGGTGAATATCCTAGAAATATTCCTTCATCTAATCTTGGGTCAAATTTCTCTATATTATCCTCATCATTTTTTATGTAACACTTAATTCCAAAGACTCTTAAGTGTTTCATTGATGTTGGCCTACCAAACCATAGTTCATAAGGTGTTTTTTCATGGTTAGATCTCAATTGTGCTCAATTGAGTATGTGAAATGTTGTGTATATTGCATCTCTCCAAAACTTATCTAGAAGTTTGGCTTCATTCAGCATAGTTCTTGTAGCTTCTTGGATAGTTCTACTCTTCCTTTCAACCACTCCATTATGTTCAAGATTCCTGGGAGCTTAAAATTGTCTTTTGATTCTATGATCTTCACAAAGCTTAATGAACTCTTTATAGGTGAATTCTCCTCCATTGTCTAATCTCAAAAATTTAATTTTGAGATCTATTTCAGGTTCTACAAAGGCTTTGTATGCCTTAAATTTTTGAAAAGCTTCTAATTTATCCTTTAGAAAGTATATCCATGTCATTCTTGTGTAGTCATCAATGACCAATATAAAGTGATGTTCTCCATGTATACTTTTAGCTGTAGTAGGACCACATAGGCTAGTGTGAACAAGATTCAAGGGTCTTGATGAAGAATGCTCTTTTGTCTTGAACCTAACTTTTGTCTACTTCCCTATTTGACAATGTTTACAAATAGGATTTGAAGGCTTTATAACATTTGGCAGATCCCTTACTGCCTCCTTCTTATTGGATTTGATTAAGTTGTCAAAGATTATATGTCCCAACCTTCTATGACATAGCCAAATTTCATCTTCTTGACCTAAACAACATTTTTCTTCTCCTTCCATGTCAAGAATGTACACATTGTTGGATGTTCTTGGTGCAGCTGCCACTAGCTTCCCTGTATCTTCTCTTCTGATCTCACATTTCTGAGAATCAAAGGTAAGTATGTGACCTTGATCACATGTTTGACTTACACTTAGGATATTAGGCTTAAGATTTTCTACTAAAAGTACATTTTCTACTTTGGCCTTGTTATTCCCTAGGCTAACAATGCCTTTTCCAAGTATCTTGGCTGACACATTATCTCCAAAGGTGACTTTTCCTTTTAATTTCTTTGCTAACTTGAGAAATTTGCTTTGATCTCCAGTCATGTTTTTAGAACATCCAATGTCTATATACCACTGACATCCTTTGTTTTTGGCATACAACGCTACTTTACACTTTGTTTTCTCTACTTGCTTTTTCTTCTCTACCTTTTTATTGTTGGGAATATTTATCTCTTTGGCATACTTTGACAATCCACATCCACTAGCTTCATGTCCATAGTTATTACATTTGAGGCATTCCATATTGTAATCTTGTAATGGAGAGAAAAAATTATAGTTTATTTTCTCTGTATTGAACTTCTGGCTTCTTTGGACATTTTTTGGATTGTGCCTTCTATGCGCTTTACAATGTATAGCTTTGTGTCCAAAATTATTGCAGGAATAACAATATCCAAGGAAGATATATAGATATCTGTTAGAGGGATTTCTTTTGGTGATTGTATTCTTCTTGTCATCTTTTTCTTTAGTAGGGGGTGTTGATTTATGTTTATTTGGGACGGTCTCCAATGGCATCATCATTGTCTTATTATATTCTCTTCTTAAGGGGATTTTAAGAGCATATGGCTAACTAATTGGTCTTTTGACAGATCCTTGTGATGTAGAAGTTGAGGCGTGGGTGTATCCCAAACCAGTCTTGTTGTTTGGTGACTTCTGACTACTGAGAATTTCATCGAAGATCTTTGAACTATTTTCAAATTTTGATCCCTTCTTTTCTTTCTCAAGTTCACCTTTTAGCAGCTTAATCTCATCTTCTCACATACTTGTTCTCTATCATTCATCAATTCTTTTATCTTCTAGAAGTTGGGACTTCAAATAACTGATGATATGTTATGATTCTTTGATGGTTCTTGATGCATCTATTTCTCTTGATTTATGTGATTCTTCAAACTCTTGAAGTTGTTCCCTCAGTGGCTTGTTCTTCTTTTTATACTTTCTTAGTTCCTCCAGAGCACTAATCAGTTATGCTTCTAGGTCTACTTCTCCTTCAAATTCAAAGTTTTCTTCATCATATGCATGATTATTTTGAGTGTTCATTCCCATAAATAGAAGCTCTGAATCTTCATCTTCACTTTCTTTAGAAGAGTTGTTGTCCTCTTTGGTGTAGAGATTCTTCTTCTATTTGTAGTATTTCTTTTTGTTCCTTGTCTTACCCTTCTTATGTTCTTCATGATTCTAAATTTCTTCATCATTGCTATTTTGTTGCTTGGGATATGGACATTTGTTAGCAAAGTGTCCAACTTTACCACAGTTGAAGCATATCATAGGAAACTTGCCCTTCTATTTATCAGTCCCTTTCTTGAGTTTCTTCATAAAGTTAGATACTTCTTCATTAGATATCTCTAATAATTATTCATTAGGTTCCTGCTTCTTCCTTGATTCTGATGCCTTGAAGGTTGTTTCTCCTTTTGTTGGTTTTTCTTGTCATGTTCTCATCTCATATGATGTGAGGATCCCATGTAGTTCATCCACACTATGAGCTTATCAAGATCCGGTATGCCTTCAAGGGTATAAATTTTGGAATCATACCTCATAGGTAATGATATCAATATCTTTTGGACAATTGGTTTGTCTTTGATTTCTTCTCCTAATGCTTTGATTGAATTGAAAATTTCATCAGCTCTTTGAAGATATTCAGCTATGTTTTCTTCCTCCTTCATTTTCAAATTTTCAAACTGAGTTCTATAGGTTTGCAATTTGGCTTCCTTGACTTTGTCGTCTCCTTCATATATGACCTTCTATTTGTCCTAGATCTATTTTCTTAACTTACAATGCATTACCTTTAAAAATATAGGATTGGTTCATTATCCTATTATAGCATTGAATGCTCTTGAATTGTCACTTCATAACTTATTTGCAACAGTATCAGTAGGTGGGGTAGATGGTGTAGTATAACCACTTTAAAAAACTTGCCAAACATCACATCCAAGGGCCATGAGATAAATTTTCATTCTCACACTCTAGAATGCATAATCATTCCCTTGGAACATAGGTGATTTGTTGGAAGACATTCCCTCTTGTTGATCCATTGCTTCAAAATCTACCTTCTAGTTGTTAGATTGTGCATAAGGCACCCTCTCTGATACCAATTGTTAGAAACTTGGTGAATACTGAGAGGGGGGGTGAATCGGTATTTCCCCTCTCAATATTGGTTAATTATTTAAACTTTTAATAATTTTAAATTATTAATAACAATTGATCAACAACATTAAACTTGAATATAAAATCAATACAATAATACAAGTTACAATGATGATTGGGAGACACCAATCTCTTTGTTCAAGGCTTCAACCCTAGGAAGCACCAACTCCCTTGTTTTAGGGAACCAACCCTAGGAAGCACCAACTCCCTTGTTTTAGGGCACCAACTCCTTCATTTAGGGCACCAACCCTAGGAAGCACCAACTCCCTTGTTTATGGCACCAACCATAGGAAGCACCAACTTCTTATCTTCAAACTTTAATCAATAAATGGCATTAGTCCTTCCTTGCTCCACCCTTCCACCTTTGTTACATAAATATCTTCTCTTTACTTCCTTGGACTATGCTCTTGCTTTTGATATTCAAATGAAACCGACAGAGACATCTTCTTTCCTTCATATATTTTCATTTATATAGACTTCTAAAAGGTGTGATTTGAACCAATGTGTCTTTTAATAATGAAACATTGCACCCCTTCATTTAATTAACACAAATGATAACTTTTATTAATTGATTTTCATACACCAAATTAGACAGTGATTTTTTCGTATGACGATTCTAGAGTGATGGAAACAAATTTTAAAATTATATTGTGCAGAACATCCCCAATTATTTGGCACCCAAGCAATTTCCCCAAAAAATGTGCGAGGTGGTAGGTACGGACAGTTCTTTGAAGGAAAATTTCCCATATTTTCCTTTCATCGTCGGATGCCAAATCGAATTCAGTACAGTTTATTTTTTTGTGAATGTCTAAATAAACCTCCATATATATCCTTTATTGATGACTATTTAAACTCAACTTGTAAACATTTTACTTGATGGTGGATATTAAAATTGGTTCCCTCTTAGCTGCTAGTCACTAAAGATTTGACTTGGTCTCACCCTTTTTTCGTATTTGCTTCCTCATTCGAATGACACACATATTTTTAGTCGACTCAACGAGGAGAAATTTCGACTTGAGAGATTCGACTTTGGTCGTCCTGACTTGCTTTGGCCAACTTGTATTTCCCAACTTAATTTTCTTTCGACGTCGACCTTCGGGGTAATTTACTTTACTTTTACTCAGACCGAATAGACTTAGAGAAAAAATGACTTGAGTAATTTGATTTTAGATCTACCAAACTTGCTTCGGTTTCAACTTCTTCTACTTATCTAACTTCGACCTTTGACTTCTTTGACCTCTTTGATTTCAACCTCCGATTTCTTTGACTTCAACCTTCGACTTTTTTCAACTTCTTCAACTTCGACCTTTTTCTTCGACTTCAACTTTTTCAACTTCTTATTGAGATGTTTATACCATACTTCTTGATATATATTGTATTTTATTGAAACACTCAACTTTTATCCTTTCTCCTTGCATTTATATAGTCGACTTGACACATTTAATTGTTTCAACTCGACTTAAGGTTTGACTGGTCAAGACTTTTCTTGTTCAAAATTTTATACCAGACTTATCGACATCTACTTGATCCTTTTTGTATCAATTCCAATACTAACTCCATGCCAAACATTGACCATATTGGTCCTCTTTTTCATCAATGCCAACCCCATAATACTAGGTCCAACACATCTCAATTTAGTGCTTAGAGAACACTAGCTCTATGCAAAGTTTAGTAAGTGTGACTTTTTCAAAATCAAGTCCATTACTTAGGCCATGTTATCTCTTAAGAAGGAATGGTAGCCGATTTGAAAAGATCAAATCCATTATGGATTGTCCTACCCAAAAAAATGCAGTTGATATCATATCCTTTATGGGTCTAGCAGGATATTATAGGAGGTTCATAAAGGGGTTTTCCAAGATTGGTTATCCAATCACCTCCCTTCAGAAAAAGGGAGTTAAATTCATTTGGATAACAGAGTGTGAAGAGATTTTTTAGCAGCTGAAACACCTTTTAACCAATGCACTCATGCTGAAAATTACAAACTCAAACAAGGACTTCCTTGTGTGTATAGATGCTTGCAAGGAAGGAATCGGGGGAGTCCTTATGCAAGAAGGGCGTGTGATATGTTACGAATCCAGAAAATTGAATGAACATGAAATCAATTATGTGACACGTGATTTAGAATTGGCTTCCAAAGTACATGCTTTAAAACTGTGGAGGCATTACCTCCTAGGAAGAAGATTCATACTTTTGACAAACCATAGTGGGTTGAGATATTTACTCGATCAACCCAAACTCAATGCTAGACAAGCTAGGTGGGCGGATCTCCTTAGTGAGTTTGATTTTGAAATCAAACATATTAAAGAAAAAGAAAATAGGGTGGTTAATGCCCTTAGTAGAAGTATGAAAGTGATTCACTTGGCAATTGTAAGCACCTGTGAACCAGACATCAAGGAAAGAGTCAAAAGTGCACAAGAACCAAATGCATTTTTCAAAATAGTGAGAATCGTACCTATAACAGGAACCCACAGGGTTGAAGTATGAGGGATATCAATTGTTGAAAGATGGTCTGCTAACTTATAGAGGTAGGTTGTATATTCCAAATTGTGATGACTTGAATAAATTTATAATGGATGAACTACATAAAATACCATATATTGGTCATCCTGGTTATCAGAAAATGATCACATCCACTAAGAAACTATTTTATTGGTCTGGAATGAAAAAGGACATAGATAATTACTTATATAAATGTCTAGAATGTTAGCAGATTAAGGTGGAGCACCGGCACCCAACAGGGTTGTTGAAACCCCTACCAATTCCAGAATGGAAATGGGAAACCATCTCCATGGATTTGATCATGGGATTGCCTAAATCAACCAAACAGAATGATACTATTATGGTAGTTGTGGACAAGCTGAGCAAGGATGCTCACTTTGTCCCCATAAAGTCAACTTGCAAGGTGATATATATTACCAATATTTTTATGAAAGAATTATTTAGACTGCATGCCATGCCTAAGGAAATCATATCATACAGAGATACAAAATTTAATTTGAATTTTTGGAAATCTTTGTTTGTTGGTTTTGAAACTAAATTGTTATTCAGTACAGCCTATCACCCTCAAATTGATGGACAAATGGAGAGGGTAAACCAAGTGTTAGAGGACATGTTAAGGATGCATGTGATGCATCATCCCAGGAAATGGGAAGAATACCTACCACTGGTAGAGTTTTCCTACAACAATGGCTATCAGGAGTCATTAAAGATGATCCCTTTTGAGGTTGTCTATGATAGACAGTGCAATATTTCAATCAGCTGGAATAACCCAGTAGACAGAATTACACTCAGGCCAAACATGCTAAAACAAATGGAACAACAAGTAGTTCAAATAAAATAGAATCTGAAAATAGCTTAGGATAGACAGAAAAGCTATGCAAACAGAAATAGGACTCCTAGAGAGTTCAAATTAGGGGATCATGTGTATCTTTGAGGTAGGCCTAGAAAAATTTCCTTGTGAATGGTAACTTGTGCCAAGTTGGCACCTCAGCTTTTTGGACCCTTTGAAATTTTGGACAGAGTGAGAATTGTAGCATATAGACTAGCATTTCCTCCCACAGTGAAAGCACATAATGTTTTCCATGTTTTTTTACTGGAGAAATATGTAGATGATTCTAATCATATAATTGATTGATTTTTGATTTAGGTGGAACCAAAGGGATAATTCATGCCAGAGACACAATGCATAATAGACAAAAAATAAATCCCACTCGGGAAAAAAACCATTGCATAGGTCAAGGTGGACTAGAAACACTCTAGTCCAGATGAAGCTACATGGGAAATGGAGGATGCCATGAAACATGCATACCCATTTTTGTTCACTATTGTATATAAAGACCAAAATGACAGGTAGAACACCGAGAACGGTGTTCCTTTAAGGGGGAGGGGATTGTAATACCCATGTTTCCCCCAGCTTGTAAATATAACTATAGTTTGATAAAATAGTATGGGTGGACTGATTATGTGGGGATGTTGAAATTGATGAACCTTTTTGTTACAAAATGTAATGTATATATTTCTATTACTAAATAAAATGGAATTTGTTGCATAATTGCTAAAGGGATTTCCAATATAAATCATGATGCATGAGAGAGATGGTGAGGGGAACCAATAATGGTTGAGATGACCCATGTCAAACTAGTTCTTTGCTGGATTGAAATTTTTCAGACCCAAAACAGTCCTCTAACCCATAAAATTTAATTACTAGACAAGTTAGTACTTGGGAAGTCTTCCTCGAGACTCAATGAGGAGATGGGCAGAGTACCCATTTGGAAAATCCTTGATCTAACCCATGAAATTGGGAATTGGACCACGAAATCTTGCTGAGGAAGGAAAAAAAAAGGAAGAAAATCATGGGCAGAGGAGGAGGATGTAGGGGAATGGGTCTAGTGACCATTTCTAAAGAGGGAGAGCATGTGCAGCTCTCTGGTTCTGAAGAGAACTGAGAAACGAATATGTTTTTGGGTACATGAATTGATGGGCAACATTTTTCTAATCAAGCTAATAAACGGAGCTGCATAGATTTGGAATGATTAAGGGAGAAATCATAGCAGCCTCCCTTGCTTGGTGCATAGAAAACTAAACCACCATAATTCCTATGGGAGGAGGGGAGTAACGTCAAAGCACACCAAGAAATGACTCATGATTAAATACCTTAACCATCTCGTGGCCTTCAGGACTTCAGGGCTTCAGGGTGTTTCGTGTGAAGGAGCTCATGAGCTAAAATGGCTGAAGGACTGAACCATACATTTCCATGTACCAATGTTGCATAGATATTAAATATAATCGATTATATTATATTATATTTAGTGTGATCAAATTAATGTAATTGATTATAATAAACCTTTATTGTAATTAATTATATTATAATCCAAGATAACTAATTGTATTTGTATCACGACATAATACAAGTGGGACCCCTTTGGGACTTCGGGACACCGAGACTCCGAGGTGTTTGAGGAATGTGGAGTGTGATGAATAGTCAAAGTAGTTGACCTAGAGATTATCCCTCATTCCAATATTAAAGTACAATATTGGGGATTTATTAAACCTGGGTGTAATTCTCAAGGAGGTGTTTTCCAATATAATATATTATAATAGTAAAAATTTTATTATAATATTTGCACGTGGATGGGGCCAATCCTTTTCCCTTTTTAAATTATTATTTAATGTGTAACACATACAAGTGTGGACCCCTTCAAGATTTTGGGAGTTCAAGATTTTGGGACCCTGGGATGTTTAGGGTGATGGAGTGCATGAGCTAAAATGGTTGAAGACCCAAACCTACTTTTTCGTGTTCCAATGTTATAATAAATATTAAATGTAATTAATTATATTATATTACGTTTACTAAGATTAAGAATATGAAATCGATTTTAATAAATATTAAATGTAATTTATTATATTATAAGGTAATGTAATTAATTATATTCGCATCAAGGTATAATATAAGTGGGACCCTCTCTGGAGCTTCAGCATTCGGGAGTTTCTGGGTATGTCCATAAGAGTGTGGAGAGTAATTGCGCTGAAGTCCGGAGATTTAGTACATTAATTGTTTTTAATAACCCTAAGTATAACCAATGATAATTCATTATATTATAATGTAATTCATTATGATTATATTATAATATAATTAAAAC
>JZKD02S1663380.1:190290-220290 GCA_000966675.3 Picea glauca
ACAAATGTCGAAATAATCAATACATTTACATTAGTTCCATTGAAAATCCAAAAATACAATTACTCATTCATCTTTTTCTTACTCCCAAAGGGGACGTTTAAAGGTAGACCCAATGGAAGTTGTTTTTTATGAGTGATTAGCGGTCTATGAAAGTTATAGTTTATTAACAACTCGTCACGAATAGACAAACTACGTATTGCATACACATGGATATATCTGGATTCCTTCCTTTTCATAAAGATCTCTTTATCATTGGAGTGTTCCTCAAAGGAGCAATTTGCACTAAATAATGAGGACCTGCGACTATTTATGAACCCTGAAATGTTCGCATGAACTCATGGTTACCATCGATATATAACAAGTTTTTCATGTTAAAGTTTCCAAAATCATAATTGTTTATGCACATACTATACATGGAAATGTTATGCTTGTATTTAAAAACATTCAAGTAATCAGACCGACTATTAAGAGGATCACAAAATGGCATAAGGGCTAGTAATCGTTTGGGAGGAATGGATACATGTGAAAGAATAAACAACCCAAGATTTGCAACATCTATTCTAGACTTGGCAATCATATAACTATGTTGAGCCTATAACAACCTCCTCTTTCATTTTTTATTTGTTAAATGAAAGGGGCCCCATTAGAATTTTAATTTTATTCATTTTTTATTTGTTAAATGAAAGAGGCCCCATTAGAATTTTAATTTTATTGATTGAATGTATGTTTGGATTTCCCTACTGTATATATGTATTTTTATTTTTGTTTGTTGAGATTATTTTGTATGTAATTACCTTTGTTTTACATTTTTATGCTTTTGATCTTTATCTAAGATTTGTATGAAGTTTAATGAATTGTTCTTTTATTAGGTTAAGTACTATTTCAATGGATTCTTTTGTTAATAAATTTTATTATTTATATTTAATTTGCAACCCATTTTTGGCAGCCTGATGTGTAGAAGAAACTTTAAATCCATCACCCCTTAACCTTTCGAAATCATTTCCTGAGTTATTTTTACAACCACCAACAGTAGAAACCTTGAATGCAGCGTATATCCAAAAATCTGGATTTCATTTTATTCATTGATTCTTAAATCTTCCAAATCCTAGATTTTCATTAGCCCCAAGTATGTCTCGGGGTAGGTTTAAGCTTGAAATAATTAATGGCTTGGATCTATTCGTGCTTATTCAATCAACAATTAAGATTATTAACTTCACGGGGATCCGTGTTTTCATATATTTCAAATTAATCCCGAACATCCAAACTTTCATATAACATGCATTTAAATAAATCCTAGATACGAAATCTTTACGAAATCCAATTGGAGCTCGCCACTTGTCCACTTTAAATGCTTCTTCTTTTGACCATGATCTTGACGTGTCATTCTAGTTTGACTTGGAGTTTGATATGGAATCCTATTTGTCTCTCTACGTGGCATTCAAAATCTGGCTTTTCATTTGAATAAGCTCATTTATCCTATCCCAGATTCCATATTTACTTATGTGATAGTAGCCAAGAGTATACCATGCACTCACAGATCCATATCTCCTTCAACTTTGCACACAAACATTAATAGGAGGCTTGAGCATTATGAACTCATCACAATGCATTCTTGTAGTGTATATGGGATAACATAGATAAGGGAATTATTAATTAATGCTAGAATTCATTAAAAGGGAAATCAATGATCAACATTTTCTCTTATTATTTTGATCAACGATTAGTTTTTCTTATGCAGTTTATCTTTCCATTCGAATCCGAGATTTATTTTTGCAAATCAATAATTTTTTTCTAGATATTGGATGCCTGCTCCCGCACGAGGTAACTTAGGTGTCATTTGACATGGCATCTGGGTTTGTAAATTTTCATTAATCCATCTATTCACTAAAGCCTTCTCATCTAAATAACATTGCGTTAATTTAAATTTTCTGACTAAACTAAATTAAAACTCGCAGGTGAGAAATTAATGGCATTCATTAAAACAATGCAAAGCACATTCACCCACTACACTTAGTTACTTTGTGAAACCCTTTTTTTGCTCATACCTATGAAAAGAGAAATATTTCATTGTGTTTGCACTTAAAGCACATCCAATAGTATAGCACTATCAAAACCTGGTTACAAACTATATTAAACTCTAGTAAGTAGCAATTCTAATAATTAGCCAAATAGTTTTTCCCTTTTGATTTTATTTGAAGTTTTGCAATGTTTCTCTGTAATTGTGATTTCATGCTTACAGGATGACTCAGAAAGCAAAAGAAAAACAACTAAAATTCGAGGACCCAAAAGACAAAGAACTTGATGAAGAGAAAACCACAATTTGGCTTTCTTTTCAGATACAGCTCACAATACAGTGCACAAGGATTGCCCAGACTAGGACCGACTTCATGAAATGTTCGAAAGAGGAGGTTTCATTGATGAAGATGAAGAAGAGCATATACACTCATGGATATTAGAAAGTTAAATCTTCACAAAGTAGTTGCAAGGCTAACCATTTTACCCTATTGCGACATGGCACATTGGATAATCTCACATGTTGATATTAAAAACTTGTACATTTGTTAATGCATCCCATCATGTAGTAGGGTTATTTAGACCTAAGGATTTAGCTGATATGTACAAGTTAAACCCACCTGAAATCAGCTTGAATAAACCATTTTTGGAAATTTTTAAAGTTAAAGAATTAAAGGCTCAGAAATTAGATATGGTTGACTTAGTTAAAGAGTGGTCGTATGATTTGTATCATTCAAAGTAAATTCAAATAGGTTATATCCCATTCATAATTTTAAGAATCTCCGCATGTTAACAACTACCATGCTCAATAGATTATATGGTGAAAAGAGCCCTCAACATTTCAAGTTAGAATGGGTTCCTCTTATGCACCAGGTCACTGAAATGGGAGTTGTCTTCAATTGAGTCCATATTTTAGCTACCAATATTCAACAAGTAGTAAAGAAGTCATTGGAATCCATGCTTTTAGTGAAGGATTTTTCATGTTTACTTACCTAGTGGATGTAGTTTGTGCTAAGACACCTTTTCCACTGATGAAATGGAATTGGTCACTTGCCCAACTTCCTATACAGATATATTGTTCCATACTCTAGAGTCACAAATGTAAAAATAATTTCTATGGTATATGCGATAATGTTATGATTCCTTTGCACACCTTATTGTTCAACCAACTAGCTCCTACGTTTACTTAGGAGGAACATACCACAATTAAAGATATAGGAGAGTAGTATTTGGACGTGAATTTCTCTTACATTGGAGTATATGTTTGTGCAACAAATCCTCATTTTTTGCCAAAATATGTCCTTGATAGGATGGTTCTAGGATAAATAGCTTTCTATACAATATCTACATGAATAACTCTTTCCTTGATCAAGAATTCAAAGAATTTATGGCCCTCTTTTCCTTTAAATATTGGAATTTTTACTCTATTAAATACCAAGCATGCAAGGAAAGAGGCAAAACTAATAGAATACATTCGGCTGTATTGTGCAAGTTTCAGAAGACATGATCCAAAAGATGTTGTCAAGGAACATTTCAAACTCACTAAATATTCTAAGACATATCATCATGAGAAGTGTTCATTTGACACCATATTTCAATTGCTGAAAATTTTTAAGTTGGCATAAAAAGAATTGAAGTTATTCAAGATATTCAAGAAAGGGAAAAGATATTGGCCTTCCAAAGTGAAAGATGTGGGATTTTTTATGAAGAAAACAAAATAATAGTGGGTATTGAAAGCAACCATGAACAAAAATTATCTCAAGATGARGGACAAGGCAAAGATAAATATACTCAAGATACACATAAGGATGAACAAAAMAAAAATGAATCTACACARAAAATGCAAGGTAATGGAMAAAGCAAGGAYTGTTACRAGAAAAAWCTCTCTATGKMTAGGGTGAACCACAACAGAYAGAAATGACTGCAGAAATCAACTYTATCTCADAAACATGCTATATAAACTAATGTGCAAGTGAGATAAGAAAGAGGMCTACCTTGTCYAGATGTTYGATGATGCCCACCATTGAGCACTTTGACCCAAAGCTATRTACCTGCAACAAGTTYCCAACAAACAAGMAAAACAAGCATATGGTGGAAATAGAAAAGGTTAGCACATTAGATAGCATAATCCATCAATATACATAACAAATACACCCATGGATAATAATTCATATATTTGCAAGACATTAATTGGATGGGAAAAGAGTATTTCTATTAATAAATGATCATCGGAAGTGAAAATATTACAGACTTCTATGTCGGCATGGTTCAGAACCAAGAAACCAAGTTCCTTCCAGCTGGGCCTCTACCACTTCAATCCTCCACCAGCGACAAGCTCATAGAAAGGAGACAATGAGGTTCTCCAACAATAAGGGAAGAGCTTGGGGGTTGAACACTATGCTCGGACCTAAAGGACAAAGAGATGCAAACTCAATGTGAAGTAAATAATTCCTCCAGAGTAACTTTTCTCTCAAAGTTGAATTCTCTCTCTCTTTCCATAGCTCGGAATTGGATTCTTTATAGCCTTCAAAATGGAACTGAAGGGCAAAGTCGGAACGTTTCAAGTATATGGAAGCCCAAGAATCAAAGATCTCTTGTAGTGACATGGAAACCTGACATTTAATTTCATTTTTTGGCACAAATCTCGATGTACGCGGGTTGTAGTGGAGAAGCCTGCGTATACACTTGTTGTATAGGGTGAAAGATGCATACAAGTGGAAAAAATTCTATTTTTGTCTCTGGATTCTTTCAACAAGGAAAATAAGTCTACATAGGGAAATGGAATAAGGTCCTTTGTGCAATATTTCATAAGGTGAGGCAAATCTTGCTATATTAGATGCCCCCTAATGTGTGAGGTCAGAGGAGTATCTGTGATGGTTGAAATACATTATAGATAACCCAGAAGTGGAGTGGTAGGGGACCAGTTGGACGAACTCACTGCTCATTACATTATGCACTGACTTTGCATACATGGTTGCCAAAAATAAACTGCAGATCCATGTGAAAATATACCAAACAAGTGTCTGTGGCCATGAATAGGAAAATACAAATGTGGTTACATGCCAATAGTTGTCATAGTCATGAACAAGGCCCAGTAGAACCAGTCTCAAAAGTCAATCTGAAGATATATGTATACCATGGAGTACAATCTGATCTCCCGTGATCACTGAAGTCATATAGGTATTGGTCCAATGAAAAGGAAGCAACAGCTTAGGAAAGTTGCAGCCACATAGTGATGTCTTCAAGTCTTCTACACAGTCCACCAAAGGTGCAAGTCTACATCATGTGAATAAAGGTGTTGAGGTCGAACACAATGAGACATTGTTTGATTACCAATCATTGATGTATACCTTTAACAAACACGAAACAGCCTACCGATAATGAAAGTAGGTATCAAGGCATCGAGTACATTCTTACAAGTGTGAATAAAGGAGTTGGTGTTGAACACCTGAAGAATCCATCGATCATGAGACATTGATGTATTCCCAAATGTCGATGTCAAGAGAGCCTGCCACTGATGACTACAAGCCTCAAGGTACTCATAAAACTCTAGGTCTCGTTTCCAGAATAAATGGGTTGAATTCGATGGAAAGATACCCACTGAAAGGAGAGAATTAAGGAATCTCTCATCAGTCAGCACGAGGGACAAAGCAAGAGCTTCATGATTTGGTGGAAATCGGACGAAGAACATGTTCACGAACCAACGACTATGTGTGTTTTTCGCATGCGCCAAGTGCAAGCGATACACGAAAATGACCCTATGAATAACAGTCAATGATGAAAAATGCTGACAAAGGTGAGGAAACCACCAATAAGGCTAATGGAATCCAAGACACTACACGAATCCCAATGTGTGAATAGAAGTATTGTCGTTGAAAACAAGGGAAACCACCCAGTCAACGACCAATGATGAAATGTTGACTGTTGGGTTCAAGGTTACATACCAATGATGAAAGTAGGGAAAGGGTGCATGATATGACTACAATATCATGTGATTTAGAGACAAACTGAGGGTATGGTCGACATACAAAGTCAAGAGTTCTGAGGAGTGGCTAACACAGGTTGATAGACTTCCTTTGAACAAGAGCATGAGACATATGGAGGACTCTGGTAGCATAGACCCAATGATGAAACCATGAGATGCAGGAGGCATCAATGAAATTATCGAGGGACTAGAAGAGTAACCAGTCGGTATAGAAGACTCTGTAATGAGCTCAGCTTCCTAAGGCCATGCTAATCCCAAAATTATGATGATGAATGGACTCAAATAATTTTGTGCTCTGTTCAAAGGTGACACGACTGCTACCAACATAAGATAATACTCCCTTTCTGCCCGTCTTTTTTTGTTTTTTCATAGACAAATGAATGTTATGATACAGAGGAGGAAATGAGTGTCACAAGTAAGCAAACTAGTTCCAGCAATGGAACATACCTATGCTCAATGCAGGGAAGTGCATGCGGGAGATGGACACTCACAGGAATGTTCCCTCCTAGGTATAGGGTGTCAAATTGCGAAGGATATAAACAAGGCTCTGCTTGGTTGAGGATGCAAAACTACTGAGGCAAACAGTTTATAACGCAAAGCGAGAATTGGCTATAGGCTCAATACTGCAAGCAAGGGCATGAGATGCAATCACAACTTAACGCCAAAAAATGTCCTTTTTTATGTCTTTTAGTCTACTTGGTGTGAAAAAGGGATAAACTTGTGCCAAATAGACATCTTTTCGAAACCAATTCACGAGTGTGAAAAAGACAAGTTCACTCAGTGATCTTTTCACTTTTTTAAAACGAGTCGGAAAAGAGCTTAACTAAGACTCACGACCTTTCAATTCCAATTTAACGAGTGTGAAAGGGACAAATCACTCGGCAATCTTTTCACTTTTTAAAGACAAGTTGGAAAAGAGCTTAAATTAAACTCGTTTGGGAGTCCACGGGGTATAAGACAGCATGTTTATGAATGAGAAATGAGGCTCAGCACAAAGTCTAGCACGATCTGTGAGGGACTCTCGGTTCTATGAAAAAATCTCTACATGGACACCAAATGCAGTAGGGGATCTAACTAGGGCACCCATGTTCGGTAAGTCTCTACCACTTGATAGCGACACAAATTTATAGTAGATGGAAGGTTCTACGTCGCAACAAATGGGTCTGTACCTAGGGCATAAAGAATGACAGTTATATGATAATGCAAAAATGCATAACAGAGTGGATACCTATCCTATATGCTAGGTAATGACAATACCTACCCGTGGTGATGAACGACCAACATAACGCTGAAATATGCAAGAATCCCAGGTTAAAACTGCAAAAACCAACTCGATCCACCTTTGTATTAGTCCATTAGGTGAAAACATGGTTTAAAACTATAGAAAGTGAGTAAAAATAAATTATAAATAGCAACAAAATCAAAAATTACTATACCATTTTGATTTTTTACCCAACTAGTGAAAATTGGACCAAAATACCTCCGAGATTCAAACGACGATTGCGGGAGCATCAAGAAATGAAATTATATCTCTGGATCAGGTAATTCTTGTTCTCTCCCTCTTCAATTTCAGTGGATTAAAATTTTGAATTAGGCTCTAAATTTTTAGTTATTGAGGGCGCAAAGTAAATATTTTGATGTACGTGGGTTGGCTTTAATCAGGTTGCATATATGACGAGGTATACGCACATGTAACAACTACAAGGTGTGTATATCAAGCCCTACACATGACTGTGTGTAAAGTAGACCATGTACAGGCATGCAAACAATCATTTTGAAGGGTTCTAACTCAAATTTGTATTTATCTTTGACAGGATGGTTCTTGAATGTAGAGAGAGAGAGAGAGAGAGAGCACGAGGAGGTCGATGATGTTGTAGATTGAGATCTGAGGGTCCAAATGGCCTTAAATTGATGTGGCTTATATAATTTTTGGGTGCTCAAAGGAATGAGGGCCTAGGTGAGGTTGCTCGAGATGCTTGTGGGTTACTGGGACCCTGAGAGTGAGAGCTTCAATCTCGATGGGAAACCATTGAGAATTGAAGTAGAGGACATTTAATTTTTGACTGGTCTATCACGCCAGGGAGAGGTTGTAAACCTCAAATCATGAGGAGTAGGGGGTGGGATGAAGATAGAGGAATATGTCGACACCCATTGTGTAGCAGGGACTCCTAAGGTAGGGAGTCATGTCCCTATCAGGGCAATAAACAATCTTAGTTTCAAGATTATTGTCCTAGTATTGACCAATATCACTGGTTCAGCCTCGTTGCACCAGGCATCGAGGCCACTCATGTTCTATGCAGTGCAGTGTACAAGACCCACAATGTATGACTGGTGTATGACTGGTGTACCTCACTACTGGAAAATATGAAGAGTCAATTGACAGAGTGCAAATAGGGGAGTAAGAGAAACTTTGGGTTTGCCTCTATCTTATGCAATTTCTTTTTCGAGCGAGTTCCAGGTCTGGTACCTAGAATCGAGATTCTTCCTAGAGGACCTCGTGATATAGCCATGGAACGATGGAATGAGGTGATGAGGCGGCAGGGGGGAGGTAGGTTGTCGACACCCTACAACGAGGATTTCTTCCACTGGTGGTGGCGACAAGTCATCGCTCTGGATGACTATCCCTACGAGGGGATCGACTTCAGAGGAGATCCATACATGCCACTCCCACCAGTGGCTGCCTATGGTGACATAGGCATGTCAAATGTTTTTACATATTTTATTTTTTTGTATTTTTGTATAATAGAACAAAAATATTTTTGAATGGTGTTTAAGTATTGACTAGACATTTGTGTAATGTAGACATGGATCCGCGACAGCTAGAAGGTTTCCCTCGACATCGATGGATGAACCGAGGAGATGAGGTGGCGGGAGGAGAGGTCGAGAGGGTCCTACAAAATGTGCAGAGAAACCTGTCGCGTTTGACTCACAGGATACCCATGGTTCAGGTAGAGGATCTGCCTAAATCCATGCAACAACAGGTGGTTGGTGTACCCAAGACATGGGTACGACTCTTTCGGCATCTCACAAACGTCGTGGTTTTCTACCATGATACACATCCGGAACCACAGGCGTAGATGTCGTGGGATATTGTAATACTGGTTGTATATGTGTATTGAGGGTATTAGCCCCAATTTTGTACTATAAACACCATTTTTTTGAAATATATAAAAAGGATCTTCGGCTTTTCTTATATTTTACAATGTGTACATTGATCAGATGGTTTTCTTTGTTTTTAAATATGTGACAAATGCCAATCTAAAACAAAAATTAGCATAAGCATCGAATACATGATTAGAACTCCTAGGAATATGATAATATGTAATAAAATCAAACTGTCATTCTAAAAGACGTAAAACAGACTTATCATACTGGACCTTGACACGGTTTTTTTTCACCTCGATAGTCGTAGAGGCGTCTCGAAGCTGCTCATTGATATTCTCTAGGTACACAAGGCATCGCTCGAGATCGGAAGTCTCAGGTAGGAGTGCGACTGCCAACTTAAGAGAAGGGATTTTTCATTCAATAGGTAAAATCGACTCCACACTGTGTACTAACTGGAAAGGGGAAAAATCGGTGGTAGTCTTGACCAAGGTTCGGTATGCCTAGAGTGCGGGATATAGCATGATGTGCCAATTGGACTTGCTCTAACTGACAATTTTCTATAAAATGTTCTTGAGAGACTTATTGACAGCCTCTACTTGTCCATTTTCCTGGGGGTTAATAAGAAGAAAACTGGCCATGTCTAAACCCCAGCTTAGCTGTTAATTATTCCATCATCTCGTTCTTAAAGTGACTGCCATGATCAGTGACAATCTCACTCAGGATACCGAACCGGGTGATTATTTGATTGAATAAGAAAAAGGTTTCAGTCTTCCCATCGGATTTAATAGTAGGCATGGCCTCGGCCCACTTAGTAAAGTAGTCGACGGCCATGATAATGTGTTTTTGCCCCCTAGCGGAAGTTGGGTTGCAATCGACGAAGTCTAACCCCCACTTGGTGAAGGGACCGACAGTAATGACTAGGTGAAGAGGGGTTGGATGCGAGAGCTTTTTACGAGTGAACACCTGTAAGGGGTGACACTTCTTAACCTCTTCAATACAATATTTAAATATAGTAGGCCAGAAATAATCAACTCGCAAAATTTTATGGGCTATCGCAATCTTGGATAGATGACCACTACAAGCCCCATTGTGGCAATCATTCAGGACAGACTCGGCTTCTCCGTGAGTTAAACAACGACGCAAGATATTGTCTATTCCTCGACGATACAAAGTGTCACCGACAATACTATATTTCTTAGCTTGGTATCTTATACGTCGTCTATCATCTCATGAGAGATGTTGAGGGAACTTCAAGGTCTGAAGATAGAGAACAATGTCTCCATACCAAGGGTCAGACGACGAGACAAGAAAAGTTTGTTCTTCCACAAACAAATCAACATGGATAACGTCCTCATCTAATCGTGGGAAATTGGATATTAACTCCGCAAAGACTAGGGATTTCCTGGATTTCGCGGATGCGAAATCGAGATCAAACTCCTATAAAATGACAATCCATTTATTGTATTTTTCCCCTATCATACGTCTAGTAAGGACATACTGAAACGGATTGACATCGTGAATCACCGTAGTCTTGCAAAGTAATATATAGTGACGCAAATGCTGGACTTCGTGAATGGCAGCCAAAGCTATCTTTTCAATGTGAGTATAATTAAGTTTAGGACTGACTAATGTCTGACTAAGGTGGTAGACGATGTGCTCGTGGAGCTCATCATCTTCCTGAACCAGAACCATACCAATAGTATCTTCAGACACAATGATATAAAGCAAGTAATCTCTACTATAGTTAGGAGGCTTCAGTAGAGGCGTTGATACCAAGGCCTTCTTCAAAGCATCGAAGGAATCCTCGGCTCGCTCATCCCAGATAAAAGGGGTGTCCTTCTTCAAGAGACACATGAAACCCTTAGTGATATTGGCATAATTCACTATAAATCGACGAAGAAAGTTAGCTTTCCCCTGTAAACCCTAAAGTTGTCTAATCGTGTGCGGGGGAGGCAACCGAAGTATTGTCTCAACCTTAAGTGCATCTACCATGATACAAGCCTCATAAACTAGAAGGCCCAAAAGATGACCAGACTTAACACAAAAGATGCACTTGTGAGGGTTCAACCGGATTCTATAATAATGGTATCTTTCAAAACCAAGTCGAAGGTGATTAGCGTGATCCGCTCTCTTACGAGATTGAGCAGCAAGATTATCAAGGTAAGCTTCAACTATGTGCTTAAGATCATGAAAAGCGAAAGTCGTGGCATGTTGAAAAGTTGCTACGGTGTTTTTAAGGCAAAAAGGCATTTTTTGGTATGCAAAAGTACCCCAAGGACAAATAAATGTCATCTTGTGTTGATCCTCATGTTTGATTTGAATTTGATTATATCCTTAAAATCCGTCCATAAAAGAAAATACTTTGCTTCCCGCACACTCGCCAAGAATATGATCGATGAAAGGTGTGGGAAAGTTATATTTAGGACAGGGCTTGTTCAGGTCATGGAAATCCATACATACACGGATGATTCCTTGCTTCTTATCCACATGAATGGGGTTGGATACCCATTCAGTCAAAGGAACCGGGTAGATGAAGCCAACATTCAGTAGCTTCTCCACCTCTGCTTTAATAGTAGGGGCCTTTTGAGGGTTAACACCTCTAAGACGTTGTCGGATAGGCTTAGCATCCGAATAATTCCTAATCTCATGTTCGAAAATACGAGGGTCGATCCCTGGAATCTCTTCATAGGACCAAGAAAATATGTCTCAGAATTCCTTGAAGAGTTCGGTGTAGATCAAGATTTCTTCTGGCAAAAAATCTGCACCGATATTTATGTTTTCAACCTTACCAGGGGTACGAGAGATGTCGATCATGACAGTAGGAGAAATGCTCACCATAATTCCTTCGGCATAAATGTCATGCGTATCAAGTGGAACTACGGTGTGACCGACTTTCTCACTCAAAGTAGATCAAAAGTCGTCTTGTTCGATCCTTTCAAGCTTCGGGAGAAAATAAAAGTAGTGATGCATATCATCCCAAGGCTTGTTGGAACCAATCATTGCTTCAATGATGGCTTTGTCCAAAGGAAAAGTCCCATCAAGGCAATCATGTGAACAAGACAACGAAGTGGCCCACACAAGTCTAATAATGGGATCCTCCTCGTCCGTTGGTGAGGGAATAGGATCAGGATCAGTGAAAGAGGCGAGAACAACTTGACATGCAATATTTGATGCCAATAGTGGCATGGCCATTCCAGCATGCAACTGACCTTCACAAGACGAATTCAGTGAACGTAACATCCACGAATCATTAAAATAGGAAGTGCAGAAAGGAATGGACCTCCCTGTCAAGATGGGCCTATTGGACATGGCTTAAATGTGGTGAATCGGTGTTGCAAAGTCGAAAGTAACCATAAGGGAAGAATACATTCTGATACTGATATTCTCAGTTTTCAGCTGAGAATTGTCAATCACAGGGATCGACAGTCCAACAGATGCATTAGGACTAGAGTACACAAAGGATAACTGGTCAATCGTCACGATCTTCCCTTCATGAGGAAAACAAAGCGTACGGAAGACGAAAGAAGTCAACATGTTTGATGACTTGGAAAGAGTCAAAGAACCGAGAGCCTTCCAATAGACCAAGGACATCACACACGTAGCAACGCCTTCATCAACAATCGCACATTTGATGGTATACTTTGAGTACTCCACGTGGATTTGGAAAGCAACATGGTAAGGCAAGCGAGGCTTAACATCTGTGACGTCAAAGTTGATAACTTTTGAGACACTATGTTCTAGAGCTCCTAAAGCATAGAGTAGGGAATTCATTTGTGAAGGACACGTCTGGAGTACCTCCAAATCCAACATCACACAAGGGGTTTGACCCAGGTCCCCAATAGTAGATTACTTATGGGCGGCTCTAACATTTGGATTTTGGGTAGAGCGCATGACAACTCCTTTTGAAATACGAGGCGGTGGCTCTGGTTTCTTAATTTGTAAAGTCATCTCCAAAGGAGGAGGAGATTCTAGACCAGAGATGGCTTGTTTAGATATATAGTCTCGAGATCGAGTGGGTACATTAATTTTCGCATCGACCATATTGATACATAAACACTCACCATCTTGTGACTGTTGGTTTTCACCTCCACCAACCGCATTTTCGGCATTCAAGGAGCTCGAGGCTAAGTGTTGATTATGTGGGAATGGATTCGTCAGCACGGCGGGCGATTGAGATAATAGCCTCACAACTTTTGCAAGTTTGGGACACAAATGGGTAAGGTGATAGTCTGTGAAAACCTTACAGGGAAACTTCACCTTACGTCTTTCTTGTTTTCCCTCTCCAACATTATTACCTGTCTTCTCATTATTATTATTATTGTGCTTGGGTTTATTACCATTTTTCCCACCCTTGTGGTTATTATGTCCTTTCTTCTTATTCCCTCTTGGTTGTTGGTTACCATTCGGGTTGGCCGATGATTGCACGGAGTGTACACCCACCGACTAAGTGGGGTTGGAAGACACAGATGAGGTTGGTCCTCCAACAAACTGGCTTAGAGAAAATTCTATTGTTTGGCTTGTCACTGAGTCTGCGGAATTTACATTGGCGGCACCTAAAATGCCATCGGCATGAGGTCTGGGCTTTTGTCTCAGGTCGTAATTTGACTGCGATGCATCTGGAAGAAGGTGATATAACATACCAGACTGAGCATATATCAAGTCTAACTGTTAGGCTCTAAAGATCGCTTCTTCCTCGGTGGTAACCCCGGAAGTGGCAACGCCCTTCGAGATAGAAGCGTGTAAAGACTTAAGAAACCATTATAAAAGAAAGTTCGGGGGTATAGGGGTCTTAATCAAACTCTTCCATATACACCACTCCTATATATGGTCCGAAATATGAGTGGCGGTATCCTGACATAAATTCAACAACAATTCTAGGCCAGCATCATAACAAATGGGCAACTGGAAGTGGTTAAGAAAAACCAACACCAACTAACTAAAAGTCCCATATTCCCCCCTAGGTAGCTCAATATACCATTTCGTAGCAACTTCGATGAGGGTGTGTTGAATAATCTCAAATGAATAGAATCATCATTAAGGGAGTTAGATTAGCACCAAAGGTGAAAGCTAGTGACGTGATCACAAGGATCCTCTCCATTCTTATCCTCGAACTTCGGGATGTCCGAAAGAAGTTTGGTGGGGACAGGGGGCCATGTAGGATCGTTACTAATAGGATCATTCAATAACTTAGACAAATCTAGAAAATTAAGCATGGCCAAAAAAGGGGCACGGGATTGTGACATCTCACTCTAACCTCCCTGGAAAGACTGTTCTTGCATAACTGCAGGCCATCCAGGGTTCTGGTAAACACCATGGCCCTGTCCAGCATTATAACGCCCTCCTCCGGGAAGATTCATAAAAGGTGGGTTGGGCATCATTCCAGTTGGAATGTTCTGTTGAGGGTTATAGAAATTGCCCCTAGCTGGATTGGATCCAGGTTAGGGGTTTCCCATGGCGTGAAAATGACCTCCTCCGGGTTGGAATCCGGAGGATAGAGGTGGATTTGTCATGCCAAATGTATTGGTTGAAATCTGCACCGAGGAGGTAGGGTTGTAGGACGAAACTTGAGTTGAAGCTTGTCTATCAGATTGATTATTCCACCCAGAAGTAGGAGGATTGGACCCAGGGTTAAAAGCAGGAATACCTCCCATATTAGGAGTCATTTGGGAGATTTGAAATCCACCAAACGAAAAATGAGTGTAAGGAGGTGTATTGCCCCCAAGCCCATTTCTATCATTAGGACCAGCAGCTGGGATGGAGTTCGAAAACTTTGAAGTGAAGTTGGTCATACCATAAGAAAAGGGACTAGAATCCATAGGGATGGACTAAACATTGTAGCCCGATGAGTGGCCAAGAGACCCAAAAGGGTTCGAGGCGGAATCTTGAGCATTCACTATAGGTCGGGCCATAGTAATGATAGGTACCTCTGGCACTACAACCATAGAGGTTTTAGGAGTTGAAGGGGTGTCATTAACTATAGTGAGTATGTGAGTCGAAGAGCTCCCAGTGTTCTGAAGATTAGGTTCATTGCTCATCCTTGGAGAATCACAAGTCTGGACAGTGGATGTGTGTGTACGACGTATAATAATTGTACGCCTTTTAGAAGGAAAATACTCGAAATCTGGTGGTAACTGTAACAAGTGACGGGAACAACGAGGAGGCTATTCCAACTCCACGATGACTCAAGACTCTAAAGATACAAAAAATATCCTAAGGCCAGCTAGTAATCAAAGAGCACGCCAAAAGTCAAACGGCCAATATGCATGCAAACGGGGTAAAGTGGTTGAGTGGCCTCCCTCCCTAAAGAAGGAATGTCTCGCCCAAGAGGGGAATGAGACTCCCTGCTAAAGATTGGAGGTAACATAATCAGTTATAAGGGCCCTCATGGGCTTAAAAACCAGTCGGTCAGATCCCTCCGGAGAGGTAATCCTCCATAAATTGTGTGTGTTGTCCGACCTTTATCTGACCCAGTGTACCTACAAAATAACCCATGCAAGTAACCTATGAGACACCTAAGTCAAGCAACTAATAAACCACTGTATAATCAATGCACAGGCGAGTAGTTGTAAGTCAGGTCCACCGTATGGGCAGGGTAGCAAATCCTGAAACCTTGAAAGCACTACCTCTCATGGAGGTAAATGTACTAGCAAGATCCCCAAATACGAATAGATCCCCAGAAATATCTCTGACGCTAGGAAGGTATTGGGGGGATATCCCTTCAACCAACTTCACATGACCTTGTGATTAACTCCAATGTGAGCGAAGCCTCCTTATCTTACCAATTATATAATGGATTTCTCCACTCCCTGAGTCAGACACATATTTTGATTCAATTGCCTTGGAGAAGTTTATTCACAAAATCTTATTCCAAGGCACTAAATCCTAGGCTAGTTTGTGCACCCTAGAAAGTAAAATCATGACTAATTAATTTTAGATTATAGCGTTGATTTTAATGGTCGTAATTACTCAAAAAGGTATGGTAGTGAAACTCATGGTGTTATGACTCTTTAAGAAAAGTAAATATGAAGATAATGCAAATTCCTAACTATAACTTTTAATGAATGATATGCTTATAAAAACGATGCAATTTTCAAATTCAACTCTGCAATTCAGAAGTAAAAATGCAATCTTTCACTATATGCACTAAGCTAATGATAAAAACTCAAAAGACAAAAATGCCAAGCAATGAAAAATGCCTATATTTTTTGTATTTTCAATATATCAAAACTGAAAATGCATGGACTGAAAAATAACTTGATATATAGCCCTACTGTGTATAAAAAAGAGATAACTCAAGCAAGATACCAAGCAACAAAACACCCAGCCCAATGTGTAAGGACAATAAAAATGAAAATATGAAGAGAAATACTTTGCCCATAAATTCAACCAAAAGAGGGTTTCCTACCATCCCACTATCACTTAACAAGCACTACAGAGACCCAAGAAGGCTCATCAAGCATCAAATCCCACCCAACAAACACCAGACCGGGCAAAAAGGAAAGGAAAAATGGTGTACGCGATTGTTTGGGCAAACAGAGCGTATATAGGTTGCTTGCAGTGAGACAGCCAACATATGTACGTGGTTGTCAAGGCAAAAGGCGCATATATGCTTTAAAACAAGGCCAGGAAAGGGAAAAGGGCTAGAAACTAGGACCCAAAGTGAACAAGAGTTGTCAAGCAATGATACAACAAGAACCACAATAGAAATGAGAGAAATCTAAGGAGAAAAGTACTTCAAACCCTAAGAAAGAAGATCAAATCCCCAACGAAGTCGCCAATTCTGTTACGAGGAAAATCTCTCTATGGCTAGGATGAAGCACAACAAACAGAAATGACTGCAGAAATCAACTCTATCCCAAAAACATGGTATATAAACCAATGTGCAAGCGAGATAAGAAAGAGGCCTACCTTGTCCAAATGTTCGGTGATGCCCACCGTTGAGCATTTTGATCCAAAGTTATATACCTGCAACAAGTTCCCAACAAACAAGCAAAACAAGCATATGGCGGTAATATAAAAGGTTAGCACATTAGATAGCATAATCTATCAATATACATAACAAATATGCCCATAGATAATAATTCATATATTTTCAAGACATTAATTGGACAGGAAAAGAGTATTTCTATTAGTAAATGATCAGCAGAAGTGAAAATATTACAGACTTTTGTGTCAGCACGGTTCAGAACCGAGAAACCAAGTTCCTTCCAGCTGGGCCTCCACCACTTCAATCCTCCACCAACGACGAGCTCATAGAAAGGAGATAATGAAGTTCTCCAACAATAAGGGAAGAGATTGGGGGTTGAGCACTGTGTTCAGACTTAAAGGACAAAGGGATGTAGACTCAATGTGAAGTAAATAATTCCTCTAGAGTAAATTTGCTCTTAAAGTTGAATTCTCTTTCTCTTTCCATAGCTCGGAATTGGCTTCTTTATAGCCTTCAGAATGGAACTGAAGGGTCGAGTCAGAATGTTTCCAGTATATGGAAGGCCAAGGATCAGAGATCTCCTGTCATGACATGGAAAACCGACATTTAATTTCATTTTCTGGCACAAATCTTGATGTACACGGGTTGTAGTGGAGCAGCCTGCGTATACGCTTGTTGTATAGGGTGCAAGATGTGTACAAGTGGAGAAATTTGTATTTTTGTCTATGGATTCTTTCAATGGGGAAGATAAGTCTGCATAGGGAAATGGAATAAGGCCCTCTTTGCAAGATTGCATAAGGTGAGGCAAATCTTGTTATAACAAGGAGAAGTCATACCAAGACATATAAATAGATGAAGTCAAAAAAGATAACTTAGGTCAAAATATGCAAAATAATGAATAGAACAAAGAAAAACAGGATAAGCCTCCTGAAGAAGAAATATCAACAATATTGTGAACTCCAAGGTTTATTGAGAAAACAATGAAAGAAAGTAATCCAAAACAAACTACAATAGGTGAGAGTTCTCATATTGTTGTAACAACTACACCAACCACCACTGCTACACCAATTTCTACCATTAGTGGAGTAATGATTCCTACAGTGCTTGAATTGGATAAACTAGAGCATGTAGAGGAAATGGTGGTTCCCCTTGGTGAGTATTTCTTTAGTAATTCCAGAAAGGGAATTATAAAAGGAAGACCAAAGAAAAGAAAATTAGGAAGTAAAGAAAATGAGCCATTAGGACAGGTAATGGTATGGAATGTTGCAAAGTAATCCCTAGAAAAGGTTGTTGTGGAAACAACTTATGCTTTAGGAGCTTTTGAAAATGCCAATGCATGAAATTTTAATGAGCTACTTAGAGAATTAAAAAAACAAACAAAAGGCATAAGTAACATTTCTTGATTAAAAGTTAAGAAACCAAAAGTCCCTGATTGAATGAGAACAACAACAACATATTATCCAACTCAAGGAGAATTATAATACATAGGTCACCATCTTTCAAGATCAAGATAAGCAAGAAATTGAGAAGTTAAAAGAGGTGCATCTAAAATATTGATTGTTCTTCATGAAAAATAGGAATTTCAACTTCATGACATTTCTGAACAATATGAGAAACACATTAATTCTTTAGAAGTACAAGTCAATGAATTCAAATCTGATCAAAAKCATAATGAATTTGTCAATAYTGGAGAATTAACTACTAATTCCAAATCGAAGGATACACAAGAATATTTCTAYAGAAAACTAAGTGAAATTCAATAACAACGTAATGATTTACTCAAGTTTTTTGATAAATTAGAAATTCAAGTTGAAGAGAAAAATAGCTCTCAATCCTATTTTGATAAAATGAAAGTTTGTATAGTAAAAGATAAAATAGCTCCTAAAACTATTATGAGAATAAATGATAAGGAAAGGATGCATATCCAAATATCATTATACACTTGGTCTAAATCATGTGTCTTCACTCGTGATTTAATTGATGATGTTAATCAATGGTGCTTCGAATTGTGGGATTATGTTGTTAGTGTCATATAAGATTTTGACATGCCACATGTTGAATATATGGGGCATGCATYTCCAAGTYAGTTATGCATTGCAAATTTAGAGMAATAGAGAGAYKCCAKCGTGGACAATATTGCASAAATAATTTCATGGGGCAACGAAGTAGTGAAAGAATTTATGACAACCCCCATTGAATGTACCAAAGTAATTGCTCRCTTATTTTCTAAATTTAAAAAKAAGAATGCAAGAACTACCAGGAAATTTTATCAATGTGAATTAAGATTGGATAATTTGAATTTGTTGGTGTTTTTATATGATTCTCAKATYTGATAGTTATTTCCCTATGATTAATAACAAGATTCACTTTCATGCAACAATTATCATAGAATAACTATACATTGAAAATCTCAACTATAACAATACAGTGGAAATAACAAGATCTACAAATATTAGCCATGCACAATAGACACAAGAACACAAGATTTTATCGTGGGAAACCCAACCTTGGGAGAAAACCCAACAACCTTTCTATATAATAAAACAATCCAAGATATTACCAGTACATCACCATCAATAGCCAAAATACCATACAACGAAGAGCTTCCCCAAGGCTAGAATCACCAAGACCTAGTGCCTCAATAAAATGACCAATAATAACCAAACAAGAGCTTCTCCAAGTATGGTTCACTCTCCAAGATAACCAGAACCAAGAAATAGCTAAACTTACCAGAACTGTAGCTGCAACTGGCTTGTGCGTACTACAAAAAGAGTTGTCTGCATGTCCAAATGAAATGAGCTAGTTATGTATTTATACTAATTTGGGTGCCAGTCTGGGGCCGACTTCTTATTTCTGGGTCTTCAATTACTTTATTATTTTCCTGTGGGGCCGACTTCTTATTTATGGATCTTCAATTACTTTATTATTTTCCTCTGGGACCAACTTCTTATTTCTGGGTATTCAACTTCTTCTTGGGGCTTCTGTAATGGTGTAGATGGGTCTTCTTGTACTTTCTTGTGGACAATGACTGCCCAAAGTTTATAATCTCCAACACTCCCTCTCAACAAGAGAGGCATTCTCCATACTTTGATTTCTTATATAATAGAAAGGTTGTCTTCATGAGCCATGTTGATGTGCCATCTTCACACATGTATTCCATCCCGGAATATGCATGTGATGGAATCTAGAGTCCATCCACTCCTTGATAGGAGAAGGACTACACCTAGGCCATTCACCACTAGTAGAGCCCTATGAGTGAATGAATCATTACCCTTGGTCATATCGGCACTAGTATAGCCCCGTGCATGACCAATCTCAGATAATGTCTACATGATGCTTATCTAGGCCACTCACCACTAGAAAATCCCCGTGGATCAGTGACCCATTCTCCTTTGGTCATATCAGCACTAGCATAGCCCTGTGCATGACCAATCTAAGAAAAATGTCTACCGAAACCTAGAGAACATCAACATACCTGGGCCATTCACCATTAAAAGATCCCTATGAGTGAATGAATCATTCTCCCTTGGTCATATTAGCACTAGAATATCCCCATGCATGACCAATCTGGGAGAATGTCTTCTCAATGCTATCAACATACCTAGGCCATTTACCACTATCAGAGCCCCGTGAGTGAATGAATCATTCTCCCTTGGTCAAATCAACACTAGCATAGCCCTATGCATGACCAATATAGGAGAATTTTTGTCCAATGTTGAAACATCAATGCTCATCACTAGCCAAATCAACATGGCTTATCATGCATATCATCCTCATCAGCTAAATCAGCATGGTCACTTTGGGAGGATATATTGCAATATGCTCATATGTGGATAAGTATTATAGCTTCACTACTCCCTTATGTACCATGTCTCGAATGAAGTCCTGCAAGGTTGCACCACTTCATGACTTGTGACACTAGTTGTGACATACTACATCTTTGTTGTACTAAGTACTACAAAAGCCTGCTTCTAGCTTATCCCAAAAATCATAATTGATTCTAAGTTGAAGTAGCATCCTGAGGTGCTCAATCTGTCTACTGCAATCCCTAATCAATTGGAATCTATATATCTCTGTAGCCTCACTTCATCACCTGAGGAAAATCATATCCAATTGTACCATGCTCCACTGCCACCCATTGGAACTACCTTGGCTTCAACCAAATATTGGTTCAAGGTGCTCACTACAAAGACAATATATGTCTTAGCATTAACCATGTACATCAAGGATTAAATCTACTATAGATCTCATTTGATCTCATCGCACCTCTAATCCCAAGAGTACATCCAACCAGGATCCTCCATCTTGAAATTTGAGGCCAACTCCCTCTGTCATTGGAGTAAGTCTTGTTTTCCAGACTGCTTCATTGGTTGCTCCCTCTGTGACTGAGACAAAATCCATACCCAGTCCTCCTAACTGACTGCATCCTATGTCACAGTAGCAAGATCACATCTCCTAGAATACTCTTGCCTCTGAAGCTTTTGTCCAGCCTCCTCAACTCATGGCACATGTCTGTCAGTCCTAGAAGATGTCTCTCTCCCACCTGAATCTGGGGGGGACTCTTTCTGAATAATCGTCTCTCTCTTGAGCCAACTAACTCTCTTTGAGACTAGGCTCACTCTATACATTCTTGGTTAAAACCAAGATCATCAAGTATCCATTGATCCTGGAGTACCATGTTCCCTCTTAAACATGACTCCCTTTGAGTCTGTACAATCTTTGGAGACATCTTCTCCCTCTGCATCTTCTAAAGTCTGATCTCCAATGAACTTTCATGGGAGGCTGCTCCTCCCTACTGGATCCTAAGGGATGACTCCCTATAAAATCTAACTTCCTTTGAACTGGTACTAAGTTGGGTCATCTACCTCACCACTGGTGGATCCACCTGCTCCTCACTATCAATCTCCATGTGGAACACTCTGTCTCCCACAAAACTATCCTTCTTTTTGGAAGGTTCTAACTTTGTCTTCTTCGCCTTCGGTATATGGATGTATATTTTCATGTATACAAATCCATGTCTGGATAGCCTACTCCATGTCTCAAACTAGAGACCATCTAAAATGTTACCTTATGCAACCGTCACTATAGCTCCCTCTCAGAGCTATCACCTATGACCAGCACAGAACAAGTGCAATAACAAAAAAATAACAGACAAGAACAATATTCTTATGATAAGGAAATATGAACAAGAATAAAAAAATGGGAAACATGAACAACACTAATCATTCCTCCATTGTAACCTACCCGAAACAAAACAAGAGTAACACTTTTCTAGTGTTTTGACCTCCATAGAAACCTACCCAAGACAAAGACAACAACCAAGAACATCTCCTAAAGGAGATCAAATATATCTTGCAAACAAGTGCATCATTTGTACTAAACAATGAGCATTTACATAATGATTATTGTACTCACAATATTCAAGTGACACTAAACATTTGATAGAAAAAGTACTTAGCAGTAGTAGATCTCTAAAGATTGTTGTCCTAGTTACAGTATTTATTTAAGATGCAGCAATATAAAAATATCAAACATGATATGAAAACCTAGAATCTTAATTGCTAAGGAGGGTGTGATATTCCTTTGAATGCACTAGATACAATTATCCCTTTGGGTCACTGCTTGGACAAGGTCCCTTGTACACCCCCTACAAACACCCGCATACTTCGCTAAATGATATAACTTGGAAACATATATAAGTGTATACCTCTAAAATTTGTAACACCATCCAACTTGTCTTCTAATCCGAAACTGGATTCCATCAGTACATGAGGAAATCACAAAATCAAGATAGCAAAAAGTTCAATGTCCAGTAAAATGTCAATAAACCCTAAAATTTCAACTTTGACGTAAATTCAAACTAAGAAGTGAAGTAGGTATGCTAGGGAAAGTCAAGTTGCTCTATACAAAACGTTTTCCTCAACTCAGTCGAATAAATGATCAGTGAGATTTACAAAGAAAGTTGTTGCAACTACAGTAGTGATTTTTAGGTGAAATTTCAACTTTCACCAAGATGCAATCTGAGACCACTAGAGGTGCATTAAGTTAGGGTGATTTGATCTGTGGAAAAATTAAACTAAGCATCCTCCACTAAGTTTCTCAATGAGCTTGACAGGTTCAGGTCTGTGTAGCAGCAAACAAAAACTGTGCAGTGACAATATTTCAACTAGCTATGATACCATGTTGGTGTTTTTATATGATTCTCATATCTGATAGTTATTTCCTTATGATTAATAACAAGATTCACATTCATACAACAATTATCATAGGATAAATATACACTGAAAATATCAACTATAACAATGCAACGGAAATAACAAGATATAGAAATGTTAACCATACACAGTAGACACAAGAACGCAAGAGTTTATCTTGGGAAACCCAACCTTGGGAGAAAACCCAACAACCTTTCTATGGAAGAATTCGGTCCAAGATATTACTAATACATCACCATCAATAGCCAAAATACCATGCAGAGAAGATCCTCCCCAAGGCTWGCATCACCACAACCTAACACCTCAATAAAATGACCAATAATAACCAAGCAAGAGCTTCTCCAAGTGTGGTGCACTCTCCAAGATAACCAGAACCAAGAAATAGTGAAACTTACCAAAAGCTGCAAATGATGAGGAAACTAATCCTTTGTAGGAAACCACTTGTTTATTGAGCTCCAACTCAATCTTGCCTTGCTCCAGCCTTCCACCATGAAAATATTTGTAATTTGTAGTTTGCTTTAGAAAACCTCTCCAGCATGTTTTATGCTCTGTGTCATCAAACCTCAGATCATCTTCATCACTTCCACGCTTTCATACAGACCTTAGAATCTATGTTCTCCTCACACCTCTTCACACCAAATTCATCGTGCACACTCTATCTCGATTAAGCCATCATTATTTATAGAGTTTCCTTCCTCCACTGATTTTTCACATACACAAAATTTGCTTCTGAGGTCGGCTCCAGATTTTCGTTAAAACCAGGCTCAAAAGAAAATCCTTCCAACTAGTCCCAAATTCCTTCCATGTTTCATGCACAGTCTTTCTCACTATTCATGGCACAAATATCATCGTTCAATGGACATCAGATCTAGATCTCCATTTAATCCCCACCGTCGATATGCGATCATGCTCATCTAGACCACAAGGAGTCTGAAACACTCAACACTACTTCGACCATCGGATCGTTGATCAATGGTTGTTGTTGATTCTCAGAGTCCATCATCGAAATGTCAACTCTACTCCAATGACATGTACCATGATGGATCCAACGGTCCTTGCAGTCTGAAATCAATGGCTTCCATTATGTCTCCCCCTCAACATGTATGATGGGTATCTTTTGTCCCTTTGTCCTTTCGTAAGCTAGTTAGGTGGGACCCACATCGATCTACCGATGTAACCATTAAACTTGGATTCATTCACAAGATCTAAAAACCATGAAAACACACAAAAATGGAAATAACTCTCTTTTATTCCTTCTCCATCCTAACTATTACAATTCAAGTTCAACCCCTTATAACTACTATCTGAGATTTTTAAAAACAACTAATTTTGGGAAACTCTCGCATGAATCTAAAACTGGCCAATAACTAAGAGCTAACTAGAGCAACACTATTTGTCAACTAAATTTTCTTATTAAGTTCATAAACTAAGAGATAACTGATAATTTAAAATTTAAAAATTCTTGTAAAAACACTAAAACCCCAATTTGAGGTCTTATATGAAGTAATTTGGCCCTGGAAAAGTGTTGAAATGGTGTTCGATCCAAAGTATTAGATTGGCACGACAGTGAAATCTTTGAGATGCAAATCCATGTAAAATTTGATCCCAAATGGATAAACGAGTCAAAAGTTATGATCCTCAGAAAATCCTTGCATAATCCCTGCATCATTCTCCTCTAGTTGAAAAGAACGCAACTCCTACAAGTTATTGTCTTCAAACTATTGCCACTTACCGAGATCTAGGTTCAACAAGTCCCCCTTTGTAATCCATGTACTCTCTGTTGGTGTTATGCATGTTGAATCGACCAAATATCAATTGTATTGGCCTTGTTGAGTATGAAGGGTCTTCTTATCTAAAATCTGTGAAATCTTTTTCCTTTTTCTTGCTCGAAATGGCATGTTTCCAATACACCTTTGCCTCACTATCATCACCCAAATCGTCCCCATGGAAGATATACAGATCATAAATGTTAAACACAGGGGAGATATTGAGATCAGCTAGTAAATTGATCTTATAAGCGTTATCAATGATTTTCTTGAGAATCTTGAAAGGACCAATTTTCTTATACTTCACTTTGTGGTAGGTTCCTTTAGGAAACCGTTCTTTCTATAAATAAACTATCACCAAATCACCTTCATTGAATACTTGGTATATATCGGTGAGCATATTTTCTAATTTTGTTCGGTTCATAACTAGCCTGCAAGTTTTGTCTCACCTGTTGTTGCAACTGTTGAATGTGTTCTATAAAGGCTTCCCCATCATCATTGATCCTATCCCCAAGTGGTAGTTGCACCAAATCTAGGACACCCATAGGATTTCTACTGTAAACAACCTGAAATGGTGATTTCCCTGTAGATCTATTCATTGAACTATTTTAGGAAATTATGCCAGAGGTAAATTCAAATCCCACTTCTTGGGCTTCTCTCCAACAATGCTCTGTAACAGGTTTCCCAATCTCTTATTTACTAGAACGGTTTGCCCATCTGTTTGGGGGTGATAGGCATTGTTGAACTGTAATTTAGTCCCTATTTTCTTCCATAAAGTCCTCCAAAAATGACCCAAGCACTAAGTATCACTATCATAGGTAATAATTTTTGGAACCCCATGCAATCTAACAACTTCTAAAAAAAACAATTTTTCCACCCTTTATGCATCACTAGTTTTCTTGCAAGCAATGAAATGAGCCATTTTAGAGAACCTATCAACAACCGCAAAAATAGAATCATTACCTCGTTGTGTGTTTCGGATCCCTAACACAAAATCCATGTTCATATCTGTCCATGGGCCTATGGGCATTGGTAATGGCATATACAACCCTATGTTATGTGAGTGTCCTTTAGCCATTTGGCAAATCCTACACCGTGCCACATACTTGGTTATATCCTTTTTCATCTTTGGCCTATCTTCGATTAAGTCTAACGTCTTATCCTTCCAAAATGTTCTACCAACCCATTATTGTGAAGGTCTCTGATAATATTTTTCCTCATTGAACCAATTATAAAGCATAGTTGTTTTCCTTTGAATAGGTAACCATCTTGCATAAAATATTCACCTTGATTAAGATCCATGTTCCCAGTGATTGGATTCTTCAATTGTTTGACAATCTCCCAAAATCATTATCAGACGCATAGAGATCCTTTAATGCAGCAAACCCAATTACTTGATTTTACATGGTTGTCAAAAGAATAGTGTGTTGACTCAAAGCATCTACAACTTGATTATGTCGTCTTGATTTGTGCTTCAAAACAAAGGTGTAGCCTTGTAAGAAAGAGACCCATTTCGCATGTCTATTGTTCAATTTCTTTTGGATGTTCACATATTTTAATACAACGTGATCAGTAAATAACACAAACTCTTTTGACACTAAATAATGCCTCTAATGTTGCAATGTTGCACAATTGCATAAAATTCTACATCATATGTGGAGTAGTTATTTCTTACCTCATCCAATGCCTACATGTGAAGAATCACAGTCTACCTCAAACACTTTATCAAAATCTAGTAAAGCTGATATGGGTGCCTTACTTACCTTCTTCTTTAGAAGCATAAAACTTTCCTCAGCTTCATTTGTCCACATGAATGTCTTGTGTTTGTTGCAATATGTTATGGGTGCTACAATACTACTAAAATTTTGAATAAATTTTCGGTAAAAGGTAGCCAGACCATGAAAACTTCTTACCTCTATTATACTCCTAGGAATAGACCACTCCAAAGTTGATCTGACCTTCTCTGAATTCATCTTGACTCCTTCTACGGAGATGACAAAACCCAAAAATACCAAACTTTCTTGCAGGAACCTACATTTATTCAGGTTTGCATAAAGTTGATGTTTTCTCAATGCATCCAATATAATTTATAAATGATGCAAGTGATCTTCTTTGTTGTTATTGAAAACTAGGATGTCATCAAATTAAATGACAACAAAATTACCAATATAAGGTCGAAGCATGGTATTCATCAACCGCATGAAAATACTAGGTGCATTGGACAGCCCGAATGGCATAACCATCCATTCATATAGTCCATCCCTGGTCTTGAAGGCAATTTTCCATTCATCCCCTTCATGAATCCATACATGGTGGTATCCACTTCACAAATCAATCTTACTAAAATATTTAGCTCTGGCTAGCACATCCATCATGTCGTCCAAGTGCGGTATAGGAAACCGATATTTGATGGTAATTTTATTGATTGTTATGCTATATGTGCACATCCTCCATGTATTATAATTTTTGGGGAGTCAACAATGTTGGTACAATATAGGGACTCGTGCTTTCTCTTGCCAAACATTTATTTATAAGTTATGTCACTTGTCACTTGACCTCTGGGTGTAGGTATTCTTTCCTCCATCATGCATGACTTTTATGTCATATTTCCAAGGCCTCCCCAATAATAGATGACATGAATCCATCGGAATGACAACACGCCATACTTCATTTTTATAAGTCTTACCAATGGAAAACTTGATCAAACATCTTTTATTAATACCATTCCCCTTTTTGAACCATGCAATTTAGTAAGGATGGGGATGTGTTTCACAGTGTAATTTCAACTTATCTACCATCTCTTTTGAAACCATATTCTCACAACTACCACTATCAACAATAACTTGACATACCTTTCCCCTGAAAGTGCATCTGGTTCAAAAAATATTTGTCTGAAGCGAAGAATATTCATTGTCGCTACTCTGCCTTTGCTCTTTTTTTGGGAATCACCATCAACCTCTGTATCCTGAGATTTTCCCCCATATCGGGCGAGACTTCAAATTTATCTCCTTCTTCTTCATTCTCAGCTTGGACCAAGTTCAAACAAGGTTGTTGTCCTTGCTTCGGCTCTTGCATGTTATAATTTGGGCATTCAAATGCTCGATGACCCTCTACACCACTCCTGAAACACACATAAGGTCCTCCTCTGCCACCACTACAATCTCTACCCCTCTAAAATTCTCTTCCTCATGGTTGATTCAGGTTACCTTGTCGAGTATGTTCTACTTTCTCAACTCCTTGGGATAATTCTCCTCTTCCATAGTTAAAACCACCCCATGAGGCAGACAATGTACCCCTCCTTTCTCCTCTATTCCTTTGAGAAAATTGTCGATTTTTATTTTCCTCAACCTTTAAGGTTAATCAGTATGCCTCTTCCACATTGTAAACCCTATGCATGCTCAGTTCATCTTGAATAGAAAATTTTAAACAATTCACATACCTTGCAGCCAGTTTCTCATCAGTTTCCTGGTGTGATCAGGGGATCAAATTTTGCTCAAAAATTCAAAGTGCTCAGAATTGCTTCAAACCGGACGAGAGCGTAGGCCTCGTCGTTGCGAACCCAACGCAACTCATTTCATCTCAAATGGACGTCGGGAGTGAGATATATTGCGATCTGTTCATAAACTCAAACAGGTAAAAAATGATGCTGACTGTGCAGTCCGTACAGTCCGTACAGGCTGACGTGGCAGGGTCGTACGATCGTACGATGATGTGTCAAGTGTTGATGTGGCAGAGTTTGATTGGCAGGCATGGTCGAATGATATCACGACACGTGGCATTTTGTTGGTCAATGGTAAGGTGCCACATGGCCCAGTCAAGGGTTGCCACGTGGCACCCCTTTATTGGTTTATGGTTGTTATGTAAAACTATTGGAGTCCGTGGGGTTCGACCCGTGAACCTCCCCTCCACATAGCGCCTTCGCAAAGACCGTCCGACCAATATACTATCGGTTGTGACTTAACATATGTATGAGTTCAAATATATTTACATTCAAGTTATGTGACCGATGGGGAGGGGGTCGGGCCGGGGCTTAGCCCCGGCCCGTGGTCATTTGTGTTTACATATGCCCAAACTTTATACTATGTAACCAACGATTGGCGCAGGGTTTTAAACCATAACCTACGTTTTATTCTTTGTAATATATATGACTATACCATTGCTAATAATGCATGGGGGTTATTCTATGTAGCCCGTGGTTTTACATATGACTGGAGCGCGGAAGGGAAGTTCAAACGGTTGTAACGACTTAACCCCTTTTTGCCAATACGCGCGGTCCTATGACCCATATGCCCAGGTGCTAGGCGGTTAGGGGCTGGCGCGCCCTTAACCATCCTACGGTTTGCACCATTGGCGCGGTTGCGCCCAGTGATGGGTTTTCACGCTATTTATTGCGTGTGTGCCAGGTTCATTCAGAAAGGGTGTGTTTTGTAGATGCAGAGACAACAAGATTGAAGGGGGAGACTTCCAGGAGGCCTAAATTCTTCGTTTTTCGATCGATTGAGGTGCCGAAAGAGGCCAGACAGGGGTTTTTGGATGCTCTGAAGCCATTGGAGCAGTCGGTTTGTCAATTTGAGCATTGTAAACAAGTCCACATACTAAGCCATACCCTCTTGGTTGGATATGTGATAATGCTAAGTTACAAGTAACAAGAAGGTGTAAACTTAGGTTTGCTATCAGTGCAAATTTCATTGATGAGGTAGAGCTTGATGTGATTCCGTTGGATATATGTGGTATTGTGTTGGGAAGCCTGTATTTGTATGATAGGAAAGCTATTTTCTATCGTGATGAAAATAAGTATCATTTGTTTAAATATGGGGTTGAGTACATTGTTAGAGCCCACACTAAGAAGATGAATTTATCAATCATAAATGCAGGACAAATGAAGAGATTAGTTAATGCTAGTAAGAATTTTGTTCTCTTAATGATCAAACCTAAAAATGATGTTGAGAACAAAGCATTTCAAGGTTGTGATGCAAAGTTAAAATCCGA
>JZKD02S1663380.1:220300-257742 GCA_000966675.3 Picea glauca
TTCTTCGATGAGTCAATATGGGAGATGTAAGGTATCAAGTGGTATTTTATGAAATCCACTATGATACTCATAGAATTGATGTCAACATCCTTGAATTCCTCCATAGCTGCAACGTTCTGCGGTTTCTTCTCTTCTCCTTCTTCAAACTCTGGCTTCACGATCTGTCCTTTCACAATATCCAACACTTTATTCTTAGCAAGGATGAGGTCAATCCTTGTCTTCCATGCTATGAAGTTAGAAGCTCCATATAGCTTGTTCTCAGACTTCATAGAGTTCTTCATGGCTTGCTTGACTTGGTCAAGCCCTAGATTTGACCAGAAATCCAAACTTCATGTCTTGGCTTTCTGAGAGTACCAGGAGATGCGTTGGGCTAGGGCACACTGATCTATCTGGAGATTAGGTCAATCTCATCACTTAAGGTGCCTCGACAATAGGTTTAAGGTTTCTGCAACTATTTATGCTAGTAACCCTAGCTGTAGTGTCTTGGAAGTTGCTTCTGCTAGTAACCCTAGCGGTAGTTCCTCAACGAGCTCAATATATAGCAGTTATGTTTTCTTCCAGTGTTTTATGCTGATTGAAGGGGTGTGGGCCCATAACTTGTTAGAATATCGAAAATGGTGTGCTCATTTTACCATTGACGATACCCTTGTCTCCCAACCATAGGTCGAGGCCTCCCTCCGAGCACCTTAACCTTGATTGAGAATTCCTCCGAAAGCAAACCCTAGGCTAGATAGCCAAACAGAGGGTAGCACACCTTTCCCCAAGGATAACGCATCATAAAAAGCTAATCAGATAGTCCAAACCCTCGCCAATAGATAGTCCAAGCCAACATTAAAAACAGTTGTTGTTGCAGCTACACCTGCAGTCCTCCTCCACACATGCGCACCAAATTGGAGCTGCAATGCACACCAAACTGGGAACTGCAATTCTGAGATGCTGTCAAATAAGAACTGACACCCTGTATTTATACTGGTTCTACCAGTTTTGCTGGGGTCGACTTCTCCTTCTGGATATGTGTCTGTTCAGTATATTATTATTAATTATGGCCGACTTCTTCTCTTGGAGGATAATAACCTAATATAAATTATCTTCTTGAGCCGACAAGGCTTCTAGGGTTATTAGCCAACTCATTAGGGTTTNTTATTCTTAGCAAGGATGAGGTCAATCCTTGTCTTCCATGCTCTGAAGTTAGAGGCTCCATATAGCTTTTTCTCAGACTTCATAGAGTTCGTCATGGCTTGCTTGACTTGGTCAAGCCCTAGATTCGATCATAAATACAAACTTCACATATTGGCTTTCTGAGAGTACCAGGAGATGCGTTGGGCTAGGGCGCATTGATCTATCTGGAGATTAGGTCAATCTCGTCACTTAAGGTGCCTCGACAACAAGTTTAGGGTTTCAGCAACTACTTCTGCTAGTAACCCTAGTTGCAGTGTCTTGGAAGTTGCTTCTGTTAGTAACCCTAGCGGTAGTTCCTCAACAAGCTCAATATCTAGTGGTTATGTTTCCTTCCAGCGTTTTAGGCTGACTAAAGGGGTGTGGGCCCATAACTTGTTAGAATATAGAAAATGGTGTGCTCTTTTTACCATTGACGATACCCTTGTCACCCAACCATAGGTCGAGGCCTCCCTCCGAGCACCTTAACCTTCACTGAGAATTCCTCTGGAAGCAAACCCTAGGCTAGATAGCCAAACAGATGGTAGCACACCTTTCCCCAAGGATAGTGCATCATAAAAAGCTCATTAGATTTTCCAAACCCTCGCCAATAGATAGTCCAAGACAACATTGAAAATAGTTGTTGCTGCAGTTGCACCTACAGTCCTCCTCCACACATGCGCACCAAACTGGAGCTGCAGTGCGCACCAAACTGGGAACTACAATTTTGAGATGTTGTCAAATGAGAACTGGCCCCCTGTATTTATACTGGTTCTACTAGTTTTACTGGGGCCGACTTCTCCTTATGGATATGTGTCTATTCAATATATTATTATTAATTATGGCCGACTTCTTCTCTTGGAGGATAATAACCTAATATAAATTATATTCTTAAGCCGACAAGGCTTCTAGGGTTATTAGCCAACTCATTAGGGTTTTCTCTTACTTTCTGGAGCCTTCTATTCTCGTCAAGTTCACACGTGGAGGTAAATACCTCCCGCGCTACCATAATATTAACACTTTCTCCATGAGTTGTGGATCCTCCCTAAGATCCAACCTTGACCTTAGATTCAAATCCAACTGATTTCAGAGATAAGGGGGATCTTCCCCTGATTTTCTCAATAGGATAACACTCCCCCATAATGGTGCACAAAGTGCTACAACACTCCCCCAAAGGAGGGAAAGGAGCACTAGCACTCCCTGTTAGTGGGTATGGGAGCATTGCCCTTCAAAATTCATTTTTAAGTGGTCTTTCTCAAGGCAAAGGCTTTGTACTCTTTGTCAAATGATTTCTCCTTCTTTAACCAGTTTATGAGGGTGTCTTCAAGTGTTCCTTGTGATGTTGTTCGAGACACGACATAGGCAAGATGACATTATGATGTTTGCGACACCTGCGGCCAAAATGCAACACTTGTAATGACGACAATAGGTCATCATTGAAGTGAGTAATTTTGATGTGTAACAGATTGCCCCTCAAAGTGAGAATTTAGAAGATGGAAACTGATGACTGAAGTACTTTGTATACTTTTTCGAGCATGGGTATGGACTCAGAGAACCTGGCAGAAGCTGCACACAACCATCAAACAAATATTATGACATGTTTCAAACCCAAGGCAGGCATACCTATGCTTGTGTGATAAAGAATTGCAAGGTATGGCCGCCATAAGATACATTGTGGATCCATAATTGTATTAACAAAAAGGTATAGCCACAAAAGATACAATGTGGATCTATACTACCATGGCATGAACTGATTGTAGCCACAAAAAATACATAGTGGATCTATGAGATGACAAGACATAGCCACAGACTAATACAAAGTGGATCTATGTGACAGTATATGTGTCAATATTCAAGAGAAAATTTGTCGCAACCTAGGTAAAGTACATATCATAGTGATTACTCAACACAGGGTCTTCTTACCGATCTTCATGTAGTACGAATCTAACCATGTGAATAGATGTCCTAATGTTGAACATGGTAGAAACCACTTTATTATCGGTCAATGAGTTAAACCGTTAACAAGTGTGAGGGAAATCACCATTGATGTTGATGATTCCCAAGGTACCCTAGTACATTCCAGCGAATGTGAATAGATGAGCCGAAGTCGAACATTTGTGGAATCATCCGATCAGATTTCAATGATGTAAGCCGATTGTCAGAAGCAAGGAGGCATGTCATTGAGGCATGCATGTCCCAAGGTACTAACTGGTTTCTAATTCTAATTCCTGGATAATGTGTCGAAGTCGACAGAAATAGGGTTTTCAAAGGAGGGTCTTGATGTATCCCCCATCAACGACACGAAACTGACACAGAGATGTAAATTGGTGGATCAAAAGAACATGGACTGACACGAGTATTGAAACACGAAATTTTTTATGGTTGAATATCGAGAAAGATACTTCCCTTGAACACAGAGGCACAACAGCAGAAACACGACATGGACCAAAACATGATAATGCAGTGGATACTGTGACTTTCATCAGCTGACCCAAAGGAGTAAAGAAACTCAGAGAATTGGTTCAGTGCAGAGGTTTAGCAAATTAAAATGTATGCAAAGACAAAGTGTCATGTTCAAGGGCGGCCGTAAGAGTGAATTGTGATGTTTTCAAAAAATGCTTGGCTTTCTTTCTTCATATTTGTCCCCCATCCAGATAGACGAGTACCTCTTTTTTATTTAACGAGCTCGAGGAGGGTAACACATGCTCGATATAACTCACCTTCGATGAGTCCCTCTTTCTTTGTTTAATGAACTAGAAGAATTAAAGGTTCGATCCCAAATGGGCCCTTCAATGTATTTTTTTTAACGAGTCCAGAGAAGGTAAAGTCGGTGATTTCTCATGTTTATAGAGTCTAAAAATAACTTAAAGACAACTCCATTGTTGTCCTTTTTCGTAATGTTAGTCTCGGGAGGCCGAAAAAGAGATAAATTATCACTCGAAAGATGCCCTTTCAAACCTTTTAACGAGTGGGAAAGGAAGCAAGGTCACTCAGAAATATTTTCATGTTTAGAGAGTCTAAAAAGAGCTTAAAGACGACTCCAGGGGGTTCTATTTTCATGTATCCATGTGAGTCCGAAAAAGAGATAAAACTTTACTCAGTGCCTTCTCGTGTTTTTTTGTTGATGATGGTTGCAGGTTATATTTGGCAAAAGACATGATTGAGTGGAGAGAGCGTGAGCATGATCTCAATGATGTGGTTTCTTTACAAATCCCCTGATCAAGGGCTGCATTGAGGAATTGTGGTCTCCTCAAGTTCTTTAAGATGCAGAAGATGAAGAAGGAAGTTCTCCTCCTTGAATACATGATCGAGTTGTGGAACACTGCGTAACAAGGATTCCAAATCGGGACACAGTTGCTTACCATTGAGTTAGAGGATGTTTATTTCCTGACCGGCCTCTCAAAGAGAGGGGCTCATGTTATCTTATCTGAACAGAGGGAACTTCCAGTGCCTATAGAAGAATATATGGCGAATCATTGTATTCTAGGATCAAGATTGTTGGGAGGTAGGATTGCGATAAAATATGTTAGGGACCTATCTCTTCGATCTATTTTATTTTCCATTACGAGTTTAGTAGGTAGTACTATCTCACACTTGGTTTCTAGATCGCAGGTCACTTATTCTTTACAATGTATGGAGCCAACTGTATTTAACTGGAGCGTAGGATTCCTTCAAAACATGAAGAAGCAGATTTCAAGATGCAGGACGGGGCAGCAGAATTAGTTTGGATATGGTTTGTTTCTGGTTTTTCTCTTCTTAGAGCGTATTCCTTAGATAAAACCACATATTACACTAGCACTATGACCAATGAGTGAACCACATATGGAGCATTGGACGATTCTGTCTCCGAGGCTAGGGACGAATTCAAAGTTCAGATTTATAGATAACTTCTTCACTTGGATAAGACACCAACTGATCATCATAGAGGACTTCCCATACGCCGGAGTGGATTTTCGGGGTAGCATGGACCTGGTTCTTCCATATGGAATGGACTGGGACACGTCAAGTGAGAAACCAAAACAATCTTGTCAAGTGTTTTATTTTATTTTAAAGTTTATATTATTTTATTTATTTTGGGTACCTAGAAGAGTTTTTAACAGATGTATCGTTTCATCGTTCAGACAGGGGAGCAACATGTTTGGCAGAGATATCGGCACTAGGGCATCGCGGAGATGCTCAGATAGCAGTAGATCATGAGGTAGCGGAAAGGGGCCTCCGGGAGGTTGAGAGAAACCTCTATGGTCTTACTATGGGTGTCCCTCCTCTTCGAAGGTGGGATGTACCCTTGAATTTGCAGAGACATACAATGGGAGTCCCTGAGAGCCTAAACTCCCTACTGAGATGAGTAGCCCGCGCAGTAGTGTGCTACTTAAAGCACAATGTGATGCAGGAGGATTAGAATCTTCCTGATGATTTGTATAGTCTGTATGACGATGTTATGGGCGTGAGGACCCAAAAGTTTTCCCTTCTATGTACCTTTTTTTATGTAATCGAACATTTTCTATCATGTCGTATATATATACATATCCAAGTTTTGTAGTGCCAAATTAAGTTTGCAAATAATAATGTCTTTTATGTGATGCATTTAATTTACATGTGATGTATTTCATATGATTTGTTTACTTTATGAAACATCATCTATGTGTGAGATACTGATCCATGATATAATTGGCTAATGAATCTGAAGTTGTATTGAGTCCTCTTGGTGTGTGTCTGTATTCAATAAAATCAAACATTATTTCAAGATGACGAACTCGTAGGTGGAGACGCAATAGGATAGGATTGTGAATGGCGTAGATTCGATTAAGTTGACAGACCACGAGTTGAGAGTCTAGGTTAATAATCATGTAAGATATACCTAGGGAGGAGGCTTCGATTAAAAGTCCGATGACAACATGATACTCTACCATGTTGTTAGTTGTCGATCCTAAGAAAATACCTCATGAACTCACCAACTCATCAGAGTGGTAAATGACCCAAGCTGCAGAAGCAATATTCTGGGTGTGTCGACTAGCGCCATCTGCAAACCCAACAAAGATAGGAAAGGAAGATTTCATCTGCGCACGCAATCACAAGACAAAGTATAAGCGGCTAAGACAAAACTCGTGCACGTAAGAGAAAAAGACACACCAAAACTAAAATACAATAGTGTACAAAGCACGCATGCTAGATGTTCTATGCATATTAATTCTTAAGGTAAAGCTCATTTCGGGGTTCACCCAGGGAGATTCCATCGTAGTCAACTAGCTCATAGGAGCCTATATGTAAAACATGTTTCACAATGTAAGGACCATGCCACGGAGGTTCTAACTTGCTTGTCCCTAACTTATCACGAGCCTGGTCATAAACAAGGACTAGGTCTCCTTCTACAAAAGTACAAGGGTGGACGGATTTGTCATATTGACTCTTCATTTTCTTTTGATACGTCTCGTTAGCAAGAGCTGCATCACGATGTGTATCATCCAACCTAGTCAGATATAGGAAACATTCTTCTTCAGCAAAAGTATGGGGCAGGAGTTCTACTTTGAGTTTCAACGAGGGAATTTCGCACTCGATTGGTAATTGTTGGCCCTTGACCAAGTGATTGAGGATTCTTGGTCATGTTTGACCTATTTTGGGACTTCGACAGGTTGTCGAAGGCAAAGCGCAAGATGAAGCGGAGATCACGGGATCTCGGCCCCTTTTAGGGACCTTTTTGGGATTTGGGATTATGTAACGGGTATGGGAATGTCGGCCCATGGGTTTACCCATGCTTAGGCCTATTTTGTATGTATAAATAGATTCTAAGGCGATGTAGTGAGTATGAATGGCTAAGTTCCCTTCGACTAGATGTAAGTGATGGTTGTAGTCTAATCTATGTGATTGACAGTGCTAAGTGTTAAGTGGAGATTTCTTTGGTGCATACTATGTGAGACTTGCAGAGCTAAGTGAAAGTCATTGTAAGAGACTATGTGAAGGCTTTGTTCTATACCCTAGCTATAAAAAGGAGCATCTGGCAGAGTGCGCGTAGATCTCTTGTCTTCTGCAGAGTAGAACTTGGATGATATGTGCCTGTAAGAAGCTTGACCAAAGATAATAAAGAAGACAAAGAATTGGTGGACGTAGCCCCAGGGTGGGAGTGAACCACATACATGTTGTGTTGCTATGCTTTGTGTGATGTATTGATGTGATTATGTGTTTACTTTCTTAGTGATTTAATATAGATGAATGATCTATTGATGCTTAGTGCTTAAATACCTTATATCTGAATAAATAGTGTGATACTCTGTAATTAGGGTTTAATTGCGTTGTAACTGAGACTAAATATCGATGAATGCTAACTGTTAAGTGCTCTGTTAAGTGTTATAATCACATATATGTGTCCCAGCTAAGGTTTTAGACATCTAAGTCCTGCAACCACCCCTGCCTCTACCTCAGGTGAGACTTCATCTACTTCATAGGTGTTGCTGAAAGGGCCGGTAGTTAGGGTTTTGTTGGTGCACTGTTGTAGCGTTGAACCCTAGGTCTGCCCCTGTGCCAACAAATGGTTTCATTGTCGGGACCTAAAACTATGATTACTGAGAACTGAGGAAAAAGAATCTTTGTGTGAAGATCTAACCTGAACTTGCGAAAGATCTGTGCATAGATATGTCGCTCTAGTGCGCAGTATTCTACTCTATCTGTGAAGCTTTGAGCCAAGAAGGGTCAGACTCGAAGAAAAGAGGTAAGATATGCGAGCTCTGTACTCTAATAAAGGTAAGAATAGTGAAATTTTTTAAATCTGGAAGCTTTGTGCTCTGCTGAAAATAAGATTAGTGGATTTTTTTTTTTCTAAAAGTATGGATCTAGGTATGTTTGATAAGATTTGTCCTAGATTGAAAACTAAGGAACTGATAGATGAAAGAAGATTTGATATGAGTAGATCTAATAAGAATAGTGAAAGATATGTTATACCTATGCATAGAGAGAATGTTTGGACTAACAAATGGATACAGGATCCTAGAAAGAATTTTTTGCAGGTTAGCTACCATGATCCTAGCGTGCAGCACAGGAAAGGCTGGGGATCATTTAAGAGAGAGAGAGAATTAACTCTTTGTTACAGTTGCAGAAAACCAAGACATCTTGCTAAGGAATGCCCTGGAAGAAGACCTAGTTTCCTCGGTTGCAAAGCTATGGACCATGAAGTTTTGGATTGTCCTAGAATGATTGCTAAGGTTGAAAGGATGAATATGAAACAAGAAGACCACCAGAAAGGTCAAGCAACTGAGATTATGGAAGAACCCCGGAGAGAATCAGAAAAAGTATTGCTACAGATGAAAGAAACCCTAAATGACCACTGACATATCAGTTTATCATAGATATTCAAAGAAAATGAATGCATTGAAGTAAGAATAGGAGACTTTGAAATTGACTTTGTTCTGGATGAGGAAACATAGGTGAATATCATGACAGAAAGAACTTGGGAAATTCTAGTAAAGCCTGTTATGATTCCTTCATTAGGAGGAATATGATTATTCAGAGGAAATTTGATAACCCTATGTGGAAGACTTACCCAGATATCTATGAGTGCCAATGGAACTTCGACAGAGGAAGAATTTGAAGTTGTTAAATTTATTGAGAACAACGCTCAATTTGTTATGTTACTAGGAAAACCTTGGATTGACGGAGATCAGGCTAGAAGGAAAGAAGAAGAAATATTAGGGCAGAAGAAGCAAGAGTTGAAAGATTTCATGACTAGGAGGATCGCACACGTGATTGAAGAACAAGAGAACATATCAAAGATACTTAAGACCAAATACTTGGATGTCGAAATAGGAAGAAAACTAGAAGACGCGCAGAAGACTGAAGTACCTATTCCAGATACAAATGAAGTATTACCCCTGATTTCTAGGAAAGAATCTTAACAGCATGAAGTTACTCTGCCAAAAGAAGATACGAATCAAAACGGAAAAAGGAATTTTGAGACGAAGATCACTGGAAATAAGGCTAGAAAACTAAGTAAGAAGAGAGCTAAAATCGAAAAGTTACAGAAGGTTCCAGAGGGAATTTTGCAGACGAAAAATTTGAAAAATTTGAATTTCGTCAGTATATCAGAACTATGTCACATGGCACTTCGCCATGGAAATGAAATATAGCCATTGGGGACAGTATAATCGTTAGACCGACGGCCCGAACTGGTAGAAAGGCATTAATGATCAGAAAGTTTGCCACCGGAGCATTGGGACCATGCCATAACGGACAGAACTGAGTTAATGAAGGCTTCTCACCCATTGCAAGATATTTTTTGCCAAGTTATCTATTTATCTCGTCGTGCCACACAACAAGAACACTTTTGCTAAACGTGAATATGAGTCTGCAGACTATTTGATTTCGAACGGTGATCATCGCGCTATTACCATTCATCTCGTTGCATTGAGAAGTTACTCTTCGAACCTGAGATATTCAACCGTGAGCGTGCATGTTGGACAAGCTTAGCGCTGTAGAGAAAATTTTCAAAGAAGTTCTCATTGACCTAATGACTAAAATAGTAATGTCTGAAAGAGAAATGTCTGCAATTATTCAAGCGTCATCGACGAGAGGAGTGCAAGCCTCTCCGTCGACTGCTCGCGGAGCCGGATCATCTCGACCATCAGCGGAAAAGAGAACCAAACACAGAGATAACCTAGCAAATGCGAAGCTAATCCCGTCCATATTGCCCAATTACATCCCGCCTCTGACTGTCGCGGTGAGTCGAGATAGCATGCCAAGATATTTTGAGTACTCCATGATTACTGCATACCTCCTGAAGGGGATACGCGTCATTCATGCATAGCAGGACAAGATCGCAGCGTCGAAGTTCAATGACTTCAACCTCAAAGATCACAAGAAATATAGCATGCTCGCCCCATACAAATACTTGACCAAGACGAAGGGGAAGAAATCAAAGATAATCCCCCAACCATGCATGATGAACCTCGCACAATCCAGCCTGTTAAACGTAATGAACATCCCACACTTTGGAAGGCACTAGGAAGTCAACGCCTGTGTCAAGTTATTGCTTTCATGTTACCACGGTGGCTACTTATGGCTAGACAACCGTATTACAGTCGATCTGACGTTGATCCATAGGATCACGGGATTAAGTATGCAAGCACCCGACTCACAGGAGTTCTATCCAGGAAAATCCACAGATCGCGCACTAGAACAGAAGATCAAGGATACAAACGACAATGTTGAAATGGGGACGCGAGGATACAAGGTAGCCTCCATCCAGAATGGCACAATGCGCCTATCCTGCCAGCTCATAGCTGAAAAGTTATTAAGGAAGAACAGACCTACGCAGGTCATAGGCTTTGTCGTTGACCTCGCAGGGAAGTGCGTGGGAGGCTTACAGATGAACTGGGTGAAGTACCTAGTTAATCAGCTGGAACTAGACTGTCGCGAAGCACAAGATCAGGGCTACGAGTTTCACTTTAGCTGGCTCCTTATCCTCATCGACTTTGTTTCCTAGGAGATGCCGAAAGGTGCAACCTTTTCAGATATTGAACCGTTCGAGACGCTTGCTATGAAGTTCACCACACTCTGGTACTCGAGTGATATGAACAAATAGTGGCAGTCGAACGTTGTTTTTCACACATATTACCTTCAACTAAAGAGATCCATCGAAGCTCAACCTCGCATGACCCCGAACACCCTACAGAGGTTTTGACCCCTGATGAATTTATGTGCATATCGACACTTCATCTACATAACAGCGCGAGCCGATGAACATAAGGAGCATCTTCAGTCATACTACAAGCTCACGGAAGAAGACCTGGAGGAGATCACTAAGGACTGGTCCATAGACCTCCTTATTCCAGCAAACCCTACAGAGATTTCTAACCCTGACAACCCAGAGACCGCACAGAAATATAATGATACACCCAGACCCAACAGAATGAAGAAGACCGAAGAGGTCCAAGATTTAAGCATTGCCTCCGGAAAGACTGCTTCAGTATCACCTGATCGAGAGGGTGATGACGAAGTAAAAGAACTAAATGGAAGAGGATCTTAACAGAAGCTAGGCGAAGTAACACCGCCCAGAGACGAGGTTGATCCTTTGAAGAACAGGAAGGTTTCTCCCCCAAAACCTTCTTCTTGGAAGAAATCGAAATCCATCGTGACCAAGATGAAGACTTTGCTTACTGCCGATGATTTTGACTTCATTATAACAGCTCTAAACGACGCTTCACTAGAAATCGTGGAGAAGAAAGAAGCTAAGCAAGAGGAAATGTATGATAGAATTGAGGTCGAACTCCGAGAGGTACAGTAGGCCCTTCAATCCAGTCGTGAAGTCTCCACTGAGCCCATGCCATTAGGAGAACAAGAGTTGGGAGATGAGCCAGCCCAACTCCACCGACTAGTTGATGCGGTTGAAGCTCACCTTCGTCGCACTCAAGAAGAAACAGAACAAGCCACCCAGGCCTTGAAGCAAGTGCAAGGCATAGTCGTAGAACAACGCAGAGTTGCAGAGCAGGAGAAGGTTACTTTCCGAGAAAAGTTTGAAGAAGAGAAAGTACAAATGAAACAAGAAAAAGAACAGTTTCTCACAGAGAAACTTAAAGTGAAAGAAGTATTCAACATATCCCTCCGCTCTGTGACAGGTTTAGAGCCATAAGAAGAAGTCTGAGTCACGCATCAAGTAGAGTAGCTCGCAGAAGCTATCCAGTAGCTACAACAATGAATAGAAGACTTAGAGATCTGCACAGTGCCCAGCACCCCACAGGATGTGAGGGACCAAAGAGAAGCAACTTATCGAAGCGCATTTTATAGAATAAAGGCCCTTGCCATGGAATGTAAACAACTCACTGATCGTAGTACCCAGACCTATGAGAAACTCACTAAGAATCTAGAAATGAAGGCACTAGATTCGCAGCTCCAAGAGGTGAAGTATCAAGGAGAAATGATATAGGCACAGTTGAAGCCCCTATTAGTTGTGGAAAGAATGAATCAATCCCAGGAGCAGCGCACTACCCAGCAGCAGGTCCACATTATCCAGAGCAAATTCATGGTAGTGACTCAGAGGCTCCAACCTGTACAGGATAAGTCTTACCAACTATTCACAGAGATCGAAGGCCGAGGAACGGAACTGGAGCAAGTCATCACTGTAGTTTAACAATGCCTAGAGGGACCTATCAATGAATAAGTCATACAAGAGTTTATTGAACAAGAGGTCGTGGCACAACAACAAGTCGAAGCAGCTCGAGCCAAGCTCGAGACTTTTGAAGCAGAACTAGTCAGATCAGAGTGACTCGGGACAAGTCACATGTGAGTGTTGGGGGCTTGTTGGCCCTTGACCAATTGATTGAGGATTCTTGGTCATATTTGACCTATTTTGGGCTTCGATAAGCTGTCGAAGTCAGAGCGCAAGATGAAGTGGAGATCGCGGGATCTCGACCCCTTTTAGGGCCCTTTTTGGGATTTGGGATTATGTAACGGGTATGTGAATGTCGGCCCATGGGTTTAACCATGCTTAAGCCTATTTTGTATGTATAAATAAATGTTAAGGCGATGTCGTGAGTATGAATGGAAAATTTCCTTTCGACTAGATGTAAGTGATGGTTGTAGTCCAATCTATGTGATTGGCAATGTTAAGCGCTAAGTGGAGATTTCTTTGGTGCATACTATGTGAGACTTGCAGAGATAAGTGAAAGTCATTGTAAGAGACTGTGTGAAGGATTTGTGCTATACCCTAGCTAGAAGAAGGAGGATTTGGAGGAGTGCACATAGATCTCATGTCTTCTACGGAGTAGAACTTGGATGCTATGTGCCTGTAAGAAGCTTGACCAAAGATAATAAAGAAGACAAAGAATTGGTGGGCGTAGCCTCGGGATTGGGGTGAACCATGTACTTGATGTGTTGTTATTCTTTGTATGATGTATTGATGTGATTATGTGTTTATTTTCTTAGTGATTTAATATAGATGAATGATTTGTTGATTCTTAGTGCTTAAATACATTAGATCTAAATGAATAATGTGATACTTTGTAATCAGGGTTTAACTGCATTGTAACTAAGACTGAATATTGATGAATGTTAACTGTTGAGTGCTCTGTTAAGTGTTAGAATCATAGATGTGTGTCCCAGCTAAGGTTGCATACATCTGAGTCATGCAACCACCCCTTCCTCTACCTTGGGTGAGACTTTATCTACTTCGCAGGTGTCACCGAAAGGGCTAGTAGTTAGGGTTTTGTTGGTGCGATGTTGTAGCATTGAACCCTGGGTCTGCCCCTATGCCAACAGTAACACGGATTCTATGCCATATACTAACTGGAAAGGAGTCAATCCAGTAGTAGTTTTCACTGAGGTACGGTAAGCTCAGAGAGCGGAGAAAAGTTGTAGATGCCAAGATGTCTTGTTTGCCCCTACCATATGTTGAATCATGGTTTTAAGGACCTTGTTGATAGATTCAACTTGTCCATTTGCTTGAGGATAGTAATGGGATGAGTTCTCATGAAGAAAACCCAACTTTGCATGTAACTCGCTCATCATCTGGTTTTGAAAGTGTGAACCATGATCAGTGACAATGGCTTGTGGAACACCAAAGCGAGTGATGATGTGGTTGGAAAAGAAGAGAGCTGCAGTACGACCATCATTCAGAAAGGTAAGCATAGCCTCAGCCCATTTTGTGAATTAATCAACGACAACGATGATATAACTGTGCCCCTTGGCTGAGGTAGGCTTACACTGCATGAAGTCAATGCCCCATTTGACAAAGGGGTCAATGGCGACAACAGGATGTAGCGGAGCAGGGGTGGGTGCATGCCTTTTTATGAAAAACTTGGCAGGGTGGGCACTTTTTGACAGCCTTGATACAATCTTTGAAGATGGAGGGCCAAAAGTAACCGGCATGTAAAATTTTCTAAGTTATAGCCATCCCAGAAAGATTACCTCCATAGGCTCCAAGGTGAGAGTCATTAAGAACACATTTAACCTCTTCATGAGTCAAACAACATCGTAGGATACTGTCGATACTATAGCGATATAAAATGTCATCGATGATAAGGTAACGTCGAGAATGGTGACGAATGCGATGACATTCCTCATGGGAGATATTTGGCTGAAAACGTTGGGTTTGAAGATATAGGAGGATATATCCATACCAAGGATTGGACATGCTGATGTGGAACAGAGTTTCATCAGGGAGAGAATCTCTAGGCTCAGTATCTTCATCAGCATGGGGAAGGTCGCAGATAAGTTCCGCAAACACCAAGGATTTTTTGGCTTTGGACTTAGCAAATTCAAGATCGAATTCTTGAAGGATGACGATCCATTTGGAATATTTTCCCCCAAGAACCTGACATGTCAAAATATGATACATGGGGTTTGAGTCTGCAATAACTGTAGTGGCATGTAGCAAGATGTAATGGTGAAATCTCTGGACAGCGATGACGGATGCCAGAGCCAAATTTTCAACATGCGAATATCAGAGCTTGGGACCGGATAGACTTTTGCTCAAATAATATATCACATGTTCTTCATCATTGGGGTCCTCTTTAACTAACACCATAGCAATAGTGGAAGTAGAGGCTGTTAAGTAAAGTATATAGTCCTTCATATAATTCGAAGGATGTAACAGAGGCGCGTTCGTCAATGCATGATTAAGAGCATCAAAATATCATTGAGAAATGTCATCCCAAATGAAAGGAGTGTATTTCTGCAACAATCACATAAATCTTTTGGTAATCTCAGCATAGTTACAAATGAAACGGTGAAGGAAGTTTGCATTCCCCTACAAACTTTGGAGTTGTGTCAGATTGTTAGGTGGAGGTAAAGCAAGGATAGCTTTGATTTTTAAAGGATCCACCTAAATCTCGTCTTTGGAGACAACAAAACTGAGGAGTTGACATGATTCGACGGTAAAGATACACTTATGTGGGTTCAAACGAATACGGTAGAACCGACATCAAAGAAAAATAGCCCGTAGATGACCAAAATGGTCAGATCGACTGGATGAATGGGTTAGTAAATCATCGAGGTAAGGTTTTGCAATATGTTTGATATCATGGAAAGCATATGACATGGCCCACTAGAATGTAGCACCAGCATTTTTCAGGCCAAACGGCAGTTTTTGATAGGTGAATGTTCCCCACGGGGAGATGAAGGTTGTCTTATGCTGATCAACGGATAAAATGTCAATCTGGTTGTACCCTGAGAAACCATACATGAAAGAGAAAATCACGCTACCAACGCATTATCAATAATCTGGTTGATGAAGGGCGTAGGGTAATTGTCTTTCGAACAAGCCTTATTGAGATCCCTATAATCAACACAGACACGAATGGTCCCTTGCATCTTAGTGACCAGAACAATATTTGAAACCCATTCCATCAAGGGGACAGGATAAATGAAGCCAGATTTCAATAATTTATCAACTTCTGCCTTAATAGTCGTGGTCTTATTAAGATGGACCGAGCGGAGTTTCTGTCGAACGGGTTTAACACATGCACAAGTTTTAATTTCATGCACAACGATCGAAGGATCGATCCCTGACATTTATCTGTAGCTCCAAGCAAAGACATCGTGGAATTATTTAAATAAAGCGGTGTAAGAAACCACTTCCTTTGGTGAAAAATTAGCACTAATATTAATATTTTCCATCACACTTTCCTTCATTGAAATATCAATAACGAACGTAGAAGAAATATTGCCTAAATTCCCCTCAGAAGTAGTATCTTGCGTAAGTATAGGAGATTGTGGAAAGTCGACAATATCAGGGGGGAAGATAGAGTGTATATCTTCCTGCATTTCTTTGAGAGGTGGAAGAAAACAACATCGATGATGGTTATCATCCCAAAGTACTTCGTCAATGCTAAGCATTTCCATAATAGATTCGTCGGAAGGAAAAATTTGGGAAATGTAGTCAAAAGCAGAAGATAAGGAATTCAACTACGATGGCATCGAGTAGGTGTCAGGTGCCAATAGATGTTGATCATGCAAGGAGGGAGAGGTGGATTGAATAGCATCATATGAAGCCTCGAATGGACTAAGTGGCATGGTGTCACCTAGTGCATCGAACTCTAGAGGACTAGGTACAATCCAGGGATCAGATGATTCCAAAGACTGATAAGTCGTAGTCGAAATCATATTGACTATGGAAATATGAAGCGTGGTAGGAGGGAGGGTGCAGGGAAGGTACCCATAAGGGTGGAATATTTTAACAATCCTACACCAACACTTTCATACATGATCTTGTGATCTCCCAAGAAAGGAATATTATTGGTAGCGGGAGCACGAGTGTCGGGTGTACAGAAATCTAACTGATCGATAGTGACAATTTTGCCTTGATGAGGAAATTGTACACATAGAAACACCGATGAAGCAACGACAGTCATAGCATAAAACCAACTTCTTCCTAGTAACAAGTTGTAATCGAGGGGAGCATCGACCACCTCGACGTCAACATAGATGGTTTTGTCGCTCAACTGAACGGCTAAGGACTGCAAGAGTCTGTGAGGATGAAAACCTCGCCCATCAAATACGCACAACATTATTGGGGATTTGTTAAGTGCGGGTGATTTTAAGCCTTTCCAACAAGCTAAAGACATGACACAAGTAGAGGCTCCCTCATCCAAGATAGTGCGATGAATTTGTTGATTGTGAACAACAACATCGATTTGAAAAGCAAGTTGGTGAGAGAGTCGAGACTTCAAATTGTCCAGGTTAAATGTGATATTGTTGGATGACTGAGGATCAAAAGCACCAATAGCAGCCAAGATATTTCTACGTTGACTTGGGCAGTATTGTAGAACTTCTAACGCAGACATAACACACGATGCTTGAACCAAATCTTCAACAATGTTGTAGTTTTGTGTAGCACATGAACTAGGATTAAAAGTAGATTTACGATTAGTGCTCTTGGGAGGGCATAATATAGAGCTGAACGTAGGTTTTTCTATCTTAAGTGATCCAGATGGAGGACTAACGGAGGATGGTGATGGATTCGGTAAAGTACCATTAGTGACCTTTGCTTTGTCAGGTTTAGCTGGTGTGTCGTATGTTGTAGAGAGAGTGGTTAAATTAATCTCATTGAACAAATAAATATGGGCACTTGTCGAAGCTTCATCATGAGGAGGGTGGCTAGAACTGCCCCCTGGAGAGGGGGTTTGAGCAACCATGGATTGTTGCTGAGGAAAAGGATGTGTTAACACAATGGGTTGGGAATTCCCTTCAAAAAAAAATTCCACTTCATCATGATGTGGACAGTCTCGGGTGTAATGATCGTCACCACAAATAAGACATGGCAATTTCGGTTTCCCTTGTGGTTTCTTTTTGGTAGTAGGCGTTGGAGTTTGAGTTTTGGGTTGTTCATTGTTATTATTCTTTTTGGGTTTATTTTTTGTCTTCTTCTTACATCTGGATTGTTGTGAAGGGGCAGACTGAATTGTATTCACCTTAGAGACTTGAGTTTTGGGGGAGGTAGAGGAGACTGAGGTCAAACTGGGAGTGGGTGATGAAGCAGATCGATTTGCAGTTCCAGTCGTCTGGGAAATAGATTGGATTTGGATGGAGCCGATAACTCCATCCACATAAGATGAGGATGAATGTTTGGATGGATCGGTAGTGGTACGGGTAGCATTTGGGATCAACTCATACAAAGTACCTGATTGTGAATAAATCAAATCTAAGTACTAAGCCCTGGCAATGGCTTCTTCCTCCGTGACTACACCGCCCATGGTGACATCACGAGCAATCGGGGGTAAAAGTGATTTGGTAAACCATTCTTCCAATAACTGGTCAGGACTGATTCTTTGATCAACCTTCGTCGTCGTCTCCACTCATGAATATGATCAGAGATATGTACAGATCTAGTCTGACGAAGGGAGTTCAAGAGTTTGATACATGTCTCGTATCGAATGAGTAGTTGAAAGTGCGTGAGAAAGGACATGGCAAGGGAGTTGAAATCTTGGAAAGAACCTCATGGAAGTTCAATATACCACTTAGTTGCAGAGCCCGTAAGTGTTCGCTGGAAAAGACATAAAAATATAGAATCGTCCATTAAGGAGTTTAATGAACACCATAAATGGAAAGTCATCACATGGTTATTTGGGTCTCGTCTAGGTTTACCATCAAATTTTGGAATATTGGAAGGTAATTTAGCAGGAATCACTGGCCAAAAGGGATAATGTAATATAGGATCATTGGTCAATTGAGACAAGTCTGGGAGATCCAGAGTCACAAGAAACAATAGTTTTCAGTTAACCTGAGGATGATACTGGTGTGGCATAGGGACACCAGTAGGGTCGTAGACTGGGTTAGGTGGATAATTATATCCAATAGTTCCTCCTATATATGGGTGTTGTTGATCGGGATAAATAGGATTCGATGATGGTTGAGAAACATGTGCAAGTGGAGGATAACCTGATGGGTTTTGAGGATTATAAGTCGGATGATTTGTTTGCCCATAAGGGGGGTAAACATTTTATCCATGAGGAGGATACACATTAGTCCCATGAGAAAGAGAAGGTTGTTGTTGTCCTTGAGGATGTTGTCCCCCACAGAATTGTGGATTCCCTGGGAAAGGAATGTTCCAAGGATTTGGTGTTGCAGATGCATTTTGTCTGTAAAATGGATGATGGACTCCAGTCTAAGGTTTCCCCCGAAGCAGAGGTTGTGTCTCGGTTTGAGGTTGCCCCCCAGTGTGAGGTTGAGTGCCTAGAGGGATCTGGAAACCAGAACTGAACGAATGACTAGTGGTTCCACTCGGATTAGAGCCACCAAGACCAGCTCCTCTAAATAAAAGTGTAGGTATAGAACCAATAGCAGTGTTATATCCAGGAGCAACAAAAAGTCTAGAAACTCCGGGTGTAACCTGGGAAGTGTTGGCAATGGAAGGATTCAGAGCTCTGTACCCAGGGGGAAGTGACGGATTAAGTCTAGATGAAAGTGATGTACCATTGGGAGCTTGGTTAACCACCACGTTCCTGGTGGGAATAGTCGTAGCGTGAAGGACCATAGTAGAATGTGCCATCTGGAGAGAAAAAGTCCAACTAGGACCAACTGACTGTGTCTCTGGACCAACAGACTGTGTCTGGACCAACAGATTGTGTGTCTGGACCAACGGTTGTACCAGAAAAATTATTTAAAGGTATCGTGTAGGTAACAGATGTGTGGGGAAATTGTGATACGACAAGTATATCAACACCTGCCCCTGAGCCGTAAAGGTCCTGCACTGTGCGAGGCAGGCTTCTAAATATGTCAGTAGTCCAAAGAGGATCCCCGACTCTAGGACCTGAATGGGGTCCGGTCGGCATACCAGAAGTGTCAACAACAAGATCTCCTTATCAATTCATCCAGAGAATACGTCTCTCATACCCAAGAGGTATGCGGAAAGCCTCTAGAGAATCGGAAATATGTTGGAAATTTTCTAAAGAGTCAGTTCTTTCCACTTGTGGAGTTACAATGTCCTGGACCTTGCACTGTTGAGGTGACCCCTACGGTGAATTAGGAGGAAAAGGTTGGTAACCCTCCAGATCTTCTGGGGGTAGTCCTTGCATCCTATGTGAACATCGTGGAGGGTCAATGTTGGCTAAACCAAAATTTTTATGAAAAACATTTATGGCCAACTAAAGAAAAGAAACAACATACACTAATTAAATCTAGGAATCAAACCAAGCAAACAAAACCTTCTCTCGTTGGTCGTGCTAGTTGGTGATGAAATCCAACGTCACATGACCAAGTCAAGAAGGGGCTAGGATATGAGTGATCTGAAAATAGGGGGTTGACTTGTTTTTCTATGCAAGCACCCTCTACTCCATTAAAATAAACTTCAGGACCTTGCTCAATGTCTTAGTTGTGCAAGAGGATTTATGTGTCAAGTTTAGTCCTCTTTTAGGTGTTTATGTGTGAGGTTTTTTAAAGGTTAAATATGTTGTTTAAAGAATACAACAACAAACAAAAATTGCAGCAAATAATAACCAACAAACTCACAACAATAACAACATGATAAAGGAGTTCACTCCCAACTGGGCTACATCTCCTTGAGCCTCCATCAATGGACTAGGCTCTCTAGGATTAGTTTGTCTAAAATTATTTTCCAAGTTGCTGCTCAACTCCAATGGATTTATTGACTGTACCATTGGGTTCAGAATACATAAAAACCCCAAAAATGACTATTAGATCTCTGAAAACAAACCATGGCTCATCTGGGCATGACCTCTTCTATTGGTGGCCTTGAGCTTCCCTAAGCTTCCATGTGGCCAAAACACCTGTAACAGTCCTCAAATGCCTCTGCAACTTGTCCCAATAAGTTTGGATCATATCAATTAGTCAATAATGACTATCTAGTCACTGAAAATGGACTTTGGCTCCCCTGGGCATGGCCTCCTTCACTGGTGGCCCTGGGCTCCTTGGAGCTCTCTAAAACTTCCCTGTAGAAAAACCTACCATAGAAATTTCCAAATCCCTTTGAAACCTGTACCAATGGATTCAGAACATCCAAAAACCTCTAGCTGGGCTTTTTCGGCACCTTCTTTTGCCAAAAAATGAAGAAGATAGACCTCCTCCAATTTTCTCCTTCAAGCTTGTTGTCTCTGGTTCGCCAAAACGCACCTCCTGTGTGAGTAACCTGGCTTCTAGGCATTTCCTGTGCCTAAACCCAACACATGTGCCATTTCCACAAAATGCACAAATTTTTCGCACCGTTAAGGAACCTAGAGCTTTTTTGGGTGGAGGTGTTGGCCGCATGGGGGGCCATATGGCCACATCCCACACCAAATGTGGCACCCGTTGCAATGGTCTAAAATGTGACAAGTGTCATGCGATGGTGGAGAGATTCATTTGAAGTTTTAACCCTCGTGCCACTCTTAAAGGTATGGTCGTATGAAAGGCGCACATAACAGGGGGCTGGGGCTAAGCCCCAGCCCCGACCCCACGCCATAATACACAACACTCCATGTTAAATAAATGTTAATACATTTATATATTAAATCACATGGTGTGGTACACCAGTAGCTATTCTTTGCCAAATCTTCCATGCATGCAGGAGGTCCAGGGTTCTACCCCCGCAAACTTCATAATACTTTTACACCAAAACATAACAGGGTGCCACGTGGCACCATACAACTTGCAAATAAATTGCCACGTTTCTCAAATCCATTCACCCATGTATTGCTAACTCAGGACTAACACATCACCTGCCATTTCAGCGTACGGTCATGCCACATAATCTGTATGGCCTTGCCACGTCATCTTGTATGGACTGTATAGTCAACAAAATTTTGCGTGTTTGGCAAAATGATCAGAACATGATATCTCACTCATCTGATGTCCATTTGAACCCGTTTGAATTGTGTTAGGTTCGTGAGGACGTGGCCTACGCACCTCTCCACTTTGAAGCGATTTCAAACACTTTGATTTTTGGGCTAAATTTTGACCCCTAGTCTAGATTCCAATCACTCCTTCCCACTGAAAAGATTTTGGTCCCACAAAAGCTAATGATTATCTTCCTAAGCTTCAATGCTCTTCTACTTCCAAGTTCTATCAATTGATTCTACTTGAAAAGTCTTTTTGGCAATCACCCAGGTACCTTGACATGCCTTGCACTGCAACTCGCTATGTCCCTCAACCATTGTTCTCTGGTTGTTGCTAACCCACTATTATCTTTGTGCGTGGAAGACTGTCAGCCTTCCCACTGAGAAACAAGTCCCTCTTGTGAACTCTTGGAGTCAACACAATCTGCTCTACAATGGCTGCCAAATGCTTTCCTGCGACATCTTATCACAATCCAAGAAAACCATCAATCTTGAAAACAAATTTTATACAAGAATGAAAATGATGCCAACCAAGTCTTTTTCTCTTCAAGCAATAACTAATGCATCGTGTACATCATCAAAGTACATGGCGTTTTCTTGCATCTTGGTGTACTCAATATTGACTTACAAGCCGACAAACACTATCGACTAAACATAAGTCGAAAAACATGATCGACACAACATAGTCGTCAAGACAACGTCAACACAAGTCGAGACTCATTTGAAACATATCGACATTCCAAAAGTTGAGATTCATGATACACAACCATGTTACATTCATGAGTCACTCATAATGAAACTATCTCAAAGTTCATTGTTTACACATACAAAATCACATGCATGTGCAAACTTCTTCAACTCTCCTTCAAGTACAAACATAAGTACATAAACCCAAAAACATGTGGGTACATAAGAGCTAAAATGAAAAGATATATGGCTGCAATAAGTGAGTATCATACCCATCTTTTACATCCTCCTGGCGAAGTTGTGCAACAACAAGAATGTCTTCAATAGAATCACATTCACATGCAAACCTGCATCATACAAGTTATGAAAATATGTTGCAACTTGTCATACTTTCAACATAAATGCATACATAAGGCTGAAAAGTGCATATACAAATAGAGAAATGCAAGCATTGCTTGTTTATTAAATCTAACCATTTCTTACCAAGCCAATTCAATGGTGACTTTTTCTACTGAAAATCCTCTTCTTGTGAATCATCTTGACTCACATCGATTATGGAATAATCTCCTCTTCCATTCTTACCAGCCTCTTTATCCATCTGTTTCTTGTGCTATGAATGGGTGGTTGGATGCAATGTCCAACATTGATCAATGAGATGACATCTCTTATGGCAGTGAGTGCAAATATTTTGCATCTTATTTTCAAGTTGCCTTTGCTTGGAAAGCTTCCTGAATGTGGTCAATCTTTTCCAACATCTTGAAACATGATGGTTATCTAAACCACAATATGTACATGGAATTTTTCTCCCATTTTTACATGAAAATTTATCATGCTCAACATAATCAAAAGCAATTGATTTATAGGCAAAAATATACCTTGAACATTCACCTTTATCGCCTTCTTGAGGAGGTGAATTTGAAGAGTTACTAGCTCTCCTTTGAAGACCAAAAACAATGTTCTTGTCCTCATGGATATCACAACTCTCTTGTTTCACACATTTGCATTCATCCTGAACACACACTTTGCATGTTTGAGGGATTGAACTTGCAACAAAAGTTGTTCTTGGAACTGTTTCCCTTGTCTCCTCAACTTTGGAATAAGCAGAAGTATATCTTGAACATTCACCTTTATCGCCTTCTTCAGGAGGTGAATTTGAAGAGTTACTAGCTCTCTTTTGAAGACCAACAACAATGTTCTTGTCCTCATGGTTGTCACAACTCTCTTGTTCCACACATTTGCATTCATTTTGAGCACACACTTTGCATTCTTGAGGGATTGAACTTGCAACAAAAGTTGTTCTTGGAACTATTTCTCTTGTCTCCTCAACTTTGGAATATGCTCCATCTTTCTGTTCATAGCCAAGACCCCAATACTTGGGTCTCTCCTCAACGACAATAGGCTCAACAATGCCTTGTGCATGTTTGTCTAACCCTCTACCTTCATAGCCCATTTTTAATAATAACTTGGACCCTATTCCTCTAGTATGATTTTCAAAAACACCAAAGCATTCATCTTGAGAAGAATTTGAAGAAAAACCAGCATTACATACCTCATGTTCATGCATGTACTTGGTAAGGGTTTCCTTTGCCTCATGGAGTTGAGTCTCCATTTCATGCAATTTTCAAGAAGCTGGTGCTTCTCCTCCTTCATGGCCATCATCTGTTCTTGAAGGACAATGCTCTCCTTCCTGTCTTCCCACATCTCTTGCACCATATCTCTCATGGTAACAAACTCCTTCAACATCTCTTTGTCAAATAACTTGGCTAATGAAGATGTATGAGAACTATCATTGTTTGAAGCTTCCTTCATCCTTGCAAGGTATCAAACTTCAACACAAAACTTGCACAATAATACCAACAACTAAATATATAGCTATAAATGGCAATCACATGAGAAAAACTATGCTCTGATACCACCTGATCTAAAAATAGGGGGCTGACTTGTTTTTCTATGCAAGCACCCTCTACTCCATTAAAATAAACTTCAGGACCTTGCTCAATGTCTTAGTTGTGCAAGAGGATTTATGTGTCAATTTTAGGCCTCTTTTAGGTGTTTATGTGTGAGGGTTTTTAAAGGTTAAATATGTTGTTTAAAGAACACAACAGCAAACATAAATTGCAGCAAATAATAACCAACAAACTCACAACAATAGCAACATGATAAAGGAGTTCACCCCCAACTGGGCTACATCTCCTTGAGCCTCCATCAATGGACTAGGCTCTCTAGGATTAGTTTGTCTAAAATTATTTTACAAGTTGTTTCTCAAATCCAATGGATTTACTGACTGTACCATTGGGTTCAGAATACATAAAAACCCCAAAGATGACTATTAGATCTCTGAAAACAGACCATGGCTCATCTGGGCATGACCTCTTCTACTGGTGGCCTTGAGCTACCCTGAGATTCCCTATGGTCAAAACACCTGTAAAAGTCCCCAAATTCCTCTACAACCTATCCCAATGAGTTCAGATCATATCAATTAGTCAGAATAACTATTCATTCACTGAAAATGGACTTGGCTCCCCTGGGCATGGCCTCCTTCACTCATAGCCTTGGGCTCCTTAGATCTCTCTCAAACTTCCCTATAAAAAAACATGCAATAAAAGTCCCCAAATGCCTTTGAAACCTATACCAATGGATTTAGAACATCTAAAAACCCCTAGCTGGGCTTTTTCAACACCTGGTTTGGCCAAAAAATGAAGAAGATAGACCTCCTGCAATTTTCTCCTTCAAGCTTGTTGTATCTGGTTCACCAAAACGCACCTCCTGTGTGAATAACCTGGCTTCTTGGCATTTCCCATGCCTAAACCCAGCACACGTGTCATTTTCACAAAATGTGCGAATTTGTCGCACCATTAGGGAGCCTAAAGTCATTTTGGGCGGAGGTGTTGGCCACATGGGGGGCCATATGACCACGTCCCACGCCAAATGTGGCACCCGTTGCAACGGTCTAAAACGTGACAAGTGTCACGTGATGGTGAAGAGATCCATTTGAATGTTTAACCCCTGCACCACTCCAAGAGGTATGGTTGTATGAAAGGCGCACATAATCGGGGGCTGGGGCTAAGCCCCAGCCCGGACCCCGTGCCATAATACACAACACTCCACGTTAAATAAATGTTAATACATTTATATATTAAGTCACATGGTGTGGCACACTGGTAGTCAGCCTTTTCCAAATCTTCCATGCGTGTGGGAGGTCCAGGGTTTGACCCCTGCGGACTTCACAATACTTTTACACCAAAACATAACAGGGTGCCACGTGGTAGCCCATGCCTGGGTCACGTGGCACCATACAACTTGCCAATAAATTACCACGTGTCTCAAATCCATTCACCCACGTAACGTCAACTCAACACTGACACATCACCTGCCAGCTTAGCATACATTCATGCCACGTAAGTTGTACGGTCCTGCCACGTCAGCTTGTTCGGACTGTACAGTCAGCAAAATTTTGCTTGTTTAGCAAAATGATCAGAACGCGATATCTAACTCATCTGATGTTCGTTTGAACCCATTCAAATTGTGTTGGGTTCATGAGGATGAGGCCTACGCACCTGTCTGTTTTGAAGCGATTCCAAACACTTTGATTTTTGGGCTAAATTTTGACCCGTGGTCCAGATTCTAATCAATGAGTGGGTGGAACAGTTACAATGGCGACCTGCTTAACGAACTTATGCCTTGGTGCAAGCTTCCACGTAGTAATTATGCATTTACCATCCAAGGAGCCCGAGTGAGTTTGACCACCGTCTGTTCCAGGTACAACAAAGACTTCCCTTCACCGTCACCTTGTGTAAAGACCCTAAAGATTATGGCTACTAAGGACACCAACTCGCAATCAGCCCCTGGGCAGGTATAGTCGACAGTCCAGTCTGAACATATGGGTAGGATAACAAGTCTAAAATCCTTCGAGAGAAATGAGGATAAGTGGACCGGTAGAAATCCAAAGGACCCCGAACAGATTCGGAATTCACGAAACACCGAGACAAAATGAAGACAGTTGAACCTCAAGAAGAACCCCCAATATACGATCTGACTACTACGAATGATTGAACCACGGAGGGATAATCTTTGTAACTCTCCTGAACGTCACCTTGTGTTTAACCCTTGTGTGAGAGGGGGATCCTAGAAAGCTTATACGAAAATTGGATTTGCTCTCCCTATTGCAAGATGATAATGTTTGTTTTGAATGCTTTGGAGAGTTGTACCCACAGCCTGATCCAAAGCGCTAATCCTAGTCTAATGTTGCTGGAAGATTCTAAAAAAAAAATTTCTAGATCAATTTTAATTAGCGTTGATTTTGCAGTTGTTCTTTACTCATGGTTGTATGAGAGTGAAACTGATGATATTATAACTCAATTCCCAAAAAATGCATAAGAAATGATAAACAGTCTCTTCTTTTAATGAATGTCTATTTAAGGGAAGGACAAAAATTTTCTTTTCACTGTCAAACACTAAGATGCAATAACCTCATGTAATTGTTTTTCAATCAAGAATCCAATATAATGCTAAAATATTCAGAAATTCGTTCTAATATCCAAAAACCAATGTGAAAAAATATCCTTTTGCTTAAATGTGAATGATAATCAGCTTGATGTAAAGCTTCCTATGTCAATCAGACTTCAAGATCTGTGAGGTTTAAGAAATCGAAAGCAAACTTCACATAAACAAAACACACTCTCGTTGTGATTGTTAGCACTCCGTAAATTTGTCCGGCTGATAAATAGACGACGAAGGTAAATTTTTCAACCAACTTTGAGACCCGAAACTAGCCTTTCGGATCTGGAGAAGGCTCTCTAAGAAATGGCGCGGTCTCTGCGTAGGGTATGACTTTGAAAGCAGTGGCTAGATTTAACACTTACGATATAATGGGTTCTGGAAAGTAAGACATGGGCTATGGGGTCAGTTTGAGGAAAAGGCAGGACAAATGACTCAGTGACTGGAATCGAGAGGATAAGGCTAGGCGAGCAACAACCTTCAGTGTAAAACCGTAATGTGTGGCGAGAGAAAATACAGGAAGTAACTCGGAGTGCCGCTATGGACGAATTTCGAATTAGCATTAAAAGAAAACTTTTTATCTAAGTGGCACGAACAAGGGTCATTGTACAACGAATCCGCAGGTTCAAAAATTTGTTCTGAAATAGACAGAAAAATATATGAAATATAGATAACAGGAAGCACATACGCAGAGAAAGAAAGCACAATACATCCAACTGTTACAACTAGAATATTTTCATCAAGTTACAGGACCTTTGCATTAAATTCCGGTCAAAACTCAGATTACATACAATAGTTGTTGTCTACCACATTTTCCAACCAACTCGGCTTACATCGAAAAGATGAAATATATAAACGAGGGCGCTGCTTCGGCTACCCTGCCTCCTAACTACTAACCCTAAACTAGGAAAACTGATCAACATGTGCTAGAGACTCTTCGCATGGTGCTTTCCAAAAATAGACAATAATCACGTCTGTTCACTCGAGATCGTTTGCAGGTTTTCCACGAGAATCTTATCGCCGGTCAGGCTTAGATACAGAGAAAGATGTGTCGTTGTGTCCCTTTGATCAGGTGTCCCAGCAAACAGGTGTCTGTGAAGAGCTTGTTGTCTGCTATAACGGCTCTGATTTCTGTTACGTGCTCATTTGCTGGAGGAGAGTGCGTAGCAAGCGGTCATTTGATTGTCACGACCGTTATCAAAAAGGTATAGTGCTTTGGGGAGACATGTCCTTCAAAATTTCCAAGATTTGTCTTATGCTTTTTGGATGTAGAAACGAACACCTGTTAAACTTGCTTTTCTTGGGCGCTGGTGAGAGCCATGCAGGCTTCCTTTTCTATCACTTTCCCTTCTGTGGGATGCTTCATATGCCTTTCTTCCACCAGTCTTTGTGCTTCTTGTAGCTGTACAATGGTGTCCTACACCTCTCTAAGTTGCATTTTCAACCATGCCATGTTCCCTTCGCGACCCTGCACTGTTGATGCTTCTATAGTCTTTGTTGCTAGCTGTCGCCTCAATTCCATGTTTTCCTGATAGAGTTCAGCAGTAGCTAGCTTTGCCTGCTTCAGTTGCTTAGATGGATCATGATCATTCACCCCTGTGATATTTTCTCTCCTTGTTATGCTATTGTCTTCGCGACTAGATCCTCCAGCAGGTTCTAGCCAGATGGCGCGCATCAGTAGTTCTTCAGCTACCGATCTGGCCCGCAGCTCTTCTAAAACTCATGCTTCCATGGTCTCCTTGTTCTTCCTCAGCCTGCCCCTTCTCCAAGGCATTTGATGTTGGAGAGAGGTGGATCCTATTGTCTTCCCATCCTTTTTAAATCCCTCCACTTCAGATTTTGTGCATTCTGATCTAGTCTTCTTTGTAGGTAAAATAATAGCTCCTTTCACGTCTTTGGGGATGCCTGCCGCAGGTGAGAACGACTCCGAGTCATTTTGCGGCTTGGAACTTGTAGTTTTGTTGATCCACGTGCCTTTCCTCATGCTCTGAGAGTTCTCCATGGCATGACAAATGTGTATTATGCACGCAATATATCCAAAAATCACAGGGGGGGGGACTTTGAACAAACTGGACTAGCAAGGGGAATTGCAAACAGAGTTCGGACCTAGTTCTACGACTGGAGAGAGTGTCGAACGTACAAGATTTATAATGAGTTCGACAAGAGAGGAAATCATGTTGAAGGACAGTGAATTCATGGCGACGAGATGTTCAAGGTCGAGTTGCAGGTTTTCCATGGCAAATCCCCACGTGTAGAATAAAGGTGATAAGGTTTGTTGGGCATGCATGATACGAACTTCACGATTTTTCATTCCCTCAGCTTTCATTATGAACTGATAATAATTGATGTACTTGTTGATGCGATTTCCATTAACCACTTGACTCAACCTAGGCACGTAGAGACTGGTTTCTCAACAGGACTCGACTCTCTTGGAAAAAAAATACCCATACCACTTATACGAGTTTCGACTCTAACATCCCTTCCCATTTTCAAGGGCCAACCATCCACTTGCTGACTTTGAACTCACGGTGCTACGTACCCGACTTCACATGGTTGGACGCATGGGCCGCAACGTGACCTAAAACCGACTCTTAAGATGGAAAGAAAACTGGCGACGCTAACAGCTGGCTCCAACGAGGATGTTATCCTCCCTGTGAGGTAGAAAAGAACAATAGACCAGATGCCTAACCATTGGGATTTATTTGACCTCTAGACACTGAGAAAAATAACTGACGGACGGAAAACAAACTAAACCTATCGACGCAGCTTCTAAGACTTCAACATAAACTTAGGGCCTTCACTTCGGGCTTCAATTTTCTACTGACCTACTGACTCGACGCAAAATAAAACGACTATTTACAATGACAAATGACTCAAACAGATCTTATTTCATCAGGTAATGTTTGAGGAGCCCGTCGTTTACAGGGCCCCAATCAAAACTTTCTCCATCTAATCCTTCTAGAAAATAAGCATTTTTTTCATTGTGATCATTGATTCTGAACAGACCCGTCCAAAGGTGGTCGAACTTTGCATGTTTCCCTTTACCTTCATTTCTCATGTCCCATCTTATAACTATATCACCCAACCGGAAATCCTCTGGCTTAGAATGCTTATCAAAGGCTTTCTTTATCTTTTCCTGATGGAGCTGCGACCAATTATACACCTACTCTCTTGCCTGTTGTGTGTGAATTAGCTGATTAATTCTCCTATGCGCAACATTTGGCTCAGCCTCCTGTTCTTGCAACAGCTTCCTGACGGGCAGTCCCAGTGAAGTAGGGAAAATTGCATCCACGTCGTAAACAATCCGGAAAGGCGACGTTGATATAGACTTCTTGGTGGTAACTCGATCTGCCCACAGTGCATAGATAAGTTTTTTATGCCGGGCTCTCTTGTTTTCTTATAGGAGTCTTTTGATGATCGTGGTTAGGCTCTTATTTGAGGATTATGCTAACCCATTTCCTTACGGATAGTACGTCGTGGAATGTCCCAAGGTTATGTTGTAATCTTGGCAAAATTTCTCCATCTTATTAGACTTGAATGCGGCTGCATTATCTATAATGATCTTAACAGGACACCCGAACCTCGACAAAATGTTCCTCTCTAAGAATTGGATGATGACTGCGTCAATAGCTTGTTTCATGGGGATCACCTCTATCCATTTCGTGAAATACTCGGTGGCCGTGAGTATCCATTTGTGTTGTGCAGACGATGGAAGATTTATCTCTCTTATGAAATCTAGACCCTACTGCATGAAAGGTGCTTCAACTAAGATCGACTTTAGTGGCAGGAGATGCAACTTTCTTCTTCTGTCAAAAATCTGACATTCATGGCAGCTGGAGACCTCTTTATATACGTCAACGAAAATTGTGGGCCAATAATAACCAGCGCTTAAGATTTTTTGCACAGTGGTCTTCCAATAGTGGTGTCCTCCATAGTCGTCTTTGTGAAATTATTGTACGGCCTGCTTCGCGTCGTCTTCCAACAAACAGCTCAGCAATATTCCCCTGAGGTCTTTCCAGTAGAGTGATTTGTCCAGGATGGAGAACTTAACCACTTTAAGCTTGAGAAATATGGCCTTAGTCTTACTCACACCCGGAGGGGCCTAGAGATTCTCCAGCACATAGATGATGTATGCATACCATGGCGAATCAATGAACTATTGAGGTGCCTGCGCAATTTTTTCTTCATGGGGGAATTCTGACATATCAATGATGAGATCCATGTCTACAGCATCGCAGTCCAAATGCACCATTAACTTTGTGTGACCCTGACCTTTGATCAGCTTTGTAGGCTTGATTTCAATATCGTATTCTAACATGGCCTCTATCCACTTGCCTCTCCTTCCTTCCGGGTCAAGTTGAGTCAACATATATTTTACTGAACTGTTGGGTACACAAGCGATGAGATGGGAGTGAAAAATATATGTCCTGAATTCTTTCAAAGATTTCACTAAGGCGTATGCCTGTTTTTCCATAATGTCATACCTTAGTGGAGCATCTCGCAGCGTTCAGCTGAAGTAAGCTATGGGTTTTCCAAAATCTTGTTTCATCTTTCTGTAGCAGCACGCAGGCAATAGTGTGTTCTGAGGCGAATGAAAACAAGAGGAAAGCTTTCGTAAAATCTGGGCTGGCTAGTACAAGAGATTTAGTCAGCGCCACATTGATGTCCTCAAAAAACTTATTGGCCTCTGAGTTCCACTTGATCTCGTTTCCCTTTCTGAGCATGCAAGTTATATGTTTTATGATTCCGCTAGGTTTGGGATGAATCTACTCAAAAAATTCACCTTTCCTGGGAAAGATTGTACCTCCTTTTTACTGTGGGGGGTGTCGATATTCAAGATCCCTTCAACCCTGCTAGGTTCTATCTCAATTCCCTTCTTGGAAATGATGTTCCCTAACAACTTTCCTTCTTCTATCGCAAAGTGAGACTTCTTCGGATTCAATGATATGCCAAATTTTCTGCACTTCTGGAAAACTCTCTTCAGGTGCTCGAGATTTTGTTTGTCGAAGGTAGAGTACACAGTGATGTCGTCAAGATAAATCACAATGAATTTTTCCTTTTCATTCTCAAACGCGATGTCCATGGCCCTTATAAAAGTGGCTCCAACATATCTTGGCGTACATGAATGTTCCCCATGGAGTTGTGAAAGTCATTTTCTCTCAATCGTCCGGGTGGACCATGATCTAATTATATCCTGAGAACCCGTCTAGCATAGACATCTTCTAGGAACCCACCACTTTTTGCAAGATGTAGTCCATTTTAGGAAGGGGGTAGTGGTCCTTGAGAGACACTTTATTTAAATTTCAGAAGTTTACACACAGCCTTATCTCACCGCTTTTCTTTCTTACGGGTACCAGATTAGCTACCCATTTCGAGAACCTCAAAGAAACAATAATTTTAGCATCGAAAAGCTTCTTTACCTCTTTATCGATCATCGGCAACAACAGGGGATTTCTCTTTCTCAGCTTCTGTTTGAAAGGTTTCTGATATTCCTTAAGAAGGATAACATGTTGGATCACTTTCGTGTCATGCACGTTCAGGTCATCGTAGCTCCATGTGAAGACGTCCGGGAAATATTTCACGAGCTTTACGTAGTCCTACTTGACCTCTGGACTAAGTCTCTTGAATAATTTTACCATCTTCGGGTTCTCCTCAGTCCCGATGTTGCAGTCTTCAACGTATTCTTCACTTGAAGCGATCTTGGGGTTCTTAGCCACATCATTTTCGTCAAACATCTTTTCCGGCGGCACCAACCCCTTTGGAATAATATTATTTTTCAATTGTATTATGTCCCTTCCCGCGATCTAGTTTTGGCAAGGGTCGTCATTACTGCGCACATGTTAGCACTCTGTAAATCTGTTCAGCTGATAAACAGACAATGAAGGTAACTTTTTCAACCAACTTTGAGACCCAAAACTAGCCTTTCAAATCTGGAGAGGGATCTCTTAGAAATGGCAAGGTCTATGTGCAAGGTATGACTTTGAAAGAAGTGGCTAGATTTAACACCTATGATATAATGGGTTCTGGTTATATTGGCATAGGAAAGTAAGACTTGGGATATGGGGTCGGTATGAGGAAAAGGCGGGACAAATGACTCATTGATTGGACTCGAGAGGATAAGGCTAGGCGAGCAACAACCTTCAGTGTAAAATCGTAATGTGTGGCGAGAGAAAATACAGGAAGTAACTCAGAGCGTCGTTGAGAACGAATTCGGAGTTAGCTTTAAAAGAAAACGTTTTGTTTAAGTGGCATGAACAAGGGGAATTGTAGAGCGAATCCACAGGTTCAAAAATTCATTCCAAAATAGACAGAAAAAAAATATGAAATAAAGATAACAGGAAGCATATACGCATAGAAAGAAAGCACAATACATCCAATTGTTACAACTAGAATCTTTTCGTCAAGTTACAAGACCTTTGCATTAAATTTCGGTCAAAACTCAGATTACATACAATATTTGTTGTCTACCACATTTTCCAACCAACCCGCCTTACATCAAAAAGATGAAATATATAAAGGAGGGCGTCGCTTGGGCTACCTTGCCTCCAAATTGCTAACCTTGAACTAGGAAAATTGAGCAGCATGCGTCAGAGACTCTTCGCATGGTGCTTTCCAAAAATAGACAATAATCATGTATGTTCACTCGAGATCGTTTGCAGGTTTGCCACGAGAATCTAATCATCGGTCAGGCTTAGATACGGAGAAAGATGTGTAGTTGTATCCCTTTGATCGGGTGTCCCAGCAAACATGTGTCTGTCAGGATCTTGTTGTCTACTATAACGGCTCTGATTTCTGTTACATGCTCATTTGCTAGAGGAGAGTGTGCAGCAAGCAGTCGTTTGATTGTCACGGTCGTTTCAAAAACATATAGTTCTTTGGGGAGACCTGTCCTTCAAAACTTCCAAGATTTTTCTTATTCTTTTCGGATGTAGAAACGAACACCTGTTAAACTTGCTTTTTCTGCGCGCTGGCGAGAGCCGTGCAGGCTTCCTTTTCTGTCGCTTCGCCTTCTGTGGGATGATTCATGTGCCTTTCTTCCACCAGTCTTTGTGCTTCTCGCAGATGTACAATGGTGTCATGTGCCTCTCTAAGTTGTCTTTTCAACCATATCACGTTCCATTCGCGACCCTATGTTGTTGACGCTTACGTTGTCTTTGTCACTAGTTGCCGCCTCAATTCTATGTTTTTCTGATAGAGTTCAGTGATAGCCAAATTTCCCTGCTTGAGTTGTTGAGATGGCTCTTGATCATTCACCCATGTGATATCTGCTCTCCTTGTTCTGCTCCTGTCTTTATGGCTCGATCCTCCAGTAGCTTTTATCTAGATGGTGCGCATGAGTAGTTCTTCAGCTATCGATCTGGCCCGCGACTCTTCTAAAACTCGCGCTTCCATGGTCTCTTTGTTCTTCCTCATCCTGAACCTTCTCCAAGGCATTTGTTGTTGGGGAGAGGGGGATCCTACTGCCTTCCCTTCCTGTTCGAATCCCTCCACTTTGGATTCTATGTGTTTTGATCTAGTCTTCTCTGTAGGTAAAAGAATAGCTCATTTCACGTCTTTGGGGATGCCCGCCGCAGATGAGAACGACTCCCAGTCTTTTTGGGGCTCAAAACTTGCAGTTATGTTGCTCCACTCGCCTTTCCTTGCGCTTTGAGAGGTCACCATGGCGTGATAAATGTGTATTATGCGCTCAATATATCCAGCAAACACACAGGGGGGGGGAATTTGAACAAACTGGACTGGCAAGGGGAATTGCAAACAGAGTTCAAGCCTGGTTCTGCGACTGGAGAGAGTGTCTAAAATCTAAGATTTATAATGAGTTTTACAAGAGAGGAAATCATGTTGAAGGACAGTGAATTCATGGTGACGAGATGTTCCAAGTTGAGTTGCAGGTTTTCCATGGCAAATCCCTGCGTGTAGGATACATGTGATAAGGTTTGTTGGGCATGAATGATACGAACGTCACAATTTTTCATTCCCTCGGCTTTCATTATGAACTAATAATAATTTTTGTACTTGTTGATGTGATTTCCATTAACCACTTGACTCGACCTAGGCACGTAGAGATTCGTTTCTCAACGGGACTCGACTCTCTTGGAAAAGACATACCCGTACCACTTATACAAGTTTCGACTCTAACATCCCTTCCCGTTTTCAAGGGCCAACCGACCACTTGCTGACTTCGACCTCATGGTTCTACGTACCTGAATTCATATGGTTGGATGCATGGGTCGCAACGTGACCTAAAACCAACTCTTAAAATGGAAAGAAAAATGGCAACGCTAACAGTGATCAAACAAGAAACAAAAAGAAAACCAAATTTGCAAAAAAGAAAACCAAAAATTCAAACAGGAGAAAATGCTTGGAGAAAATACCTCAAAGATCAAAAATGGAAAAGTGGATAGATCTTTGAATTTCCATACAACAACTTTCATATAATCAGATAAATGAAAAAGAAGTAGATCGACTCCAAATCTCAGAGAAGAATAGTGATTCAAAGTAAGGAAGAGAGACGTCAAAATCCAAACAAAACATCATGAATTCTTATAAATCAAAAGGTTGGAAGCTAAAACAAATACACACTGAGATGGTGATAATCCTGAGCAGATGAATCAGCAAAAAACTACACTCAAAGATCGATTCCCAAAAGGTTTTTTAGCAGAAAAATACCAACGCTCTGGTGTCAAGGGCACCAGAGCGTTGTAGCGCTCTGTGGGAGCCTGTAAGGGAGTGTTGGTGCTCTTGTTGAATGGGCAGGGGAGTGCTAGCCTCTAAGAAGAACAAAAACTTGCCCAGAACTCAAAAAACTCAAGAAAATCCATAAATTCAGTGTGTATGGGATGAATCCAAGAGCCAACAATACATCTAAGAATCAGAAACACAGCATGAATAAGATCTAAAAGTGAGCAGAGGCTAAAACAAGAGGGAAGAAGGATACCAAAACTAAAAGCTTCAGTCCCTAGTGGAGTCGCCAATTTCTGTTACAGAAAAATCCCCCTGCAAACAGGTGGATTCCCTCTTGGACCCTAAATCTCTAAGATCAAGACAGAAAGGTGCTAACTTTGGTCACTCACATCCATTTAAACCTAGCTAAGCTAATCTATAGAGAAGAGGAAGAAGATGTACCTTTTTTACGATGTTTGTCCTCGCCCAATCCAAGTTGAGCTCTGATCCCCAAGATCTTCAACAAGTCCTGCAATCCAATCAAAGACAAAGCATGCTTCCTATTCTACTACGATTAGTTTGAAACTAGATCTATCCATTAGAGACAAGTTCATGTAGGTATACACAATATTGAAGGAAACAGGCCAAGCCCATGTATTAATGAGAACTCAATAGACATACTTCCAAACCTTTGATGAAGCTGCAGCAGCCTCTTCCAACTCTCCTTTTCCAACCCCTTGCTCAAATGATCCACAAACAAAATGACTATGCTTCAGTAATTGTCTCCCTTATGAGATCATAAGTTTGATGTCTTCAATGTCTCCCCTTTTCACCATGAGGAGGCCTCCTTATATAGGCTTGGAGAGGCCTAACCACCTTAGAGATTCTTGGGATTGGTTGAGGATCTTTCTCCATTAGTTGTGGATCCTCCCCAAGATCTAGCCTTGACCTTAGATTTGAATTCAACTAATTTCAAAGATAAGGGGGATCTTCCCCTGATTTTCTCAACAGCATAACACTCCCCCAAAATGGTGTATACAGCACTACAACACTCCCCCAAAGGAGGGCAAGGAGCGCTAGCACTCCCTGCTAGTGGGTAGGGGAGTGTTGTCCTTCAAAATTCATTTTAAGTGGTCTTTCTCAAGGCAAAGGCTTTGTACTCTTTGTCAAATGATTTCTCCTTCTTTAACTAGTCTCTGAGGGTGTCTTCAAGTGTTCCTTGTGATGTCGTTCGAGACATGACATAGGCAATATGACAGTATGATGTTTGTGACACCTGCGGCCAAAATGTGACACTTGTAATGATGACAATAGGTCATCATTGAAGTGAGTAATTTTGATGTGTAACACTTGTAGACTTTGTGAATTGGTTGGCCCAAAGAGATCAATGAAGATGAGTTCTAACTGTCTTGATCTTGAATATTCCTTGGTTCTGAATCTCACACTATTTTGTTTCCCATGTTGACAATGTTTACAAATTGGGCTTGAGATCTTGATGATTTTTGGCATGCCTCTTACTGCTTGGTGGTTACTGACCTTAACTAGTTTGTCAAAACTCAAATGTCCCATTCTCTTATTCCATAACCAACTTTCATTTGTCTGTCCCACACAACATACTTCTTTTACAATTTTATTTAGAATGTATACATTGTTTGGAGTTCTGATTGTTGTTGCTACCAATCTCCCAATGTCTTCTTTTCTTATTCTACATTCATGGGAGTTAAACAGGAGTGTGTTTCCTTGGTCACACAATCGACTGACACTTAGAAGGTCATGCTTTAACTCTTCAACTAGTAGAACATTTTTTGTTGTGGCCTTCTGACTTCCAAGGCTGATTTTACCTTTCCCAATTATCTTGGTAGATTTATTGTCTCCAAATGAAACATTTCCTCCCTTCTCTCTCTTTATCTTAAGGAATTTGTTTTCATCACCGATCATATGCCTTGAACATCCATTGTTTATGTACCAATAGCTTTCTTTGTCTTAAGCATGCATTGCTAAATCACATTCTTCCTAAGAGCTCCTTTCTTGTTTCTTCTTACAGACTTTAGTGGTATTACTGATAGCGATGTGTTTCTCATTAGGGTCATGTGTCCAACTTATGCAATCTTGAGATTTATGGCCAAAATTGTGGAATTTATAATATTCAATATCATAGTTGAATAGTGGAGCAAATGAATTCTTGTTTCTGTT
>JZKD02S1663380.1:267192-286439 GCA_000966675.3 Picea glauca
CAATTCTCCTAAGAGATTGAAGGATGGTAATTCCACAGTTTTGGTAATTTCCAATCTTTCAGGGAATGGGGGGTCTGCTAATTCTATAATAGGTTTCTCAATTTCTTCTGTATCAGCAGATGGTTTTTCCCCCGATTCCTTGTCTGATTCTGAAGATGGAGCATCTTCAATTATTGGCTCGAATATTCTCCCTGATCTTAATTTTATCTCATCACGAGGCATAGAAGTAATAGATAGAGTTGGCACATTGTGTATATCAATATTCTAAACGACCTTATTATTTGGATTTGGGTTAGATTGCACAGGCATCTGAGGTCGCAAGGGAGGATTGTTCTATGGGGCATTGGGAGGTAACTGCAGTTGTTGTTGTTGGTACTGAGGTTGGAACTGTTGTTGATAGGGGTTCGGTTGGTGATGGTTTTGATAAATAGGATGTTGTTGAGGGCCTCTCCAATATGGGTTCCATTGCCCATGGTGATTTTGTTGTTGGGGCATACGTAACCATGCATTAGGATCCTGACAAGGAGGGGGGATATGATTTGGAGAGGGGGCATTTAATTGGCCATATTGAAGCTAGTTGTTTACATTATTCCAATAATTAAGTGTTGCAGGAGAGAATTGAGGGTTTGTACCTTCACCTCGTGGCTTCCATTGTCTCCTCTGTGTAATTAGATAGGTAGCCACTGCTTCCTCATTAGTCACCTTAATTGATGCTTTTACATCTGGTAAGGAGGGACATTTGTCAATGGGATGATCCAATTCACAAATACGACATACCTGAACACTTTTCAGTGGGCACTCCCTTTTTGGATGTTTGTCTTTGCACTTCAGACAGAAAATGGACAATGCCTTTTCTGCTTCTGCTTGTTTATGTTTAATCTACAGAGTATCAATTTGTGAAGCAAAAGAGTTAATCATCTCTATTTTGAAATCTTCTAGCATATTACCTATTTTTTCTCTTGTTGCCCCTCCATTGGTTGATTTATGTACCCTTGAAAAAGTAGTATCCATGGTAGCTAACTTATTCCTTGTAGATCCTCGAGAGCATCTCTTATAAAGATTTACAATGTCATCATAGGATTCCCTAGATATATCTCCCTTGCCCAGCATATTCAACATATCTAAACAATCATCTCTAACTCCTTTTAGCCAAATAGTTTTCAGAATGTCCTTACTCACATCCGGATGTCCAGACCTTTGTAGATTATACTGGAGTCACTCCACAAAATCTTCAAGGGTCTCGTCCTCTTTCTGAGACATTTTGAACAATTCCTCTCTTTATTCCCTTGTTCGGCAGTAGTCTTGGTACTTGTTCGGGAAAATCTGCCTCATTTGTCCCCAGGTTGAAATATTCTCTCCTCCAAGGCTCATGAACCATCTTAACGTATTACCCTTCAATGTAGCTGGAAACAATTTAAGCTTCTGCGCAGTGGTAGTGTAGTCATAGCTTCTACACAGAATATCAAATTCAAACAGAAACTCATCTGGATCCTCTATAAATAATCCATGAAAATTTGGCAGAGCTGAGAGAGGTATGTTTTTCATAGGAGCCATCCCTCGAGTGGGAATATCAGAAATAGGAAAGACCAGGGTGGAGATTGTATTTTCATCATTTGCCTGATCTTCGTTGTTTGGTGGATTCTCACGGTGGAACTCTTCTTCATTGTCCCCTTAATTTTCCATATGTGCTCTTTCTCTCCACTCAATATGGACAATGTCCCACTCTTGTTTAGTGACTATCTGTATGTTGATATGATAAACCGCTTCTTCTAGATTTTCCCTGTTCCGAACTACACTTCCTTGATCTTCAATATTCTCCAGTGTTGCTTGTTGATTTGTTTGTGATAAATCTTCAGCTTCAGCCCTTGATAAAAATGATGTCTCAAAATGGGGTAATTCTGATGACTAAGGAATATGTCTTCTTGGAGGATTTAAAGGGTGAAAGATAGATACTGAAGAAGAATATTCTCTAGCTATAATCTCGTCAACAAAGGTTGGCCTTCCCAATGCAGGGTTCCTTCCTCCACGTCCTCTGGTACCTGTAGGGTTAGTATTTTGGGGGATATGTCCGCTTGTTCTTCGATTCATGCAGAATAATCATTCCTAAGAAAAGAAAACTAATGTGCTTACAAGAATATCTAATTATCTTCCCCGACAACGACGCCAAAATGTTGGGCACTTTAATTGTCAAAATAAATAGATAATTAAGGTGTTCAATATAAATTGTCAAACCCAGGGAAGTTTTGTTATTGCAAGATAATTGTGCACAATCTATGCTAGATTGATGAAAGCAAACACTAATCAAGTTGTAGTATTGAAAGGAACAGAGTTTTGAAAAAATGAACACTAACACAAGTTTCCGACACAGTTGGAGTTCTAATCTACTGTTGCAGAATTGGAATCACACTTGCATAATTGAAATCTAAATTGATGAGTGTATAAGAATCCTGGATTATCTGTTTTATTCTAATTTTCTATTTTATTCTTGCAGAAGGGAATTCTGTGCTAATTGTGGAAAAGAAATCTACTTTAATTGCAAGAAGGAAATTCACACTTCTAATTACTTTTACTTGAAAGCAGAGTTTTACCTAGTGCAGAAAGACAATTCTCCAGCAGTATACAACACTTGACTTCTAATTCTCTTTAGACACACTGATGCGCATTTGACAGGAAGGGATTGAACTGTAACAACAATTGTACTCTAATAATGCTAAATTAATCACACAAATCAAAGTAACTAATCTAAAACTCAAAATAGAGGGGAGTCTATGAGGAAGGTGGACCCTTTCCTTCTCACTGAATCCACTCAAAAAGATTACAGCCGGTTGGAGAAACTCAAATCACCTTCTTTATTAAAATCACCAAAAATGTTCAATTACAAGTTGTTTCACTTTACTTCACAATTCCACAACTAATATTTCATATCAATGATTACAAAAGATCTGTTATTTAAAGACAGAGTCATTCAGTTCAAAATGGACTCAGAACAACCTTGAGAATCCCAAATTCTCAAGTTGTTCGTAAGATACAAGAGATCTGACATATTCATGAAATCAGGAAAAAAAATCAGTGTGAGCCAAGACGTATAATAGCAGAGGATCAATCTTCAGGATTCGGCCTTCAAGATCGATGGCCATCTGTTGCAGCGAGTGTAACATCTTTTAGGATTGGTGCGCATCTGTCGCAGTTGGTGTAATAGCTTCCGGGATTTGTGGCCATCTGTTGCAGCAAGTGTGACAACTTCCAAGAAAGGTGCATAGTTGTTGTAGTTATGTAACAACATGTAGGAATAGCGCACAGCTGTAACAATTGGTTTAACAACAACGATTTTTCTTCAAGTCTTGGTTGTCTTACACATTTTGATCATTAGTTGCACATTTATGGGTAAAATATGAGAAATACTACCAATCAAACATGTTAGGTAAATAAGAATATCAAAGCAAGATCAATGATTCATACCTTGGGAAAAAGGGTCTTATCAAGCACTAAAGTAGGCATTTAGAATAGAAATGTTAAGGTTGAAAGGGCAAAAGATATAGTAAAAAATGGACATTTTTGGGTCCTAACACCTTTCAGAGCCAACAAAGCTTAGGAAGGATAGTGAGTTTGAAGTATCGAAAGGGAAAGTTCCTTTGTTCGGAAGACGAACGAACGAGAATTGTTCAGGAAGAGCCAAGGTATGTTGTGACCGTTGGATACAGGAAGGAGTGCGGGAGTCAACCCCTTGAGTCCTTTGAACTTCACAAGTTCGATGAATTGAGAAAGTTCATCGTAAGGGAAGTAAAAATTCCTGAAGTCTCGAAGTTAATCTGTACCTTAGATCTGAGGATGCCCGGGAGCCATCTCGACCGTCAGATCTATGAGGTAATCAATCTGGCACTGACCAACTCTGAGAGATTTCAATCAAGGAGTGAGTCAACCTCCCGAAGTCCCGAAGTGCCAGAGTCCATCCTAGTCGTTGGTGCCAAGAGACACGGGGCACCAAATCCTTTGCTTCAGAGGTTTAGTGCTCCGAAGAAAAATGGATTGTGTGAAGTGAGAACTACCAAAGGCCGAAGTGTCGGAGTTCATCCGGACCGTTGATAGTAGGGGATGTGTGCCCAAAGATATGACACTACGGGAGGATTACATTCTGGAGGTTTGCGTTGGTGAGCACGTTGAGATCCCCGAAGGTTGAAGCCCCGAAGTGATCTATAGTTGTCGATTCGTGGGAGACACACGTCAATAGATCATGAACTTTGGGTGAAATCCTTTCGGGAGAAGGTGAGTGTGGAAAGGTAGAAACTCCCAAACACTAAAATCCCGAAGTAACCATGATCGTCAATCACTAGAAGGGCACGTGGAAACAGATTGTCAACTCTGGGAGAACGCGAAGAAGAAGAGTTTGAAATCGTCGAAGCCCGAACAGTCGAAGCAGCCGGGAACCGTCAATCTATGGGAGGACACATGTCATCATATCGCAAACTCCACGTAATACCATTCTATGAGAAACAGAGAGTGAGGAAAACTAATATCTAAGATCTCCAAAGGCCGAAGTCTCGAAGGAGACGAGCATCGTTGATTTAGAAGGACACGTGTTAGTAGATCGCGAGCTCTGGGTGAATCACACCGAGGTTTTAGTTGAGAATTGAGATTCTCGAATCCCGAAGACCCAAAGTGAATCTAGACCGCCAGATCCAGAGGGACACGTGGCAATGGATCGTGGACTCCGGAGAAATTTGTTCGAGAGTTTTCAATTGATATTTGAGAGTCCCAAAGTCTGAAGATCTGAAGTAAATCTCAATCGTCCGATCATCCGAAGTAGATATCGGTCGTCAGATCATCCGAAGTAAATCTCAAGCATTGGATCGACCAGGGTTAATCTGGACCGTCTGACCCCAAAGAGACGTGATGTAGATCGGTGGATTTTGGGTAGAGTCCAACGTAATTCATAGCCATTAGATCAAGAGGACAGGTGGCACAAATCTATAGATTTCAGGTAAAGATCTGAAGCAAGCCTCAACTGTCTGATTCACGTGGACACGCGACAAGAATATGCTTACTTCGAGGGGAAGTGAGGTATGAGATTTGAGATCTCGGAAGTCTGGAGATCCAAAGAAGATCTCGATCATTGATCGAGAAGGGAGCTGAAGGACCGTTGATCTGGTTGAAAGGGGCAAAGTCCCGAAGCGGAAGAAGAACCGTTGGATTGGGAGGACGCGTGGTAGACGATTTTCCATTTCAGAGAAATCACTCTGAAATAAACGAGAGTTTGAGAATTGAAATTCCCGAAGGTCGATTTCACGGAGAAGATCATAGCCACACATCTAAAGGGATAGGTGTTAGTAGATCTTCCATTTCAAAAGATTGTCATACGGAGAAAAGTAAAGATTTGAGAGTTGAAAACTTTGAATCCCGAATCGCAAAACAAATCATGTCCATTATTTTGAAAGCGTCAGATTTGATCTGCGGTTTCGAAAGGGATATGTCTGAGCCATTAGTTCAGAAGTACCATCAAGATCGTGAGATCAATGGTCACGTCGAATTATGGGGACAAAAAGTGTTCAAACTTTAAAAAGTTGAAGGCGGGCTGCAATCGAGACCACGGTATTGACAAAATGACACATGGTGGCTCGTGGTGAATTGCAAGGCGAAAAGAAGTTTGGTTCCAAACCACTCTTGTTCACACCCACAATCACATAATTGGTGTTCGGTCGTAACCCTCGATCATATGCAATGGTCGCCAAGAGAAAAGGGGCTAATGCTAACGTCGAGACTTCACTGAGGCACGAAGGAGAAGGTCGTGGGTATCATAAGACCTACACCAGAGGCTGAAAGGGCATGTGTTTGATTAATAGGTGAGACTATCAAGGTCTCAAAGTCTCGTTTGACTTAGAGAACCGAAGAATCTTGACCGGAGGGTCAGGCTGAGTCCCAAACTTTCCAAATTAGAAATCCTGGATGGAGAATCTGTCCATTAAGAAAAGCAAAAATATTTACGCCCCACCATGGGTCTATTACAAATTGGTATCAGAGCATGGTTACAACACTTGGCCTGCTTGGGCTCATGTACGAGTCGCGTAAGGAGATATTTTTATCTACATTTACTCCTTGAGGGGAAGGATGGCATATTGAACCTGTGATTTTGGGAATTCTCGTTGAATCTCAGCAAAAGAATTTCTTTAGCCCTTGTCAAAGTGATAAGTACTCTTACCGGAGTAGGGATATGATAATTAACATTTATAATAAGACTTGAATGTGGATAGCTGAAGGTGGCAAGGTTCTGTCAAGAGAAGCTAAAGCCCAAAGGAAGAATGACCTAGTGTTCGTAACACTGCTTCTAAGCATGAACAGTTGGAACTTCAGGCACTGATGATCGTGGATTATATAGTGGTTAATACCTTTGTGGGATTAAAGGAATCTGATAGGATCAGGTAGGATCCCTGGAAGTTATAGTTACTATTTTATATTAAAATCGGAGTATATAACTCCTCATGACCAGAGAAAAGTGAGATGGGTAAAATTCTATGGACGTTAAGGCAAGAAGGCTTTCTTGCTAGACGTTGTCGCATAAAGAGGAAAGTGACCCTGGTTGGTTATTGCCTTGAGAGAAGACAACATCAATACGAGATATGACTGTGAGATTAGTCCTGTAAGTGATTGAAATCTCAAACTAAAGGACACTAATGATGAAATTAAACTATCAAGCGAATGCATGAGGTAAAAAGGTGCAAAAGATGCACCTACTTATACACGAATGTGTATACATGATCATAAGGATTATTAGAAGATCCTTGGGAAAAGGATATATAAGCCTGATATGTGCATGTGTGTGAATGACATGGAAAAGGTGCAAGCAATAAGCTAGCACGATGAATACTTATCTGTGTTTAATTATGCTTGAGTGCATGGGTTTAATGCATTGTGGAGCTTCCTAATATGAAGCCTGATATTAATACTAGTTAGGTATGAATGATATTAAACGTGCAAGTGATGCACATGTATGATATAAGAGTATAGTTATAGGTACAATATGGTTTCCCTGATGAGTGAAATATAAAGAAAGAATTGCTCTTGCCGAGAATAAATGAATACTATGGTTGCATGGTTGACTCCATTCCGAAGAGTCATGAAAGTTTTGTCCCAAATAATAGCTTGACGGGGAATGTATTTCCTTTCCTTGGGAAATACTAATATAATTAGTTAAAAGGGGTAAATGAGAAAAGATTATCTGTTGTCATAATAAGAGGCAAGTGATTATGCCTTTGAGGATCACAGGAGAAGGATTGTGAACAATCCTGAGTCGACTGATCTTAAAGGTAAAGATGTAGGTGGGTTGTGAAACATACCTATGACCGCTACAGGAAGGTTTAGGATTATGAATATGGTTAAGTACATCATGGATGTAAGTTAACAAAACCAGAGTATGTATGGATACATAATTTGGGTACATGACAAAGGTGCATGTTTATATTCCTTATGGAATATTGGGTAAACCGCTAAAGCTAACTCAAGGCTGAGTCCATCACAAATAGTGATGGACGTGCAATAAGGAAGTTGCAGGCTGAGTCCATCACAAATAGTGATGGACGTGCAATAAGGAAGTTGCATGCTGAGTCCATCACAAATAGTGATGGACGTGCAATAAGGAAGTTGCATGCTGAGGGAGTTTCTTGTGGAACAACTGTGTGAAAACTCTGTCGGGAGGACAGAGTCACAACCTTAGTAACTGTTGAGAAACAGAGCAGTGAGATACAAACTTATATATATATATATATATATATATATATATATATATATATATATATATATATATATATATATATATATATATATATATATATATATATATAGATATAGATATATATACCAGAATCCTGAATTACATTTTGAAAAGCATCATGTAAGGAATATAAGACTAATAAATGAATATTGACCATTCTAATAACCAAATGGTAATGTGCACGATGCAAAGGTTCATGATCCATTATGAACCAAAAAAAAAGGGTTTGCTATTAAAGCATGTTGTTATATTCCAAAAAGGTTAAGATGAGGCCTAACCAAGGTTGCTCAAGAAAATGAGAAGGAAGATCCCAACATGGAATAAATTGAAAAAGCAGAGAAAAGGCAGTGAGGCCTTAGAAATAACTCAGTTGGGCTGAAAAGTCCCAGGCGATGTAGAAAGAATTTGAAGAAGGGGAGAACCCTAACTCCTTTCTTGCTATGTGTTATGTTTCCTTTGGAATAATAAATTTGTTTTACTAATGAAAGTAAATGTTTTGACACCAGAGTGATGAGGATTGTATTATTGCAGAAACCGTTGAGAACTATCGATATTGCACTCATAAAAACATTAAGGATAATGTGATGAAGTGCATACAGATATGCTAGGACATGTCTGAAAATGTTTTACTAATTTAAATGCTATGGTACTTGCATTTTTAATTTACATGACGACTAATGTGTTTATGATGTATGTCATGTGTAGAAAGAAATAGATTGGAACTGTTGAGAAATACAGTTGCCAATAATGAACAACCTCAATCAGAGGATGACTATGAGAAGGTTCTTGTTGAAAGATTGTTGAAGGGACTTTAAAAGTCCCCATGGAGCACCATTGATGGGATAACATAAGAAGGGGTGCTAACAACCAAAACCGGTATAAAAATGTTCATGCCTATGTGGCACAAGGTATGAAGGGATTGGGTAAGAATCCCTTCTGAAATGTTTTACGATCTTAATGTTACGTATGGAATGTTGAAAGGCAGTTGTATGCCTTGGATACCCAAGTAGGGTATGATTCAGGAAGGATAACCTGAATGATGGAGGTGTGAACCTCTGCTAGTAAATATTGATTGTAATCCTCGGAAGAATTCATGAACTGATATGTCATGAATGCATGGACCAATCAAGGAACAATTGGAAACAAAAGTGCTCATAAATGGCATGTTGCATGGAATGCATTGAGGGAACACATGTTCCATAAGATGGCAGACAATGGATTTTTCGGTAAGAAAGGAGGACTTTCCAATGTTTTGCTTACATTATGTAAGCGCCGAAGGAAAACTAATCTAGGTGGCCATGAGTGTTGGCACCCTGGTTATTAATGGAGGAAGAATGCTTAAAGGCATTCATGTGAAACTTTTGAGTTTCATGTGTACTGATTTGGGAATCGTGATCATCTTGTAGCCGGAAGCATAGTCTTGTTGTAGCAATGAATGAGAATGAATCAACCATATGGTGAAAATCTTGGCTAAGCTCCAACACACCATGACAAAGTATTTTTCGTAAAGTGTGGGAAAATTAAAATCAATGCAAAGGTGCATTGGATATGAATGTGGCCACAAATGTTGGCACATTCATTAAGGTCAATTGATATCTGAATTACATTCTGAAAAAATTGGTAGGCCAAAATGATGCATAGGTAATGGATGATGTATCCTTTTGATTTGTATCATTGAATAGATGAAAATGACTTGGACTGTTAGTATGCTTGATTTTGAAAAGGTAATGTGCATGAAAACTAACAATTTGTTTGGTTGAGGAATGTTGAAATTGCAGGGGGAAATGGGTCTTGGATATGGCAATATTGTAAGCCCATAAGGAAGACCAATTGCCTACTAAGCCAAAATGCAAGGAATGGTATTTCCTTTATGAGAAAGTGAATTTGATTGTTAGTATGCACAATTCTGAAATTGTTTGTGATGACATTATAAAGGTGCAATAAAATGTATGTGCATGGAAACTAACAATTTGTTTGGTTGATTGAAGTTGAAAGTGCAGGAAGCAAAGGAGTCTTGAATATGGCAGCGTTGAAATCCATAAGGAAGACCAATTGCCTGCTAAGCCAAACCGCCATGGGAAGGAAAGTCCCATAATTATGAATCTGTTTCTTGTGCGAAACAAATATGGAAACAAAATGTGGAATTTGGATATCTATGGGTCACAAATTTACAAGAAAATTTTGAATTTAAAATTTATGATGATGTCTCGTGAATTTTTTTTATGTTTGTGATACGGGTGAGAAAGAGTATAATCCGATCGCATGAAATAAATATTGACTCAGGAGGAGAGTAACCTTCGTCCCTATATACGATTGAGTCGAGAGAAGGAGAGTAACCTTGGTCCCTAACTTTAGTTGAGCCGGAAGGCTGTCAAGCTATAAAAGCATGAAAAATGGCTATTGTTGAGCCATGAGAACCCTGTGGTAAGCCATGATCACCTAGAATATATTGTGTTGAGGTAACACAAGCCGGAGGGACACCTCGGTAGAGTGAGTCTGAGGGACGCCTCGATTGTAAGATTCGACAGAGTCTCTGGAATTCTTCATGTGCAAGAAAACCTTTGCAAGGCAAGATGGATCACCCGAGGGACTGTATAGCAGAGAAGGGGATGCCTGAGCCTGGGCCTGGATGGTGAGTGATCGCAAGGAAGAGGAGACCTTAATAGTTATTTTAAAATATTGATCGGGATCATGCACACGATGGGTAGTTCTTCCTGTGCGAGAAAACCTTGGCAAGGCAAGATGGATCACCCAAGGGACTATATCGCAAAGAAGGGGATGCCTGAGCCTGGGCCTGGAGGGTGAATGACTACAAGGAAGATGAAACCATGATAGTTCTTGTAAACTATTGAATTGGGATCATGCATCCAATGGGCTTGTCAAGGAAAAACAATGAGCCTGGATAACAAAACAACCATGTGGATACAAATCCACAAACTTCACAGATAATTATTGTGCTAAGATTATGAAATTTTCCTAGAATTTTTTTTTTATGCAATGTTTTCGCATAACACTATGATCAACATGCTTGTTGTCCAAGAATTATTGAAAGCAAGTGACCAATATTAAAGGTCTGAAAAAGGACCTAACTGAGGAAGAAGGATCAAAATTTTTGAAACAGCTGAATGAGAAAGGCATGACAAGTGTTTTGAGAAAGAACACCAAGGACGGTGTTCCTTTAAGGTGGAGGGAATCGTAACACCCTTGTTTCCCCCAGCTTGTAATTAATCATAAAATAGGATTTACCATGCTAAGGTATGTGGACAATGTAAATGTATTATTTTTTGAGTTGCCAATAACTGACTGTGGGGGTGAAGCCTTGAAAGTATTGGCCATGATATCACTAGAGGAAAAAATGTGAAAACTATAAGGGAGGGTCATTTTATCAAATAACCCCAAATTCCCTTGATGAGGATAATAAACCTCCTTCAAATCCCAAGGAGAGAAATCAGTTAATGAAGAAAGGACTAGTGGTTGAATTATCAACCACTACCATGAATGGAAGCGTGGCCAAAACTACAGAATGCCAGCCCGAAGTACCACTAGGTATGACAGGCCAAGATGACCAAAGTTCCCTTCTGACAGAAGGAACAGGATGGGTCGAGAACCATCCTGGAAGAAAGATATACAAATGGATAAGGAGAATGCGCAGAGCTCTCCAAGCGGATAATGAAGAGAAGGTCGCGAGCTTGATGTTGAGTGAGCATCTAATAAACCTTGTCGAGGCCATAACAGAGAAGAAAATCTTTGAAATTTTGTAGAGAACAGAACCCGAGCAGAAGCTGAAACAGAGAAAGAATCCTTAAGAAATGTGAGAGTTCCCTGGTGATATCATGGCATGGCACATGGGTGGCCAGAGTGCTAAGAATGAATGCCTCTGAGCCTATGGTTGGGTGGAAGGATGAACACCTATAGTCAATTAGTTGGCTACCACCTGTAATAGATAAGTAATCACATATCTTGTGTATTTAAGTGGTACAATGAATTAAAGTTGGATATCCTATGAATGTTGCATGGATGGATATGTTTGCTTAATGATTTATACTGTATCCCTTTTTGCATTTTCTTGATTGTGTAATTAGGCAAGTAGGAAATTATATGGATTGGACATGTTTTATACTCGTAAATGCTTGCGCTTGGTGGTGGCTTAAGTTAGATCCACGAACTGTGAGTTCGTCGACCTTGGGCATAGTTTCATGTATGGATGTCGACCCTCCTAGTCACTCTGAGTCCTTTGGAGGAAGGAGTCTATTAAAGCTCAGGAGAGAGAGTGCACGTATGCACAAGCTCTCTGTGAGGCAAGACGAGACCAATAACCACTTAAGTTCTAGAGATTAAGGAATGAGTGTAAGGGGTGTGCGAAAGAATTATTCCAAGCGTTACGTTCAAGAGAAAGAGTGCAAATCTCTTAATCCTTTCAGAGCCAACAAAGCTCGGGAAGAATAGTGATTTTGAAGTATTGAAAGGGAAGGTTCCTTTGTTCGGAAGAGGAACGAACGAGAACTATTCGGGAATAGCCAAGGTCTGTTGTGACCATTGGATATGAGAAGGAGTGGAGAATTCAACCCCTTGAGTCCTTCAGACTTTGCAAGTTCGGTGAATTGAGAAAGTTCATCGTAAAGGAAGTAAAAATCCCTGAAGTCCCGAAGTTAATCTGGACCTTGGATCTGAGGATGCCCAGGAGCCATCTCGACCGTCAGATCTATGAGGTAATCACTCTGGCGCTAACCAACTCCGAGAGGTTTCAATCGAGGGGTGAGTCAACCTCTCGAAGTCCTGAAGTGTCGAAGTCCATCCTAGTCGTTGGTTCCAGGAGACACGTGGCACCATATCCTTCGCTTTTGAGGTTTAGTGCTCTGGAGGAAAATGGATTGTGTGAAGCGAGAAATCCTGAAGGCTGAAGTGTCAGAGTTCATCATGACCGTTGATAGTAGGGGATGCGTGTCTGAAGATATGACACTCTGGGAGGATTACAATATGGAGGTTTGTGTTGGTGAGCATGTTGAGATTCCCTAAGAGTGAAGCTCCGAAGTGATTTGTAGCTGACGATTCATGGGAGACACACGTCGATAGATCATGAACTCTGGGTGAAATCCTTTCGGGAGAAGGTGAGTGTGGAAAGGTAGAAACTCCCAAATGCCGAAATCCCGAAGTAAACCATGACCGTCGATCGCTAGAAGGGCGCGTGGCGACAGATCATGAACTCCGAGTGGAAGCACTCTGGGAGAATGCGAAGAAGAAGAGTTTGAAATCGTCTAAGCCCGAATAATCGAAGCAGTCGAGAATCGTCGATCTGCGGGAGGACACATGTCATCAGGTCGTGGACTATCTGAGATCTCCGAAGGTCGAAGTCCCGAAGGAGACAAGGGCCGTTGATTTAGAGAGGACACATGTTAGTAGATCGTGAGCTCCAGATGAATCACACCGGGGTTTCAGTTGAGAATTGAGATTCCTGAACCACGAAGACCCAAGTGAATCTAGACCGCCAGATCCAGAGGGAGACATGGCGATGGATCATGGACTCCAGAGAAATCTGTTCATGAGTTTTTAGTTGAGATTTGAGACTCCTGAAGTCCATAGACAAAGAGAGCCGAACTAAATCTCAACCATTTGATCATCCGAAGTAGATCTCAGTCATCAAATTGTCCGAAGTAAATCTCAAGCATTGGATCGTCCAAAGTGAATCTGGACCATCTGACCCATAAGAGACATGGCATAGATCAATGGATTCCGGGTAGATTCTTGACGTAATTCATAGCCATCAGATCAAGAGGACAGGTGGCACAAATCTGTAGATTTTGGGTAAAGACCCGAAGCAAGCATCAACCGTCTGATTCAAGTGGACACATGACAAGAATCCACTTACTTCGAGAGGAAGTGAAGTTTGAGATTTGAGATCTCAAAAGTCCTGAGACCCGAAGGATATCTCGATCATTGATCGAGAAGGGAGATGAAGGACCGTTGATCTGGTTGAAATGAGGAAAGTCTTGAAGTGGAAGTAGAACTGTTGGATTGGGAGGACGCGTGGTAGACGATCTGCCATTTCGGAGAAATCACACCGGAATAAATGAGAGTTTAAGAATTGAAACTCCCGAAGGTCGATCTCGTGGAGAAGATCGTAGCCGCACATCTAAAGGGATAGGTGTCAGTAGATCTTCCATTTCGGAAGATTGTCATACAGAGAAAAGTAAAGATTTGATAGTTGAAAACTCCGAAACCCGAATCGTGAAACAAATCATGTTCGTCGATTTGAAAGGGTCAGATCTGATCCACAAGTTCGAAAGGGACAGATCTGAGCCTCCAATTTAGAAGTACCATTAATATCGTGAGATCAATGGTCACGTCGAATTGTGGGGATAGAAGGTGTTCGAAAATTAAAAAGTTGAGGGCGGGACGCAATCGAGACCACGATATTGATAAAAGGACACGTGGTGGCTCATCGTGAATCACGGGGTGAAAAGTAGTTTGGTTCCAAACCACTCTTGGTCGCACCCACAACTGCGTAATTGGCATTCGGCCATAACCCGCGATCATATGCAATGGTCGCCAAGAGAAAAGGGGCTAACGCCAATGTCGAGACTTCGCTGAAGCACGAAGGAGAAGGTCGCAGGTATCATAAGACCTGCACCAGAGGCCAAAAGGGCCTGTGTTTGATTAAGAGGTGAGACTATCAAGGTCTCAAAGTCTCGTTTGAATTAGAGAACCAAAGAATCTTAATCGGAGGGTCAAGCTGAGTCCCAGACTTTCCAAATTAGAAATCTTGGATGGAGAATCTGTCCATTAAGAAAAGCAAAAAAAATTAAGCCCCACCGTGGGTTTGTTACATTATTACATATGGGCGCCATTGTAGTTTATGTTATTTAAGAAGGATTCCATTCACTTTGTTTTTGAAGAACGCCAAAGCTTTATAGTCGAAGGAATTGGAATGCTATGGATCAAAGAGTGCATGGAGTCTTCTATTCAACATGTGAGGCTATAATGGAKATTCTTTGTTTATGAATAAAGATGTGCATGGATGATCCTAAATAGAGATTATTATTAGAATGGTTKCCCCTAAAAAACATCATTGAGCACTAAGGATTCGTTTTCTAGTAGTTGTAGAAGAATCTATAAGGCAAGGTTTAGTGCAAAGGCTTAACATGTTCTCGCCATTTGAACCATGCTCGTTGAAATGATAAAGATATATTTATCAAACCATTTTTTGCCTTTTGGTCAATGGGACAAACTCCTATTGAAGAGAAATACTCATTTTGGATATGTTATAGTTGGTAATGAAGGGATCCATGCAGGAAGGTACAATCAAATATGAACAAAGAAGATCACATGTTGTTTAGAGTTTTGATTCATTTTAATATCTCTATTGCATAGGGGTGTGCAACCCTTCAATTGGGGGGCACAGTGAGAACCAGAATTATGTTTTTCTCTCATTCCTTTCTCATCCATTTTTTCCTTCTATAGTTGTGTAACATCCTCTTTTGCATACTTAAGACATTCCCAAGTTATCAATAAAGCCATTTCAAGATTATCTAATAGTTGCTTCCCAACTGAAATTTTTTGATGTGATTATGGGAAATGAGATGAAAGCTTGGGTTGATTAAGTTCCCATATTTGAATGTGTGATTTGTGTGCTACCCTTGGTGTAAGTCATAATCACTGCAGGGCACCCTTGTCACCATTGAAGGGGTACACTACGTTCTAAGAATGGCAAAGCAAGGTTAAAACCTTCAAACATGTTGGACTATAATTGCAAATTTGTTGACTCTATATTATAGTCCAAAAGAGAAATTCATCGGAGAATGTGATCCATTTTGAGATACTTAGATTTGAATCCAGTATGAAGTGGAGTGGCCATTATTTCAAGATAAATTTAGAACTCCAAAACACAACCATGAGTAGGAATGGTTGTTTGTTTGTTAGTTTGTTAGGAAGGTGAGTGTGGAAAGGTAGAAACCCCCAAACGCCGAAATCCTGAAGTAAACCATGACCGTCGATCACTAGAAGGGCGTGTGGCGACAGATCATGAACTCCGGGTGGAAGCACTCTGGGATAACGCGAAGAAGAAGAGTTTGAAATCGTCAAAGCCTGAACAACCAAAGCAGTCAAGAACCGTCGATCTGCGGGAGGACACATGTCATTAGGTCGTGGACTCCAGGTAAAACCATTCCGGGAGAAATATAGAGTGAGGAAAACTGAGATCTGAGATCTCCGAAGGTGAAAGTCCTGAAGGAGACGAGGGTCGTTGATTTAGAGAGGACACGGGTTAGTAGATCGTGAGCTCCAGGTGAATCGCAGCAGGGTTTCAGTTGAGAATTGAGATTCCTGAACCACGAAGACCCGAAGTGAATCTAGACTGCCAAATCCAGAGGGAGACATGGCGATGGATCATGGACTCCAGAGAAATCTATTCATGAGTTTTTAGTTGAGATTTGAGACTCCCGAAGTCCATAGACACAGAGAGATGAACTAAATCTCAACCATCTGATCATCCAAAGTAGATCTCAGTCGTTAAATTGTCTGAAGTAAATCTCAAGTGTCGGATCGTTCAAAGTGAATCTGGACCATCTGACCCAGAAGAGACATGGCATAGATCGATGGATTCCGGGTAGATTCCTGACGTAATTCATAGCCATCAGATCAAGAGGACAGGTGGCACAAATATATAGATTTTGGGTAAAGACCCGAGGCAAGCCTCAACCGTCTGATTCAAGTGGACACATGACAAGAATCCGCTTACTTTGAGGGGAAGTGAAGTTTGAGATTTGAGATCTCAGAAGTCCAGAGACCCGAAGGATATCTCGATCATTGATCGAGAAGGGATCCGAAGGACCGTTGATCTGGTTGAAATGGGGAAATTCCTGAAGTGGAAGTAGAACCGTTGGATTGGGAGTACGCATGGTAGATGATCTGCCATTTCGGAGAAATCACATCGGAATAAATGAGAGTTTGAGAATTGAAACTCCCGAAGGTCGATCTCCTGGAGAAGATCGTAGCCACACATCTAAAGGGATAGGTGTCAGTAGATCTTCCATTTCGAAAGATTGTCATACAGATAAAAGTAAAGATTTGATAGTTGAAAACTCTGAAACCTGAATCGCGAAACAAATCATGTTCATCGATTTGAAAGGCTCAGATCTGATCCACAGGTTCGAAAGGGACAGATCTGAGCCGTCAATTTAGAAGTACTGTCAAGATTGTGAGATCAATGGTCACGTCGAATTGTGGGGATATAAGGTGTTCGAACTTTAAAAAGTTGAGGGCGGGACGCAATCGAGACCATGGTATTGATAAAAGGACACGTGGTGGCTCATGGTGAATCGCGGGGTGAAAAGCAGTTTGGTTCCAAACCACTCTTGGTCACACCCACAACTGCGTAATTGGCTTTCAGCCATAACCCGCGATCATATGCAATGGTCGCCAAGAGAAAAGGGGCTAACGCCAATGCCGAGACTTCGTTGAAGCACGAAGGAGAAGGTCGCGGGTATCATAAGACCTGCACCAGAGGCCGAAAGGGCCTGTGTTTGATTAAGAGGTGAGACTATCAAGGTCTCAAAGTCTCGTTTGAATTAGAGAACCGAAGAATCTTGACCGGAGGGTCGAGCTGAGTCCCGGACTTTCCAAATTAGAAATCTTGGATGGAGAATCTGTCCATTAAGAAAAGCAAAAAAAATTAAGCCCCACCGTGGGTTTGTTACATTATTACATATGGGGGCCATTGTAGTTTATGTTATTTAAGAAGGATTCCATTCACTTTGTTTTTGAAGAATGCCAAAGCTTTATAGTCGAAGGAATTGGAATGCTATGGATCAAAGAGTGCATGAAGTCTTCTATTCAACATGTGAGGCTATAATGGAGATTCTTTGTTTATGAATAAAGATGTGCATGGATGATCCTAAATAGAGATTATTATTAGAATGGTTTCCCCTAAAAAACATCATTGAGCACTAAGGATTCGTTTTCTAGTAGTTGTAGAAGAATCTATAAGGCAAGGTTTAGTGCAAAGGCTTAATATGTTCTCGCCATTTGAACCATGCTCGTTGAAATGATAAATATATATTTATCAAACCAATTTTTTCTTTTTGGTCAATGGGACAAACTCCTATTGAAGAGAAATACTCATTTTGGATATGTTATAGTTGGTAATGAAGGGATCCATGCAGGAAGGTACAATCAAATATGAACAAAGAAGATCACATGTTGTTTAGAGTTTTGATTCATTTTAATATCTCTATCGCACAAGGGTGTGCTACCCTTCAATTGGGGGGCACGGTGAGAACCAAAATTATGTTTTTCTCTCATTCCTTTCTCATCCATTTTTTCCTTCTATAGTTGTGTAACATCCTCTTTTGCATACTTAAGACATTCCCAAGTTATCAATAAAGCCATTTCAAGATTATCTAATAATTGCTTCCCAACTGAAATTTTTTGATGTGATTATGGGAAATGAGATGAAAGCTTGGGTTGATTAAGTTCCCATATTTGAATGTGTGATTTGTGTGCTACCCTTGGTGTAAGTCATAATCATTGCAGGGCACCCTTGTCACCATTGAAGGGGTACACTATGTTCTAATAATGGCAAAGCAAGGTTAAAACCTTCAAACATGTAGGGCTATAATTGCAAATTTGTTGACTCTATATTATAGTCCAAAAGAGAAATTCATGGGAGAATGTGATCTAGTTTGAGATACTTAGATTTGAATCCAGTATGAAGTGGAGTGGCCATTATTTCAAGATAAATTTAGAAATCCAAAACACAACCATGAGTAGGAATGGTTGTTTGTTTGTTTCTTTTTTTCTCTTTTGATATCCAGAGGTTCAACCTTCACAATTTCTTTGGTTTACATCCTCCGGGCAGTCAGAAATAACCCGTCGACTGCCACTTGGGGGGCGATACCATTTAGTAGATCCAGGGTCCTCCTGCAGTGATCGAGACCAATCGCCATGCTGAAAAACCCCAGCTAGCACATTTGAACCAATCTTCCAAACATTTGGACTTGAACCTGAGACCTCCCGAAGTCCAAAGGACCGAAGGAGGGTGGCTTTGCCAATTCACCTACAGGCTTAAGCCCTAAGTTGGAAACGTTGTTACTGTATGAAACCATTTCCTTTATTGTATAAAAAACAATTGAATGATCTATGGGTTCTTTAGAATTCACCTTGGGGGAAATCCATAGTTGTTTTTGTATTTAAGAAGAGTGTGGGAGGTCTTAGGGGTTGGCTTTCAAAATCCAAAATTTAATTTTGTTTCAATAGAACAATGCAATTTTGAATTTCATGTAATAGAAGAATAGAGTCCTGGTTTTCATTTGCTTGCTTGCTAAGAGTAACATTTTCCTTTAAGGGATTCAATCCCTTTCTTGCCTTGGAGTAAGAGCCCACTCTGAAGCTGCAAATGGAGGTTGAATCCCCTCTATTTGTAGATTACGTTGCTTGTTGTTTCATTTCATTTTCATGAATGTATATTTCTTATCGACATTTCTACTTTATT
>JZKD02S1663380.1:336721-347899 GCA_000966675.3 Picea glauca
TCATGTTGCTTTAGCACAAGTTAACTCATGGAGTTGCTCTATCATGAAGGAGAGCTAGTTCTACACTCGTGACATCCTTGGAACTATCATAAAGGGTTGTGCTCAACACTTATTTGCTTCCTAGAATTATTATTTCCAACCTTACTACCTGCTCAATGCTTCTCTCAAAGTATTTGTTTTATGTTGCATCAAGGGAATAACATGTCATTAGAAGGCCTCCATGATGTTTTAGAGGGAGATAGAACGATAGCTAGCTCATTACTTCTTTGAATCATTGGGCATATTCCCAAGCGCTTTCCCTATCTTGTTCTTTAATGTCTTTTAGCTATGCAACACTCTGGAAGGCCAATCATGTTTCATTGAAAATCTGAGATGTCCCAGGGGGGTGGTTTCCACATACTTTATTTACCATCATAGTGTACGAAACCACAAGGTCGTCTAAAAAAATAGTATCTTTGCATTATCAGTCGAGGTCCCTAGTGCATTCCATACACCTTCGCATAGAAACCAATGTTGGTTTGCATCCTCCTCTCTTTGCCCAATGCACTTCGAGGGGTGTAACCTTATATAACCCATTGTCACACCAATTGTAAACCCTTGTGGACTCAATTACTAAATGAATCTGAGGTTCCAAAAACTTGTACTTTGGTGAACTTTACTTGTATTCTCCATACCACCACTAGTCCCTACTATTCATTGTTGTCTTTCACTATTAATCATAACTAAACTATTAATCACTATAAAAGAAGAATGTACTTTTTTTGGACTAGAATGCCCAGGGGGTGGTTATTGTCTCGGTATGGCTCCTCCACTTGGTAGTAGTGTTAACTCTAGCTCTTTTATATTTGTTTCTCCAAACAACTGGTACACACCCGAGAATGAGTCATCAAACTATGTCTCTAAGGTCGAGATATCAGTTTCGAGATTTTCTAACTTGAAGTGGGATCTTCTAACTACACATCCACTATAGTATGTGTCTACATGCAAGTGTTGACACCCTAGACTTCTCCTTTAGAGGTTGTGTCTCTGTCACGATGTTCTTGAGGGGGTGTTTCCTATCATCACAGTGTCTTCATTTATTCCAACATCCTACATGGAAAACCCTTCAAATAAAAGAAAAGACATAAAATCCAAAACTAGCTCCATTGATACATAAGGAATTGCAAAAAATGATCAAACCCCAGATTATTGCTCTCACAAGACATTCATCATGGGTGGCCAATGTGGTGCCAATTAGAAAGAATGGTGAAGTTAGGTTTCCTATTGACTTCAAGAATTTGATTCATTGGTCTCTCAAAAACAATTATCCACTTCCAAATATGGATCATTTGTTATGAAAGGTCACAAGATAAGGTATGATGTCTATGTCAAATGGTTTTTCAAGGTATAATCAAGGTCTTGTACAGGAGGAACATCAACCATGGGGGACTTTCATGTACCTTAGGATTCCATTGGGGTTGTTAAATGTCATATCCACATTTTCATAATGCTATGAACTATGCATTCAAGACATCATGGGTAAGATTGTTGTGATTCATCATGATGATTTCACAATTTTCTAAATATGGGAGTGCACATGTTTGTCATTTCAAGCCAAGTGTTTGAAAAATGTAGAAAGAATGGGATTTCTCACATTCCCAAGAAGTCAGTTTTTTGCATGAATTAAGGAAAATTATTGGGCCAGATTGTACCCAAAGATGGTGTCACAATTGATCGATGGTATCAAAATTGATCCAACATGAACGTAAGGTATTCAACAAGTACCATTGTCTTCCAATAAGAAAGCAATGCAATCATTCTTTGGCCAAATCAACTTCATTAGGGGGGGTTCATACTAAGCTTCATTGTGATTACCAAACCTATTTCAGCCATGCTAAAGAAGGGTCAAGATTCCATATAAAGTTTAAAAAGTATGGAAGCCTTTCAAGATATTAAGGATGCAATTGTTTCAACATTGTTGTTGGTGACTCATAATTATTCTAATGATTTTAAAATTTTCTCTTTTGCATCAAAGGATACAATTTTTGGTGTGCATTTACAAAGGGATGGTGAGAACTTGGAGCAGCACATAGCCTTTATAAGTATAGGCTTTAGAGAAGTTGTGATAGACCATTCTACCATGGAGAAATAGACCTATGATTTAGATTAATCCTCCAAGCATTTTAGGAGTTATATTGGACATACTAGGATTGTGGTGTTTCTCCCTCTTTCGATGTTGAATGATATCCTTTATCAACGAGAATGTCTAGGTAAAAGAGGAAATTAGATATCAAGGATTCAAGGGTATGATTTATAGATCAAGCCTTACCAAATTCATAACGGGTCAAGGAAGGGCCAAATCATTGACACGGGAAAATGAAGAGACAATACAACTTGGAGGTGAACTTAGTCGGATATGACCTTGGCGGATTTTGAAGATTCACAGCGGCACGAATAGTACAAAGGACATTATTTATTACTTCCAGAATTTGTCTTGCCCACTTGTTGGAAAATAAGAGAAGAGCATTGAGGTTGACTACAACAAAGTATTGTCTTGTCCAAGATAGATTGGGTTGGAAAAATCTATATGGTTTGATACTTGGGTCTATGGATTCTACAAAGACACTAGAGATCATGGTAGTATTGCACAATCGGTTATGCAAAGAACACTTTGAGAGAGCTCATGGCAGTCTTGCACAGTAACTTTATAGAAGTGGGGATTGAATATTATAGAGTTCCATAAAATATATAGCAATGGTTTCAAATGGATCATCACGACAACAATTACTTCACTAGGTCAGTGGAGGCAACAACCAAAATCACAATAGATAATGCCTGGTCATTTAGAACCATTGAGTTGGGGAGATTTTGACTTGATTATGGTACTTTTATTTCTCATTCATCTAATTATTATCCATGGGATAATGGATTGGATGAATCAAACAACATGAATTTGTCGAAAATTATAAAAAAAAAGACTAAGTGACAACAAAAATTGTTGGGACAGCAAACTCAAGTTCATCATGTGGGCTAATTGACTCACTAAGAATTAGTTGTAATATGAATTGGTGGTGATTGATTGTTATTACATGATTTGTGAGAGTCCAATAGAAACAAGTACGAAACTTGGTAATTCTTTATTATTCTCTAAAGTATTTATTTGATTCTATAAAGGTTTCAAGGTTATAAACTAAGTAAAAATAGAAAATGTCAAAGTAGTTCGACAATCCACCTATCAAATTATCGAAAGAATTATATAAGTGAGATCGTGAATATGCATACAGTAGTGGTATATGAGAAGAGCGTTGTCATATCTAGGAAGGAAGCCTTCATCATAATCATATCAGAAAGAGATACCAACACGTGTTATTAAATGGTGAATCATAAGAAGGGTTGTACCCACAATTTATGCAGAAGCCATTAGAGCTCGATTTACATTCAAAGGGTAGAGGAAAATTTATGGTGTGCCCTAGTTTCAAAAATAAAGAATTCGCCCAAAGAAGGTGTGAGAATGAACGAAGTTATTTCGATCTAACAAAAAAGAGAAGAGATTATGTCGGGTAAGATCTACCAAGATTCAAGCCAATATTTGATTATCATTACTAGAGCAAATGGAGGTGCCCTAAACAAAGAAGCTAAGAAGCTACATAGGGAGAGCCATAGACGGCATGAGAAAAATGAAGACATCCACAAATGTGTAGAACATGAAATTATAAGAAGCGCGAGTAGAAGGAAAGAGTATGTAATAAACAAAGGGTGGGGGGGTTCCCCTATTTTTTTGTTTTTTATCTTTTTATTTTTATTTATTTTTCCTTTTTAAGATTTTTTTTACAACAATACTGGCTTTTCAAGCCATGGTTTCTAAAAGTTACAATTTTAAGCCTGAAAAAAAGAGAGGGTACTATTGGTAGCATATGCTTTCGATTCGATGGTTGATCTTAAGATTTTGGTTCCAAGGGTGTTGATTGTCAAGGCCACAATTTCAAAAAGTTGTAGTTTTATCCCTAAAAAAAGGGGGTGTTATTGGGAGCACTACTTTTTGATTCAGGGGTTGATTTTAATGTTTTGGTTGCAACTCTACTAGTTGTCAAGTTCAAAGGTTTCAAAGAAGATGTAGTTTTAACCTTGAAAATAAATAAATAAAATGGTGTTGTTGTTAGCAGCACTTTTCGATTCAAGGGTTGAATTTAAGGTTTTTGTCAATAATATTATGATGTTGTTAAGGCCATGGTGCAAAATGTGGTAATTTAACCCCAACTCCCCACCAAAAAAAAGGTAGTACCACTGCTTTTCGAAACGAGGGTAAAATTAGCCACTAAATATGACCTCTAAAACAACGAGAACTCTGAAGAGTTCATGTCAAGTTGGTAACTATGTTCATGTGAACATGTCATTCCCACAACTTGAGACTTATACATCCCATGATCCTCCACTCTTAAATTTATAACCTTTTTGCCCTTCTATCTTTCACTAGGAATTTGCTTGTTGTTTACAAGACTTCTACATGCAAACTATGTTCTACAATCTAACTGGAAAAAAAGTCCTACTTAGACTAGAAATGTTAAGAACATTTTTAGAAAGCCATTTTCTTATTGATTGTCGATTGCAATTGTACAAGCTCATGTCCTTCAACCACATGGCTCCTACCATTGCCTAAAGTACATGTCTCTTTCCTAGAGCTAGGTTCCACAAACTCTCCACTATTTTATGGAAAATTTTACAAATGTTTTCTTCAACTAGTATTAAATTTATTTTTTGAACATAATGCACTAGAATTTTCCTTAAGAAAGATGACCCGCAACTTCTAAGAAAAATGATCGACAAGAATAAAAAAATACCTAGAAACTAACAATGTTGATGTGATTATTTTCCATCTACTCTTCAAATATAAATACTCCACCACTTTGTTTTCTCTCTGAGCTCTATCTATGTTAATAACATCTCTTATGTTGCTCCTCTACCTCACAAATTGCACATGCCCTTTCCTTCTCTTGAATAAGAGATATACCAACTTCCATCTCTTACCTAATCAAAAGAGAAGGATGTTGAAAGCTCAAATGCCCATACTTTTGATACCAAAATGAATTGACAATGATATCTCCASTAMCCACCAACTRCWATGAAACCTCCATAMTGACATCATTTGAATTTGTCATTGCCACATCCAAAAACGTGTATATTCCATGATCCTAACTCCTAAAGTTATAAACTTTCATCTCCTTTTGTCTTTTACTAGGAATTTGCTTCTTTTGTACCAAACTTCTACATGCAGACTATGTCTAGAATTTGAATGAAAAAGGGCATATTCTTCTACAATTTCATTGGAAAAACACATAACTTAGACTAGCAATGTGAAAAACATTTTTAAAAACCATTTTCTTATAGATTGTCAATTGTAGTGGTACGTCCTCATGTCATTCAACCACATGGATCCTACCATCACCTAAAGTAAATCATTATATTAGACTTAGCTTCCACAACGGAAACATAAAAGACCCTCATATTTGTAATGTCCTTGGGACACCTAAGCCAAAAAATCACTCATTGCATCATGCCCAAAAACATTCTTTCCATTTTCCTAAACTTTTGCGAGTATGAACCTATTTTACTTTGTAGGCTTTCTATTTTTTTAATGAAAACTCTAAAAATAAAGAAATAACTTCAAATATTAACTCCAAAACAAATAACTTGCCTCCTACATGCCTTTTCTCCTACATGGAAAACTCTCTTCGACAAACAATAACCAGCATTATGGCTACCTCTCAGAGAATACTCTCACTTCAAGCTATTATTTCTATCCCCTAGAAATCTCTACAAGTCAACAAAAATCTTCTAGTTCAATGGATTCCCTTGAAACCTCTCCTCACTGGCAAATGTTTTCTGAACTCTATGGCAGCCCTAGAAACTTCTTCTTCCCAACCATCCCTACATAATTTCCTTTTGGTGACTCCCAAAATAATGGTTGTCTCCAAGCATTAATACCTATGATTTCCCAATCTATATCATGTAATTTTCAACCACAATTTCAGTTTTGAATTTTGATTTAAAAGGTCTCATTAAAAGACAAATTCTAGTTCTCCAACATAACCCTTCTCTTCTTTATCCAACTATCCAACCTCTTCACACTATGGTATAATCTCATGATGAAATAAGGACTAGAATATACTAAAATGCAAGGTTGCATGGACATAAGGGGAACAATGTAAGATTTGGTGGGTTGACCTTTTGCAAAGGAAACTCTCGAGAATCAAATCTACAAGAAGTCTTGTTAAAGAGTGTAGTTGGCCTCGTGTACGTTTCAAGGAGGCCATGTGTGAGGTGGGACATGAATTCAACTTAGATCATGTGTGAAAAGCAAGTTCCTTGACTACCTAATTAACCTAATTCACCTTCACTTCCTTTATACCAATCCAAGGCGAAAGATCAATGGAAAGAAAAATAAAAGCAAGTAAATTGATAAATCTAAAGTAGGCAATCAATTAGGAATGTGGGCAATGTCAAAGTAAACAAGAAGGCGGTGAAAAATCAAATAAGCAATAAAGTTGAAATAAAACAGGGTAAAGGAGCAAAAAAACATAGCTACATTAACCTATGGGTGGAAAGCTAGCAAACGTTGTTGATGTCAACCGCTAAGATCGCCTTTAGAAGATAAGGCTATTATGTGACATTTTCACGACCTTGATTATGAAAACAATCCTTTTAAATGTACAGTCTATCATGAATATGTCACTTGAAGAGAAAATCTCTAACGGAACCACCAAAAAGGGATGATAAAGTTATGGTCACTTGGACTGCAAATGTCCAACAAAACCCACAAAAGAGGATAATCAAGGATTTCAAAAGCTACAATCAATAATCCAAGAGTAGTGAGAGGAGTATCTTTCCACAGTGCAAGGATGTCGGGATTCAATCCATGGTGCGAGGATTTAACTCACAAAACCCTTATTCATTCCCCATGAAGGGAGGGTTCCCACTTTTATGGCAACAAACCATCAAGATGACCCAAGCTAAAGGAGTTGCATGTGGCATATTTTACAAAGAACACCATGAATAGAGGTACCAAATGTTGTAATAAAATCCATGGGAGTGACCAACCAAATTGTTCACCCTTTTCCCTGCAAAATAAGGCAAGAGTATTGTCCTAGAGATAAACAATACTTCATTACTTTTCCACTTTATGTATCTTTTCTTGAAGGTTGAAGCTCCAAGGAAAGGAAACATAGGCTAACATAAGGAGGTGATATTGGGAGTAGGTGAGTAAAGATGATGTAGAGTGGGTGCAATCAAGAATCTAAGGGAGCCAAAAGAAAGAAGGAATGAGAGGAGTAGCTTTGCATGGTACAAAGATTTTGGAATTGAATCCATGCAAAGGATTTTGTTAAAGTAAATGTAATAATAATAATGATCAATTAGATAATAGACATAGGCATTAAATATAAAGTTATTTTTTACTCTAAGATACTTTATGCTTTTATGTTTTATTTCACTTTAGTCTCTATCTAAGTCTATCACACATTCATAAAGTGGAGTGACTCAAGTAGTGTGTAACCCTTTCTAAGAAGGTTATCACTTCTCATTTAATCAATGCAATACAAAGAACTCTCTCGAGTTATCTTGGTTTTCTTTATGTGTTCAATTTCCATTTATCGTGATATAGTATTAGAACTCGATTAGAGTCACGGAGTTTATGAGAGTGTGAAGACTTAGGAACTACTATCGGCAGAGACGAATCTAGGGATCACTAGCATAACACATCAAAGAGCCAAAAGGGGTTTGTTGGAACCAAGTATCGATTTAATTTTTAAAGGAATCTTACAAATCATGGTTCCAAATAAAAAATGAAGCAGAAGACCGTACAGACCAATCCATACAATCGTATGGACACCAATCACATCCACCAAAGAGAAACGAGCTATGGACAAGAAATTCAACTACGTGTGATCATGTACGATGTTGGATATCAATCCACTAGGTGAATTTTGACCCGTCAAGGAATCCATACGATTGTACAATGCTGCCAAGGGAGATATCAAACCACCAAGTATGGATTCACTATACATACCAAAAATCCAAGCAAAATCTAGACTATACAGACACTGCCAGAGATTTTTTCAATGAGAAACTGATCTATATGATCTAATCGGACAATTAATCAATCAAATTTCTTAGATTTCTAGTCAATACGGATGATTTGGAAGCATATTGAAGTTGTTCCTACTTGTATCGTTGCCTAGATTCATAGATCTAGAGATTCAACTATTGTTTTGGTGTTTTCCAGCAAATCCAAGGAGAAATTAATTGTTTTGGTGTTATTTTTTAGCAGATTTATCAAAAAATGTCTATTTTGGTGGTGTTTTTTTAGCAAATCTCTCAAAATCTATGTTTTGGCGTTATTTTTAGTAGAATTATAAGAAATTTGTGTGTTTTTCAGCGATATGTGGATGCTATAGGGGTTTAGAGCTAGTAGTTAGGTGTTCTTACTCCAAGATTGCAGATTCAGAAAGGGAAGAATATGTATTTTCAATGATTTATTCTATTTTAGTACATATTTCTGCATTTCTTACTTGCAACAATGGCCTCTTTAACGAACATCATGCTCAAAGGCAGCCAAAGACTCTCTAGTAAGAACTACAATATGTGAAAGCAGTATATGTTGACCATATTTGAGTATAGGTGCTTGTTTGATATCGTCCTAGGTAAAGATACCCAACCAACAACTATGGGTAAAGACTTGGACAAGTATGATGAGCGAGACAAAGAAGCGATAATGCTAATCAAGTTGTCCGTAACAAATGAAATGCTTCCTAAAGTCCAAACAGGGAAGACTTCAGCAACAATTTGGAAGCTTTTATGAGAGTTGCATAAAACTTCAAACAAGTGTAGAGTCGTCTTCATGAATAATATGTTGTTTTCAATCACGATGGTTGAGAATGAATCATTGTAGGAGCATTTACTCAAGAGGAAGGATATCAAAGAACAATTGTTGACCATTGGTTAAAAAATGGAAGAGGACATTATGGTAATTGCACTAAAAATCTTGGTGTGTGCTTATGAGCACTTTATTAAGACTTTGAACATCAACAATACAAATGTTGACCTAAAGTTTGAAGCATTGTACAATAATATCTTATAGTGAGACAAATGGAAGAAACAATTCAATGGCAGCAGTGAAGCGAAGGGTACAAAATAGGCCTTTGCAACCAATGTCAAATGAAAAGTCTAGTGGGCCAATAAGAAAGGGCAAGGCAATGGTGAATATGCAACCGAGTGTTTGAAGAACATCACATGTCATTACTATGGCAAGGTGGGCCATATAAAGAATCATTGTAGAAAGAGGTTGGTTGATCAAAAAAACAACCAAGGAGGGTCTCAACAGAAGGCTCATGTTGCAAAGCACACAAAGGAGAGGGATTCGACATTCTATACATTCACAGCCACGAGACAACTAAATCAACCCAAGTCATCTGCTTGGTACATATATTCAGGAGCATCGTGCCACTTCACCAACAGGTAGGATTGGTTCACACAATACACTACTTGTACCTCTAAGGATCTAGTAATGTATGGTGGTGGGGAAGAATTCATGCTAGTAGAGATAGGGAATGTGCAGATTTCGCTTGGAGAGAACATGTTGACTTTCCTCAATGTGTACTATGTGCTAGGAATGGAATCAGTAAGATTATGAGCCACTGCCCCCATCTAGATGTCACCTTTAGCAATCACAAATGCTACATATTTGACAAAGAGACCAAGAAAACGAGTGCTCTTGGTGTGGAGGATCATGGATTGTTCAAACTAGTTGACATCAGACGGGTCAAGGAGCATGCATTGGCAGCCAATAGTCCTTCGAACATCAGTACACTTTAGCATCAGTAGTATGAGCTCCTAAACTTGACCTACCTCTCTCATTGGACTCAAGAGAATTTGGTTGATGGACTTCCTCATATTCAATAGAAAATACAAGGTGTTTGAGGAGTTTGATAGTCAAGGATGCAACAAAAATCTCCTTTTGATGAAGGACAAGTTTGGAGAGCAAAGAAAATCATAATTCATGCAAAATATGTTTGTGGACTAATGAACACAACATCCATCATCGGTGTCAGGTTTTTCCTTCTTTTTGTTAATGACTATAGTAGGAAAATGTGGGTGTACTTTCTGAAATTGAAATCTAATGTACCCAATGAATTCCAAAAATTCAAAGCATTTGTACAAAAAGAGTCAAGTTGTTACAATACTACTCTTAGATCTAACAATGGTAAAGAATTATGTTCAAAATAATTCCATAACTTTTGTGCTAAACATAGGATAAAAAGACAGTTCACTAAACCCTGCACTCCACAGCAAAATGGAGTGGTCGAGAGGCAGAACCACACTATCACAAAGAGGGTCAGGTATATGATGGAGAATAGGTGTGTTCCAAACAGGGTTTGGGTTGAGGCAATGTTCACAACAATATATATGATGAATAGATATCCAACAATGGCAATGAAGCAAAATACCCCAGAGGAGGAATTATCTAGGAGGAAGCCCAAACTCAATCATCTTAAAGTCTTGGGTTCTATTGCTTGTGCCTTCATTCTAGATGAGAAAAGAACCAAAATAGACTCTAAAAGAAATAAACAGAAGATCAAAAGCTTCTCCAGAGATCAAAATTACTGCAGAGTAGTCTGTTATGGCTAAGGATTCGGGTGTCAAGATTTAGGCAGCTCCACCTGAAATGGGGGAAGATTCTACGCATGAGGAGTCTCCTAGGGTGGTAATGTTTCTAGAATTTGATGTAGACAACACGAATCAACATTTAGATGACACAAGTACAAGTATCCCAAGTCATGGCGACAACACTAATTTGGATAAGGATCCCAAGATGAGGCCAAAGTAGTGGCACATCAACAGTGGAGATGTTTGGGTGGGTGAAATGATCAAGGGACAATCATTGAGAGGCAAGAGCAAGTAGAAACCTAACACAATGAACTTTTCTCTAATGGCCAATGTTCAAGGAATTTATGAACCACAAGTATGACTTAAGATCTCATAGATCTTCCATGAGGGAAGAAATCCACTGGCTGCAAATGGGTGTACAGGTAAAATGACACACTTGACAAGTACAAGGAAGATGACACACTTGAAAAATACAAGGCATGATTGGTTGCAAAAGGGTTCTCGTAGTAAAAGGGCATCGACTATGAAGAGACCTTTGCT
>JZKD02S1663380.1:385776-397038 GCA_000966675.3 Picea glauca
AATTCAATGCATACAATTTCAAATCTGAAAATTACTTCCTAGTGACGTCAAACAGGAAACTAGGGTTGTTATCACTGAACAATTTTACACTGAAATTATGACAAACAAATTACAGTGGAAACACAAATATTATAAAGAAATCATCCATACACATGAGAGACAAAATTTATGTTTTGGAAAAAAAATTGATTGAGAATTTATGAGGGAAAAATAATCCTCCTAGCAAAATCACAACTTTCAGCAAATTCCGGAAAAACCCTTCCAACTTGCAAACCTGTTGTTGTACCCTGTTGACGTCACCTTGTTCGTTGTTGATGTCACCTGTTATACAGCCTGTTAACGCCAGTCGTACAGAATATATGGCCTGTTGACATCAACCATACAAAGTGTATGAATTGTTGATGACAATCGTATGGACTATCCGTACCACACGTGTTGCTATCCTTCCTCAACAGAAAATTAGAAAACAAAATGTCCAGAAACCATAGGCCAGATTTGCCAAAGTGAAGAATTTCCTTTGTTGAAATTCTGCCTCCCAATCTCCTTGGCACAAGTGCTCACTCACTTATGCCAACTCCATAATGAGATGCCACAATGATCCTCACATTGCCTCTCCTTTTATAGGAGTCCAAAGTGACTTTAGAAGCCAGGATATTTTAGGTCCAGAGAGCCTTTGTACATATGTTTTGAGGCTAGAGTGCCTATGTGGTTATTAGGCTGGAGAGCCTGGATGCTAAGAGGCCAGTGATCCTATCTTTATAAAATGTAATCACAGTCGAATATTAATAAAATGCATCATTATTGCAAACCAACCAGATGGAAAGAGTATGGGGAGCTAAACTCCACTAGAAAGGGAAAGGGGGGCTAAGAGTCTAAGATGAGGGGCTAAGCCAAGGGGGCTTAAACCCAAATGAATATTATATTAATATTCCTAGAAATCTAAAATATAAAGTATGGGATATTCAATTATCCTAAGTTCTTAAGTGGGAACGTATCGTCATGTGGGGGGGGCATGTAGTTCCAAACATGACAAGTGTCAAGTTGGGAACATGCACATATATTTGGGGAATTTAGTTCATTTCCTATCATTCCTTCATCATTCAATCATCATTCACTCATTATGACATCACTCTCTCCTATCCTTCGTACACACTCTAAAACCATCAGCCATACCTACAAATGGAAAATCTTTGGAGCGGTTTGTGGGTAAATTGAACTGAAGAGGCAGCTTGTCAGGCCCGTGAGCTATTGAAGAAGTGGGTTGTTAAGCCCATGAGCATTCTCTCTAGGTGAGAGAACGCCTGGGAATTGTTTTACCAAGGTTTCGAGTTGTAACTACAGGGCTCTGAGACTTCCTGTCTGGCCAGTTGTTGAAGACCCGGAAGGGAAGTGGGGCAGCCAAAGGACTGTTGAGCAGAGAAGGGGCACAATTCCTGGGGTGGGCATGTGGGAATGAGGGATTGTAGGTTGTATGTTAGAGTTGGCACCTTAGTCTGAGTATTTTGGATTGTTGACAGACCTTAGTTGGGCTTAGGATATCCTTTTCCCTGGTGGAGTTTTAGCCCCAGCTCGAGGGCGACCTGTTGCTGAGAGTTATGATCAGTGGAGTCTATGGCTGGGAGGAAAGTCTGAGGTCTGCAGGCAATTGGTGACTATTTACAAAAATAAGTGTCTTTTATGTGTTTGATTTAAATGTTGTGTTATTCCTTATGTATTTTCTGTTTTAGGTTTTTGTTGTGTATATATATATATATATATATATATATATATATATATATGTTGCTATTCTGCATAATTCTGTGCATTTGCAAAGCGTTTTAATATATTAAATTGGTATTAGATTTGAAATTTTGGTGTAGCATATCCCAACTTGGAGCTGGGGATGCTACAATGGGCATCTGCCAGGCTCACATCTCCTCAAAGAATCTTGGACGAGGTCAATATACACCAAAACTAGGATACAAAACCATTTGTTCCACTGAAGTTGAGCCAAAGTGGTGGTGGAAGTTGATGTGCAAATTGTAGTGCCCTCTGAAAGGGAAAATCTTTTTATGGCTAGCCCTATATAACAAAGTGTTGACCTAGGATAATCTACAGAAGAGGAGGAGAAATGAGCCTGGCAGATATGCCTTGTGCCTTTGTTGTGATGAATCTGTTCAACATCTGTTCCTAAAATGTGGTTATGTCGGCCAGGTCTGGAAAGTAATGGAGATTTTGATAGGACATAAAATGTTTTGGAGAGGGGATAGGATTGAGGAAGCTCTAGAAATCTGGATTAGGAATCAAGATACTGATGGTGTAAAATCTCTACCAGTCATTGTTCTTTTGGGTATTTGATTAGCCAAGAATTCAGCCATATTTGAAGAAAGGTTCATCGCGCCTTTTCTATTGGCTACTCAAAGCTTCAATATCTTAAAAAGTATTCCTCGGAAAAAAATTGTGAATACTCCAAGACAGATTATTAAGGAGGTCATAGATAGATCTGGGAGTTGGTTATGCTTTGATGGGGCAACACAAGGGAATCTTTTGGTATGTGGTGCAAGTAGAATTATTTATATATTTGAGTCTCATACTGTGAATTTTAGGGCTGGCTTGGGACATGGAACAAATAATTTTGCTGAGATAATGGTGCTAAAGCTAGCTACAAAAAAGAGTACCTCTCATCTTCAAGTCTCTGGTGACTCAATGTTGGTGATCAAATGGCTAACTGGGGAATATCAGATGGACAACTTTCTTCTCCAGCCAATATTAGATGAAATTAATTCTCTAAAATATCTTTTCACATATGTATCTTGCCAGCATGTTTACAGAGAAATAAACAAGATAGCCCACGAGCTGTACAAAAAAGGACTGCAATTGGCCACTGAACAATGGGTGTTGATCGAAGAGATGAATGGGCTCTTCCAAGAATCAGAGCACACTGCTTGTTTTTAAAATATGATTGAAGATCTTAGTTAGGAGTCAATGATAGATGTTGATATTTTTTGTATGATGTACTTAATGTTTCTGTGTTTAATGTAAGGCTTATAGCCTGTTTCTGAACTTTGAGATGAAATGTAGAGGATGGAAATGGAGGATCATAGGGTGAGACCAGAACTATGGGGCTTCTAATACATTTAAACTTTTTGAGAACTCTTGTTTTTGGGGCATACTGAAGAACTTTAGGGAAGATCTATTTGTTTTAGCTAAGACAAAAACATGACACTATTTTTTTCTATACTGTAAAATCCTTACTCGAAATGTTGTAACAACATTTATGGAATGTAATCCCTTTTTATATAATAAAATTATAAATTTTTTCCATGGAAATAAAAAATAAAAATATAGAAATAAGGCAAACCACTTCTAGTTGAATGCCCTTCTGAACACTGACTTGCATTCCTTCCTAGAGTTTATGCTTCTCACTGAGATATAGTTAAGGAGAGCTTTTATTTCAAAACTAGAGATTTTTGGTCTCTTTATAACATCAACCGGTAACAATTACAATTAAAATCTATACAAAATAAAAATCACCAGACTCTTAGATGTTTGTTGAAAATAGTTCAACTCTAATAATAATAAGACTATATTTTTATTGAGCTATAATTCCTCTACATTTAAAGTCCATTTCCAACATTAGACAGACTTTTCACTACCTAACTAGCTGCTTTTTTATAGTTAACTTATTATAGCTTTTAAAAAACTGTTTTTGAATGCTAGTTAACTTATTATAGCTTTTAGGGAACGGTTTTGAATGCAAACAAAGATGGAATGAGTGATAGAATGTATGCGCCTACCTAAAGGGCGACAAGATTCCAAATCAGTAAGTCCAGCGCCAAACTGATCTCACCCTCATCTTCAAATGCCAACTCCAAACGTGAGGACAGAAATAATGAGAAAACACCATCATCATTGGCCATATGCTTTTGTCTCTGCCATGTAACATAATAAACCCATGGTAAGAATCAAAGAGCTACACGCTGTCTGCTACGAAAATAAACCAGATTCTAACTCGCTGTTGCAATAAACAATAAACAAAAACTTAAAGAGAAATTCACTGGTTGTTAATATTAAAAACCAAATGATTTCATATTTCTAAAAATTAACCACATTACCTACAGGGTTACCTCGCTCTTTTCTTTTCAGATCACTGCTGCCATTATCGCGGTTAATCCTGGTCCTGTTCATGTCGATCTCTCTCCACAAAGATTCCAGAAAACCTGTAAAATATTGAATCATAATCAATACTAGTAAATCACAAATATGGAAGAAAAGAGATCCATCCGAGTTCTACTTACTTGAGACATCGGCAGAAGATTCGCCCTCTGGAAATCGGTAGAAAAAATGGCTGAATCAGTCTATGGTCTACTTGATGATGTTCATTCGCGCTTCCTTCACCCCACTTTCTTTCGAATGCCCTGTCGAATCTCCTGGAGCCTCCATTCTCACTGCCACTCTCACTCTCGTATAAACCCTCCAATGCCTCCATTCCCACTCCCACTCTCACTCTCGTATAAACCCTCCAATGCCTGTTTCATCCCCTGGTTGATTCCTTGCCATTTTCGGAAGCAAATTACAGAAGAAGATTTGATGAGTTCGTTACAAATTATGGCCAGTCTGAGAGGTTCGTTGTCTGAGGATCTCTTATATCACCTCCCTTTCGCATTCTAATCCCTTCGTTTTTTGTGTCGAACCGTAAGGAGCCGGGAAAAGGGTAAAAAGCAGAACCATGGAAAAGGTAAAAAGCAGAACCATAAAGAGCCGGGGAAAAGGGGAAAAAGCAAGTAAAAGATACTTTGTTTTATCTAGCTAACTAAATGCAACATGTGTGAAGGAATTGGTTCGCTACTAACACAGAAAGAGAAAGTGGATGTTAATTATATGAATACCTCGATCTGTGTGTCCACTTAATCAGATAAATGTTTCTGCTCAGCTACACTTCATGAGAAAATGTGTAGATGAGAAAATGTTTTTGCTCTGCTCAGCGCCACAAATATATGAAGTGGATTATATGTTTTGTTTGTATTAAGATTTATTTTTTATTTTTAAAGTTGGTAAATTTAATGGCCCGTCAAAGGAAGCTTTGCAGCTGGAATATGTAGTTTTTATTGTTCAAGGATATTTCGATTACCAGTTTGTGGAAAAATCATTTTTTTTAGCTATAACTCTCCTCTCTTCATAAAAAGAGATCGGTTTGTAAGTAGGGAGAAATGGTTTATGCTTTTGAAATTATATGTTTTGTACGAGATATATAGATGTAAAAAGAGTAGTCTAAACGTTTTATCTTTTGGGGTTTTTTTGTCACTTTTTTATTTGATTTTGTCTGAAATTTGGCGATGCATGGTTGGATCTGCAGATTTGAGTGGCTAAGTTTGTATAATCCAAGTGTCCCACTGGATTTTTCAGCACACTGAATCCCTTTATGCATTCACAAAGGCAATTTAAACAACAGAAAATTGATATTTTGTCCAAATTTATATCGTCTGATTCCGACCAATTCCTACCAGAAAACCCAAAAGGTAGAATGTTTAGCCAAGGCCCATGTAAAACCATATGTCTTGTACTATCTATAGATGTAAATTTAGTGGTATTGAAAAGAATGAGGAGGAAAGTGAACATGAAGAGTGATATGGAAATTTATTTAGAGGATAGAGATATGTATATTTTTCTTTTTCTTTTTATAGAATATAAAGTAAAAAAAATAAAAATGGTAAATTTATTATAATTCTGTGTTTTATGTGATCTTAAGAAAAGTAAGAGTTTATTTATATTTCTTTAAAATATTATTTAAATACTTGAAAAGCATTAAGAGAAGCATTGGGTGCTATCCTCCAATAAGGGTTGATTCATCACTCCTATTTAAGGTTCACTTTGCCTAAAATGACGAGATAATGGTTTGTAAGGGGGCAAACTTCCACTCTTTCCAGATGTCTGTAGATCTTGGGCCGTTAACTGTTTCCTTACTTCTCAGAAACAAGAGCTCTTAGCGAATCAAAACTTGGTTTTAGGTTTTCTCTAAGACCAAAAGGTGTTTTCAACCTATATCGTATCCACGAGAGAACTCATTCCTAAGACTACTTCCATTGGGGTCATGTGCTTTTGAACAACATTTAGTCTTAATTCCATACATGAAACGAGACACTACCCCGATAATAATTTGTTCTCATAATATATGTGAATGATAACTTAAAATTAGAATTTTTTCATAAATATTTATGTTTTTCTTTATGATTGTGGAGTTTGAATATGAAATATTTAATTACAAAACACATCTTATATGCGTGGTGTGTGTGTGTTTTTGTAAGTGAGTGTCTATATATTACCTTTCATAAACAATATTTATAGTCATGGCATCAATAATGATGAGTCTCATGCCCTGAACTGCCCCGAAGGGAAACCAATTCAGTCCATTGTGAAAAATTGAATTGTTGTCGAAAAACAGTGTTAAAAAGGCAATGCTCAATTGTCTAGGCGACACCTTGCCACGCAGGGCCCAATTAACAAAAATACTAATATGCATGAAGAAAATAAAGACATATCTAAAACCTGAAACTAGAATTGACATTGTTGGCCACAAGATTGCGTGATGTCCTGCATCAAGATCACCCCAACATTTCCCATCATCTCTGGAACTGCTTCTGTCGGGCTGGCCTCTTGAGTGAAAAGAGTGTGCAGTAGGGATGCCATGCTTTCCCCTCGGAAGTCCATCAAATCAAGTTTAAACCTCATGTCTATCAGCTCATGTCGCAGGTCAAAGACAAGATTATATAGAATAAGAATTGAGTCCAACATCCACGAATAGTCCTCACAGTGTTGACTCGTCGCCAAAGGAGTCGACGAAGTTGTGTTACTGGAGGATTTTCTAGCTAAGCAGGTGGATGAGAGGAGGAGGGGTCATTATGAATTGGCCCTAAAGCAAAGCCCAAGGAGTTGTCATGGTTATCAAACCATTCAACTTGGCATGACCATGGAGAGTGCCAAGGCCCTAGAGTGCACGAACCAATGGAGGACAGAGACGAAGAAGAGCCCTTTGGACCAACAATGTGTGAACTCCCAACCACATTCACATTCATCATCCGACCAAAGGTGTTGTACCAAGAAGGACCACGTTTTGGATGGCCACACAAGCACAACATAACCAGGAGGAAGATACACCGGAAGGGAGCCAGAGAGTTCTATAGTCGCGGCTTGGAGAAGAGTCACAAACAGAGAATACGAGCACCCCCAAAGAAATGAATAACTAAAAACTCTTCCATATTGAATATAAACATAAGTGTTGGAGCCAGACACATAACCATGCGGGCAGGGTCTCCCGTGTTGTGAGGTGACATACCAACATTGGTGACAAGAGCCATTAAGTTTAGAGTGGGGCGAAAGATCAAGCTCATCGTCGATTGGTACTAGGTGAATTGAAGCCTCAAGGGGAGAGCATTAATAAGGCCAGGGGTTGTCATAATGCGGGATACGTGGCAGTTGCATGCCTCGTCCCCCCACCAACCCACACTAATTTGCTTTGGCATGTGACACCCCATCTGCGGGATATGTGTGGTGTGTGTGTGTGTGTTTTAAAGTAGAACCTGCTATATTAAGTTATCAAAGAAACCTTAACAAAATGTACAGAGATATAGGTCTGAACCACCAAAAATGTTGTCGTTTTACTGGAAACCAACATGGTTTGGAGAACTGTTTTGCCCTCTGTCCTGCCCGGAGGAAACTAGGACAGATGGCTATAGTCCAAGTGAACATGTAACAGTAGCATGATTAAACAAAGAAACAAAATAGCATAGAAGATCCTAGATACCGGGTGACCCGTCGCCCTTGCTTGTCTGCCACGTGGACCCAGCTGGGATGGCGAATGCCTGCGCGTAGAGAGGGCACTTCCTCTTTGCTGGAGCATTGGAGTACGCATCAAGGAGCAGATCCAGACGTTGGCCCATGAGAAGGGCTCTGTGCTCTAGGTCTACCATGTGGCCTCGGAGTTCGAACACCAGAGCCAGATGCTCTACATGGAGAAAAGTACCATGCAAGCCATTACCTGCGTCATCGAGGATTACGTCCCCCACTTCCATGTTCCTTCCATATTTGTCTTCGAGCTCCAGCAGTTCTGCACTAGCCGCTTCCTCCTCCCTCGTTGGGTTGTTCTCGTCTGCGTTCTCTTCGACGCAAGCCTTGTCCTGAGTTTCTTCCTCGATCGTTGCCTGCATAGCATGGCTGGTGGGGCTGTAGTCACCCATCCACGATATCTCCTAGACAATGCACCCAGGGATATCATATGCCAGCTTGATTTTAGGACCGCTTCCATCCTGGTAGTTCGTCGCCATGGCTTGGGGTTCCGGGGTGGTCGCCAATTCCTCCATGAACTGTATTTCTTCAATGTAGCAGGTAGGAAATGCATCCACGGCACCATCCTCCATCTTGTTTCCAGGCTCAATTGCCATGGTTTCAATGCTACGCACGGCCCCAGTCTCTGCAATGATGGCATGCAGAGCCAATTGGTCAGCGTGAGCCTTCTTTCGAAGAATGGAGGTCGCCAACGACAGAGTGCGCTCCAGCTTCTCCTTCCTTTGCCTCTGCGCTTTGTGGGTGTAGCAGGCCGAGCCACAACGAGGCCTGCCCCGCTTCTTGGTCATGTTTGCCAAGGGATATATAACAATACAGAGAGGATGCAGCAAGATGAGAGTAAGCCAGGACGAGAAGGAAACAGAGCTACACCAAAGCTCCCAAACGACGGGGAGACCTGAAGCGAGAGCAAACCAACTCTGTCCAGGTGCTCGAAAATACAAATTGCCAAAGACTGGATTCACCTGGCTATCCATAGACCCTGTCATGCTGAGTGCGTTGTGAGCGAGAGTTTTCACGCGAGGGAGGTGTCCCTCCTCCGTATATCGGCTGTAATGGTCATCTACCATCGTAAATGCAAGGCGGATGGGTGGCGGCCATTAGCATTTATGATGTGGCTCAGTGCAGAGCCAGGTGGCGAGGAGCTACCGCATGTCACCCCATCCGGGGCTGGGAAGTCTCTGCTTGCAAGGTCTTTGCAACACCTTGAGAGGTCTATATCATCAGAGAGATGGGCTTGCCAATATATGAGTTCTGACTTAGAGTCAGTTCCAGTATTTTCCAGGTGATCCGCAACCTTGTTAGCGTCTTGTTTCACATGAGAAGGGATTAAAATGAGATTGGAGTGGATAAGATCTCCGAAATCCTCCAGAAGTCCTGAGAGTCTCTAGCTGGGGGAGATCCGCCTGAGGAGTTTACCATGTAGGATTTTGGAGATGAGTTGGATTATGATTTGGGAGTCTCCCTCAACGATGAGCCGATGGTACTGGTGTTGAACAACATCTTGGAGGCCTCTGACAAGGCTTGTGAGCTCCGCCACATTGTTTGTGTTTTCCCCTAAAAATCCTGTCATCATGTGAATAATCTTACCAGTGTGGTTCCGAAGGACAACTCCAAAACCAGCTGGTCCAGGGTTACCCTTGGAGGCCCCATCGAAGTTAAGCTTGAGGAAGCCTGAGGGGGGTGGGGTCCATACCATGGGACTGTTAGCTCGTCTGTTTTTAGTCTTCCTTTGGGTTTGCACATGCATTTGCATGTCCCAGCCTTTAAGAATACTTTCCTCCTCGGGCTTACACTGCAGATCTTCATGGAGCCAAGATTTGCTATGGACTGTTTCACGGATAAGCCTCTTAACCCTCTCCCATGTAATGGTGGTAGGGGATGGTTTTGAGTGGAAGATTCTCTTGTTTGTTTCTTTCCAAATTTCCCATAAGGTGAAACCCGAGAGCAACTGCCAGATGTGCTAGAGAATTGGATTTTGGAAGGAAATTGTTTCCCAATTAGCTAGGGTATCCCTGATGCTACCTTGATTTCTCTGGGAGCATCGCATGGCTTGGGCTCCCTAATCCCAGATATGTTGACTGTAATGGCATTTGTTGAGGAGATGTTCCATGGTTTCCTCGCTTTGTTGGCAGAGGGTACATCTGGAGGGGCCTATAAATCCTTTCTTTAGAAGATTGTCCCAAGTGAGGATACAGTTTTGTGCTGTGAGCCAAAGAAAAAAGGAGACCTTGGGCCAGAGTATTGATTGCCAGACTTTGCTCCAGATGGTTTTGGGGATTTGGTTTTGGTAGTTTCCCTGTAGGTAGTATGCCTCACTGACTGAGAAGATGCCTGTTATGGAGTGGCCCCATCAGAGTATGTTCGGTCCCTCTTTGATTGGAATTTTCCGGTGTAGTATACAGTTATGCCAGGGTAGAAGGTCAATATCCTCCGTGATCTGTAATTATGTTCGGCTTGTTTTCCACTGTCTCCAAGGTTGTCTTCTGTGAGTTGGGATCCAAAAGTCGTTAACAGTTCTGAAGATGTTCGACTGTAATCGATTTTTGAGAGGGTTGAGGCTTTCCAGGTCGCTAAGAGGGGGTAGTTGTTGCCAAGAGTCCTGCCAGAAGAGTGCACTTTCGCCATTTCTCACTTCCCAGAAAGCATGCTTCTGAATCAGGGGGCAATTTTTCCAGGCGGTGTTTCATATGTTGGGTCCTTGTATCTGTTCATTGAATTTGATTAGTTGGTCAGGCTGAGTGTTCGGGGGGTACTTTTGTTTCCAAATCTATGCCCATAGCTCTTTCGGATGCTGTAGCCACCTCCACCACATCTTGGCTCCCATGACCTGGTTAAGCTTTCCTGGATCCCGAATTCCCAACCCTCCAAACTTTTTGGGTTTACAAAGTTTGTCCCATCCAACTAAAGCCCACTTTTTGTTATTTTGGTGTCCCTGCCACAGTAAATTTCTTTGGAGACTCCTGATAGCCTTGATGACCGAGATGGGCGCTGCCAGAGCAGTAAAGAGGTAAGTTGGCAGAGCTTGTAGGACTGACTTGAGCAGGACCAGTCTGGCAACAATGTTCAAAGGTCTAAAGATCTAGTTGTTCAACCTGTTGGTGATAGACAAGAGTAGGCTATCCCATGAAATGGATAGTGTTGGCTCTCTAGTTAGGGGAATGCCTAGGTAGATGGAAGGGAGGGAACTTTTGGAAATTCCTAAAAGTCTTGAAAGGTGATTCTGAACTGAGGTTGGCATGTTGAAAAAATAGAGTTTGGATTTGTCCAGGTTTAGTAGCATGCCTGAGGCTTCTGAAAAGTCAGAAAGAATTGAGTTGAGCTTGGTGGCTTCTCTAACCGTGGGGGTGTTCATGAGAAGGGTATCATCAACAAACTGGCTATGTGAGGGTGTCGGGTGAATGTTATGAAGTGACAGCCCAGTAAGTGAACCCTCATGAACCG
>JZKD02S1663380.1:417176-462365 GCA_000966675.3 Picea glauca
AATGGGTAATGAATAAATGTTGAATGCTAATTGATGAGTTTTTGTGCAAGAGGGAAGTTTTGGGAAAAAGAGCCCCACACTCATTCACCCCCCCTCTAAGTATGGTAGGTGTGTCGAACACCATCTTATGCAACATGTGTTCCCTCAATGCATTCCATGCAGCGTGCCATTTATGAGCACTTTTGTTTCCAATCATTCCTTGATTGGTCCATGTATTCATGACATATCAGTTCATGAATTATTCTGAGGATTACAATCAATCTTTACTAGCAGAGGTTCACACCTCCATCATTCAGGTTATCCTTTCTAAATCATACCCTACTTGGGTATCCAAGGCATACAACTGCCTTTCAACATTCCATATGTAACATTAAGACCATAAAACATTTCAGAAGGGATTCTTACCCAATCCCTTCATACCTTGTGCCACATAGGCATGAACATTTTTATACTGGTTTTGGTTGTTAGCACCCCTTCTTATGTTATCCCATCATTGGTGCTCCATGGGGACTTTTAAAGTCCCTTCAACAATCTTTCAAAAAGAACCTTCTCACAGTCATCCTCTGATTGAGGTTGTTCATTATTGGCAACTGTATTTCTCAACAGTTCCAATCTATTTCTTTCTACACATGACATACATCATAAAGACATTAGTCATCATGTAAATTAAAAATGAAAGTACCATAGCATTTAAATTAGTAAAACATTTTCAGACATGTCCTAGCATATCTGTATGCACTTCATCACATTATCCTTAATGTTTTTATGAGTGCAATACCGATAGTTCTCAACGGTTTCTGCAGTAATACAATCCTCATCACTCTGGTGTCAAAACATTTACTTTCATTAGAAAAACAAATTTCTTATTCCAAAGGAAACATAACACATAGCAAGAAAGGAGTTAGGGTTCTCCCCTTCTTCAAATTCTTTCTACATCGCCTGGGACTTTTCAGCCCAGCTGAGTTATTTCTAAGGCCTCACTGTCTTTTCTCTGCTTTTTCAATTTACTCCCTGTTGGGATCTTCCTTCTCTTTTCCTTGAGCAACCTTGGTTAGGCCTCATCTTAACCCTTTTGGAATATAACAACATGCTTTAATAACAAACCCCTTTTTTTTGGTTCATAATGGATCATGAACCTTTGCATCCTGCACATTACCATTCGGTTATTAGAATGGTCAATATTCATTTATTAGTCTTATATTCCTTACATGATGTTTTTCAAAATGTAATTCACGATTCTGGTATATATATAAGTTTGTAGCTCACTGCTCAGTTTCTCAGCAGTTACTAAGGTTGTGACTTTGTCCTCCTGATAGAGTTTTCACACAGTTGTTCCACAAGAAACTCCCTCAGCATGCAACTTCCTTATTGCACGTCCATCATTATTTGTGATGGACTCAGCCTTGAATTAGCTTTAGCGATTTACCCAATATTCCATAAGGAATATAAACATGCACCTTTGTCATCTACCCAAATTATGTATCCATACATACTCTGGTTTTGTTAACTTACATCCATGATGTACTTAAACATATTCATAATCCTAAACCTTCCTGTAGCGGTCATAGGTATGTTTCAAAACCCACCTACATATTTACCTTTAAGATCAGTCGACTCAGGATTGTTCACAATCCTTCTCCTGTGATCCTCAAAGGCATAATCACTTGCCTCTTATTATGACAACAGAGCATCTTTGCTCATTTACCCCTTTTAACTAATTATATTAGTATTTCGTGAGGAAAGGGAATACATTCCCCATCAAGCTATTATTTGGGACAAAAAATTCATGACTCTTCGGAATGGAGTTAGCCATGCAACCATAGTATTCATTTATTCTCGGCAAGAGCAATTCTTGCTTTATATTTCACTCATCAGGGAAACCATATTGTACCTATAACTATACTGTTATATCATACATGTGCATCAATTGCATGTTTAATATCATTCATACCTAACTAGTATTAATATCAGGCTTCATATTAGGAAGCTCCACAATGCATTAAACCCATGCACTCAAGCATAATTAAACACATATAAGTATTCACCGTGCTAGCTTATTGCTTGCACCTTTTCCATGTCATTCACACACATGCACATATCAGGCTTATATATCCTTTTCCCAAGGATCTTCTAATAATCCTTATGATCATGTATACACATTCGTGTATAAGTAGGTGCATCTTTTGCACCTTTTTACCTCATGCATTCACTTGATAGTTTAATTTCATCATTAGTGTCCTTTAGTTTGAGATTTCAATCACTTACAAGACTAATCGCACAGTCATATCTCGTATTGATGTTGCCTTTTCTCAAGGCAATAACCAACCAGGGTCACTTTCCTCTTTATGCGACAACGTCTAGCAAGAAAGCCTTTTTGCCTCAACGTCCATAGAATTTTACCCATCTGACTTTTCTCTGGTCATGAGGAGTTATATACTCCGATTTTAATATAAAGCAGTAACTATAACTGCCAGGGATCCTACCTGATCCTATCAGATTCCTTTAAGCCCACAAAGGTATTAACCACTATATAATCCACCATCATCAGTGCCTGAAGTTCCAATTGTTCATGCTTAGAAGCAGTGTTATGAACACTAGGTCATCTGTCCTTCGGGCTTTAGCTTCTCTTGACAAAACCTTGCCACCTTCAACTATCCACATTCAAGTCTTATTATAAATGTTAATTAGCATATCCCTACTCCGGTAAGAGTACTTATCACTTTGACAAGGGCTAAAGATATTCTTTTGCTGAGATTCAACAGGAATTCCCAAAATCACAGGTTCAATATGCCGTCCTTCTCCTCAAGGAGTAAATGTAGATAAAAATATCTCCTTACGTGACTCGTACATGAGCTCAAGAAGGCCAAGTGTTGTAACCATGCTCTGATACCAATTTGTAACAGACCCACATTGGGGCATAAATATTTTTTCTTTTCTTAATGGACAGATTCTCCATCTAGGATTTCTAATTTGGAAAGTTTGGGACTCAGCCCGACCCTCCGGTCAAGATTCTTTGGTTCTCTAAGTCAAAAGAGACTTTGAGACCTTGATAGTCCCACCTCTTAATCAGAAACAGGCCCTTTCGGCCTCTAGTGTAGGTCTTATGATACCTGGGACCTTCTCCTTCGTGCCTCAGTGAAGTCTCCACGTTAGCGTTAGCCCCTTTTCTCCTGGCGACCATTGCATATGATCGTGGGTTACGACTGAATGCCAATTACGTGACTGTGGGTGCGAACAAGAGTGGTTTGGAACCAAACTGCTTTTCACCCTACAATTCACCACGAGCCACCATGTGTCATTTTGTCAATACCGTGGTCTCGATTGTCGTCCGCCCTCAACATTTTAAAGTTGGAAAAATTTCTGTCCCCACAATTTGACGTGACCATTGATCTCACGATCTTGACGGTACTTCTGAACTAATGGCTCAGATCTATCCCTTTCGAAACCGTGGATCAAATCTGACCCTTTCAAAATAATGGACATGATTTGTTTTGCGATTCGGGATTCAAAGTTTTCAACTCTCAAATCTTTACTTTTCTCCGTATGACAATCTTTTGAAATGGAAGATCTACTGACACCTATCCCTTTAGATGTGTGGCTATGATATTCTCCATGAGATCTACCTTCGGGAGTTTCAATTCTCAAACTCTCATTTATTTCAGAGTGATTTCTCTGAAATGGCAGATTGTCTGCCACGCATCCTCCCGATCCAACGGTTCTACTTCCTCTTCAGGACTTTGCCCCTTTCAACCATATCAACGGTCCTTCAGCTCCCTTCTCGATCAATGATCAAGGTCTTCTTTGGATCTCCAAACTTTTGAGATCTCAAATCTCATACTTCACTTCCCCTTGAAGTAATCATATTCTTATCGCGTGTCCACTTGAATCAGACGGTTGAGGCTTGCTTCGGGTCTTTACCTGAAATCTACAGATTTGTGCCACCTGTCCTCTTGATCTAATGGCTATGAATTACGTTGGAATCTACCTAAAATCCACCGATCTACGCCACATCTCTTCAGGGTCAGACGGTCCAGATTAACCCTGGTCGATTCAACGCTTGAGATTTACTTCGGACGATCTGACGACTGAGATCTACTTCGGATGATCGGACGATTAATATTTACTTCGGATCTTTAGACTTTGGGACTCTCAAATCTCAATTGAGAACTCTCAAACAAATTTCTCTGGAGTCCACGATCCGTCGCCACATGTCCCTCTGGATCTGGCGGTCTAGATTCACTTCAGGTTTCGGGGTTCAAGAATCTCAATTCTCAACTAAAACCTCGGTGTGATTCACCCGGAGCTCACGATCTACTAACGCGTGTCCTCTCTAAATCAATAATTCTCATCTCCTTGGAGACTTCGACCTTCGGAGATATTAGATATCAGTTTTCCTCACTCTCTGTTTCTCACAGAATGGTTTTACGCGGAGTCCGCGATCTGATGACATGTGTCCTCCCATAGATTGACGGTTCCCGGCTGCTTCAACTGTTCGGGCTTCGACGATTTCAAAATCTTCTTCTTTGCATTCTACCAGTGTTGACGATCTATCACCACGTGCCCTTCTAGCGATTGATGATCATGGTTTACTTCGGGATTTTAGTGTTTGGGAGTTTCTACCTTTCCACACTCAGCTTCTCCCGAAAGGATTTCACCCAAAGTTCATGATCTATTGACGTGTGTCTCCCACGAATCGAAAACTACAGATCACTTCGGGGCTTCACCCTTCAGGAATCTCAACGTGCTCACTAATGAAAACCTCTAGAATGTAATCCTCCCATAGTGTCAGATCTTTAGGTACGCATCCCCTACTATCAATAGTCAGGATGAACTCCGACACTTTGGCCTTTGGTAGTTCTCGCTTCACACAATCCATTTTTCTCCAGAGCACTAAACCTCTGAAGTGAAGGATCTGGTGCCCCGTGTCTCCTGGCACCAATGAATAGGATGGAATCTAACACTTTGGGACTTCGAGAGGTTGACTCACTCCTCGATTGAAATCTCTCGGAGTTGGTCAGCATCGGATTGATTACCTCATAGATCTGACGGTCGAGATGGCTCTTGGGTATCCTCAGATCTAAGGTATAGATTAACTTCGGGACTTCAAGGATTTTTACTTCTCTTATGATGAACTTTCTCAATTCACCGAACTTGTGAAGTCCGAAGGACTCAAGGGGTTGACTCCCGCACTCCTTCTTGTATCCAATGGTCACAACATAACTTGGCTCTTCCCAAACAATTCTCGTTCGTTCGTCTTCCGAACAAAGGAACCTTCCCTTTCGATACTTCAAAATCACTATCCTTCCTGAGCTTTGTTGGCTCTGAAAGGTGTTAGGACCCATAAATGTCCATTTTTCACTATATCTTTTGCCCTTTCAACCTTAACATTTCTATGCTAAATGCCTACTTTAGTGCTTGATAAGACCCTTTTTCCCAAGGTATGAATCATTCATCTTTCTTTGATATTATTATTTACCTAACATGTTTGATTGGTAGTATTTCTCATATTTTACCCATAAATGTGCAACTAATGATCAAAATGTGTAAGACAACCAAGACTTGAAGAAAGATCGTTGTTGTTAAACCAATTGTTACAACTGTGCGCTAGTCCTGCATGTTGTTACATAACTACAACAACTGTGCACCTTTCTTGGAAGCTATCACACTTGATGCAACAAACGACCACAAATCCTAGAAGTTGTTACACCAACTACAACAGATGCGCACCAATCCTAAAAGATGTTACACTCGCTGCAACAAATGGCCACCGATCCTGAAGGCTGAATCCTGAAGATTGATCCTTTGCTGTTATATGTCTTGGTTCACACTGATTTTTTTTCCTGATTTCATGAATATGACAGATCTCTTGTATCTTACGAACAACTTGAGAATCTGGGATTCTCAAGGCTATTCTGAGTCCATTTTGAACTGAATGACTCTGTCTTTAAATAACAGATCTTTTGTAATCATTGATACAAAAGATTAGTTGTGGAATTGTGAAGTAAAGTGAAACAACTTGTAATTGAACATTTTTGGTGATTTTAATAAAGAAGGCGATTTGGGTTTCTCCAACCGACTGTTATCTTTTTGAGTGGATTCAGTGAGAAGTAAAGGGCCCACCTTCCTCACAGATGCCCCTCTGTTTTGAGTTTTAGATTAGTTACTTTGATTTGTGTGATTAATCTGTTTAGCATTCTTAGAGTACAATTGTTGTTACAGTTCATTCCCTTCCTGTCAAATGCGCATCAGTGTGTCTAATGAGAATTAGAAGTCAAGTGTTGTATACTTCTAGAGAATTGTCTTTCTGCACTAGGTAAAACTTTGCTTTCAAGTAAAAGTAATTAGAAGTGTGAATTTTCTTCCTGCAATTAAAATATATTTCTTTTCCACAATTAGCATAGAATTCCCTTCTGCAAGAATAAAATAGAAAATTGGAATAAAACAGATAATCCAGGATTCTTATACACTCATCAATTTAGATTTCAATTAAGTGTGATTCCAATTCTGCAACAGTAGATTAGAACTCCAACTGTGTTGGAAACTTGTGTGAGTGTTAAGTTTTTCAAAACTCTGTTCCTTTCAATACTACAACTTGATTAGTGTTTGTTTTCATCAATCTAGCATATTGAGTGGAGAGAAAGAGAACATATGGAAAATTAAGGGGACAATGAAGAAGAGTTCCACCGTGAGAATCCACCAAACAACGAAGATCAGGCAAATGATGAAAATACAATCTCTACCCTGGTCTTTCCTATTTCTGATATTCCCACTCGAGGGATGGCTCCCGTTAAAAACATACCTCTCTCAACTCTGCCAAATTTTCATGGATTATTTATAGAGGATCCAGATGAGTTTCTGTTTGAATTTGATATTCTGTGTAGAATCTATGACTACACTACCACTACGTAGAAGCTTAAATTGTTTCCAGCTACATTGAAGGGTAATACGTTAAGATGGTTCATGAGCCTTGGAGGAGAGAATATTTCAACCTGGGGACAAATGAGGCAGATTTTCTTGAACAAGTACCAAGACTACTGCCGAACAAGGGAACAAGGAGAGGAATTGTTCAAAATGTCTCAGAAAGAGGACGAGACCCTTGAAGATTTTGTGGAGCGACTCCAGTATAATCTACAAAGGTCTGCACATCTGGATGTGAGTAAGGACATTCTGAAAACTATTTTGCTAAAAGGAGTTATAGATGATTGTTTAGATATGCTGAATATGTTGGACAAGGGAGATATATCTAAGGAATCCTATGATGACATTGTAAATCTTTATAAGAGATTCCCTCGAGGATCTACAAAGAATAAGTTAGCTACCATGGATACTACTTTTTCAAGGGTACAAAAATCAACCAATGGAGGGGCAACAAGAGCAAAAATAGGTAATTTGTTAGAAGATTTCAAAACAGAGATGATTAACTCTTTTGCTTCACAAATTGATACTCTGTAGATTAAACATAAACAAGCAGAAGCAAAAAAGGCATTGTCCATTTTATGTCCGAAGTGCAAAGACAAACATCCAAAAAGGGAGTGCCCACTGAACAATGTTCAAGTATGTCGTATTTGTGAATTGGATCATCCCACTGACAAATGTCCCTCCTTACCAGGTGTAAAATCATCAATTAAGGCGACTAATGAGGAAGCAGAGGCTGCCTATCTAATTACACAGAGGAGACAATGGCAGCCACGAGTTTAAGGTACAAACCCTCAATTCTCTCCTGCAACACTTAATTATTGGAATAATGTAAACAACCAGCTTCAATATGGCCAATTAAATGCCCCCTCTCCAAATCAGATTCCCCCTCCTTGTCAGGATCCTAATGCATGGTTACCTATCCCCCAACAACAAAATCACCATGGGCAATGGAACCCATATTGGAGAGGCCCTCAACAACATCCTATTTATCAAAACCATCACCAACCGAACCCCTATCAACAACAGTTCCAACCTCAGTACCAAGAACAACAACTGCAGTTACCTCCCAATGCCCCATAAAACAATCCTCCCTTGTGACCTCAGATGCTTGTGCAATCTAACCCAAATCCAAATAATAAGGTCATTCAGAATATTGATATACACAATGTTCCAACTCTATCTATTACTGCTATGCCTTGTGATGAGATCAAATTGAGATCAGGGAGAATATTCGAGCCAATAATTGAAGATGCTCCATCTTCAGAATCAGACAAGGAATCGGGGGAAAAATCATCTGTTGATACAGAAGAAATTGAGAAACCTATTATAGAATTAGCAGACCCCCCATTCCCTGAAAGATTGGAAATTACCAAAACTGTGGAATTACCATCCTTCAATCTCTTAGGAGAATTGCAAAATCTGCATGTCAACATTCCACTATTGCAAGCGATTAGGGATGTCCCTATTTATGCGAAGACTGTGAGAGACCTCTGTATCAAACGGCCTGGAAAGAAACCTAGGGACCCCCTCACAATACATGTAGTGGGAGATTTGTCTGAACTGATGTTAGGCAAAACCCCACCTATTAAATATGGTGACTCAGGAAACCCTACAATCACTGCCAAAATTGGACAAACATTTATTTCCCATGTGTTAGTCGATTTAGGGGCATCAATTAACATTATTCCAATAGAGACTACACAATTGCTGCAACTCAAAACACAATTCCGACCTACTCCTACTGTTTTAGAATTAGTTGATCATTCTATTATCAGACTAGAAGGAGTAATCGATGATCTAGTTATCTCAGTTGATTCATGGGAGTATCCTGTCGATTTTGTCGTATTGCAACCCAAAACCCATCTGGGAGGCCACCCTCTAATTCTAGGAAGACCTTGGTTAGCTACAACCGATGCTTTCATTGCCTATAGATCTGGTTCAATGACCATCTCTGATGGTTATGACACCAAGAAACTTACCCTTTATCCTCATGCTACACCTAGTGTGGAACCCGAAAATTCTTTATGGATGGACATTAAGGATGAAAGCGCTCTGCCTGTGTTAACCATAGGAAAAGCCCTGAGTTTCAAAGATGAGATAGAGGATGAGTTAATAAATTGCTTTATCTGTGACCCCTTTGTTGTTACATAGAACACCCACCACCTATTGAGTAGAATCTTCGACCCTATTGCCCAGGAAGGAACAAGCCCATAAACATTTTTTGAAACCGTTGTAAATCAAATTAATTCAACTGAAACAACAAACGTTGAAACAACAATTACTAAAAAAATTGAATTATTTCCTAGAGTTGGTTCAAAGAGTATCGCTTTAGAAATCGAACCTGGAAAATCCCTGAACATCAATCCTGATTTATCTTCTGCTGAAACTCGCCAATTGATGAAGTTACTGATTGAATATAAGGAAGAATTTGCATGGGATTACATGGATATGAAAGGAATTTCCTATGAACTATGCACCCACCATATATACATCAAGGAAGAATGCCGACCTATTTGCCAACCCCAAAGGAGGATGAACCCTAATCTTAAAGAAATTGTTAAGGAAAAACTCCAGAAACTTCTCAATGTCAGAGTCATCTACCCTATATCAGACAGCGAGTGGGTGTCACCATTGGTTATCGTACCTAAAAAGAATGGTAAATGGAGAGTGTGTGTGGACTATAGAGCCCTGAATAAGGCCACGCAGAAGGATCATTTCCCTCTGCCATTTATTGATCAGGTTCTAGACAACTTATCTGGAATTTTTTTTTTCTCTTTCCTAGATGGATTTAGTGGCTATAACCAGATAAAGGTTTCTCCACAGGACCAAGATAAGACCACCTTTACCATCCCTTGGGGTATGTTTTCCTACAAGGTTCTCCCATTTGGCTTGTGTAATGCACCAACCACTTTCCAGAGAGTTGTGATTAGTATTTTCTCTGATATGGTGAATGACTATATGGAAGTATTCATGGATGATTTTACACCTTATGGTACTGATTTCGATGAAGCTTTGATTAATATAGAAAAAGTTCTCAAAAGATGTATGCAGTCTCATCTTTCTCTAAGTACAAAAAAATGTCATATGATGATGAGCGAAGGTGTGGTGATCAGACACTTCATTTCTTATGCAGGAATTCAGGTAGACCCAACCAAAATCTAGGTAATTTTGGACATTCCAATCCCATCAACTTAGAAAGAGGTAAGAAGTTTTTTAGGGCATGTTGGATATTACAGGAGATTCATTAAAAGAAATTCCAAACTTGCCTCTCCCTTATTTTTTCTATTAACAAAAATGTTGACTTTCGTTAGACTGACAATTGTGAACTGTCTTTTGCAGATCTGAAACAGAAATTGTCCACAACTCCCATATTGAGAGGGACCAATTGGGCTCTACCTTTTCACATTTCTTCAGATGCCTCAGACACTGTAATTGGTGCAGTACTTGGGAAACAAGAGGACAAAGATCCTTATGCTATATACTATATCAACAAGAACATGGCTCCTGTTGAGTTAAATTATACAGTTACTGAAAGAGAATTCTTGGCAGTAGTTTATGCGATCAATAAATTCAGACATTATATCACTGGTTATCCTACTTTTATTCATACTGATCATACAACAATTAAATATCTGATGAATAAACCTATTACTAATGCTCGGGTAACAAGATGGTTGTTATTACGTCAAGAATTTGACATCACTATAGTAGATAGACCAGGAAAAGAAAATGTAGTTGTTGATTTTCTCTCAAGATTGCATATAAATGATGATAATTCACCAGTAGATGATTCCTTTCCAGATGAACATTTGTTTGCAATATCTTCTCACTCACCTTGGTATGCAGACATTGCTAATTATTTGGTTGCAGGGAAGGTACCTCCACATCTATCTTCAAGAGAAAGAAGGAAGATTATTCAGAAGAGTGCTCAGTATAGTTGGATAGAGGGATACCTTTTCTACATAGGCCTGGATAAAGAAATCAGGAGATGTGTAAGGGATGATGAAATTTATGATCTTCTTAAAGCTTTCCATGATGGCCCTTGTGGAGGTCATTTTGATGATAAAAGGACTGGGCATAAAATTTTAAGGATGGGTTATTTTTGTCCCACAATATTTCAAGATGCAAAGAAATATGTCCAAGCCTGTGATAGTTGCCAACTCATGGGTCAGCCAAATCATAGGTATGAGATGCCTCTCCAGCCTCAAGTAGTGTTAGATCCTTTTGAGAGACTGGCCATGGATTTTATAGGGCCCATTAACCCACCTTCTAATAAAAAAGTCTATATATTGGTCTGCACAGATTACATGACCAAGTGGGTAGAGGCAAAAGCACTCATCAAGTCCTCATAAGAAGTCATCTTAGCATTTTTGTTTGAAGATATCTTTGTTAGGTTTGGAGTTCCCATAGAATTAGTAACTAATGGGGGACCCCCTTTTACATCACATAAGTTTGAATCCCTCCTTAGTAATATCATGTTTTGCATAGAACAACTTCTCCATACCATCCACAAGGTAATGACCAGGTAGAAAGTACCAACAAAGTCATAGAAGTTATTCTTACTAAGACAGTGAGGGCACATTGTAGGGATTGGTCTAATAGATTGCATGAAGCTCTATGGGATTATCGAACTACTTGGAGGAGCACAACTGGTTTTTCTCCTTATGAGATGGCATATGGAAAGAGCCCTATTTTTCCTATTGAATTCAAAATCAAAACCCTAAGAACTGCATCAGCAATCAATCTTGACTTGACTATGGCATAGAAGGCCAGACTGCAACATCTCAATGAGTTAGATGAGAAGCTTTTGGACACTATTCATCAAACCATAGTGATTCAACAATAGAGAACAAAGTGGCATGACCAAGTCATCAAGAAGAAATTGTTCAAAAAGGGAGATTAGGCTTTGTTGTATGATTCGTGCGTAAAGAATTTCAGGGTAAGCTGCATACACAATGGCTAGGACCTTACGAGGTTGACACTGTTTTTCTCAATGGGGCAGTTAGGTTGATCACTATTGATGGATCCAATACACAGTTTCATGCGAATGGTCATCGCTTGTGCCTATATCGAATTCCACTTTCCAAAACAAAGTTTACATCTAGATGTACAGCCGATACAGGTTATCAATTTTTGAAGGAAAAGGAGCTTGCTCCTTCCCCTTCTATACCTTAGAATTTTCTTCTTTTGCAATAAAACCTTGTATATAAATAAACTATGTGAAATTAAATTTTTCTATTCGGTTTTTTTTTCAAAATTTTTATGCTTCGTTAATAAATTCAGCCTAGGAAGGTATCAGGAAATTACTTGTGTGTAGATAGATTGAAGAACATCAAGGTAGATTACAATAGAAGGAGCCAAAGGATTAGTTTCCGGAAGTTGAAAAACTTCCTAAAAACTAAGTGATTCTGTGTTCGACAGGATTACATGCTGTTACACCATGTGTCGTAACACCGTTTTGTGACCACATGACCATGTACCGTTACACCATTTTCCGACTGCATGACCGATTTCCATGTTGTTACACCATTTTCTTGACTCGTTTGCCTTGCATGTTGTTACACTCTTTTACGACAAATTGGCCGATTTACATACTGCTACACCTAATTCCACCATTCTGGCCAAAATATCTGTTGATACACCTACTGCTATTATTCCTTTTGGCTATTTTCTACGCTGCTTCACCCACCTTCTTTAGCATTTCTTCCATTTCTACATACGACAACATTGTTGTTTTGTCCAAATTTCCGCCATTTAAAAAAAATACTTTATGCTCTCTCTGTCCCAACAAGAGCCGCTTCATCATTACTTAACTCCACATTTGCAACTTTCCAACTGTTCAACCACAGAAAGGACTTCGTTTATGCTCCACTTGTCATATCATCATTTCTCACGTTCCAGAGCCATCTCTCATTATTATAGCTATTCCATGCAGATCAAATGGCAGTTGGATAGTGCAGATTACTCCGACAGATAAGTTTGGGTGGTAAGTTATGAGGTACGCTACTAATCTTACGTGTCTAAGTGATATAGATATGAAATCATGCTTTGATGCCTACCTGTCGGTTTGTCCTAAATTCGTTAAACCGCAAGCCAATCATATTAGTTGGGGGGGGGGAACGAAAAATCCACGTCGACCTAACAAAAAAATCCCTTTTTATATTTCACCTCCGCCACCTTCCAACCACTTTTATTTTCGCTGTGACATTGCGCTCTTCATGCAAATGCACATTCGACCTTGCTCTGTCTCTAGTTTAGGTGCTGATTTCTCCTCCTAATTCACTGTCGAATACAAACGCAACGTCATGGGAGGAATGCCTGTGAGATATGAACTAGAAAATCTGGATGCATTGCTGCTGCACCCAAATGTTTATCAAATATTTCTGCAGGCTGGCTGGATTTCTTATTTTAAGAAGCTGTAGGGGTTTAATGAAGCAGAAGTCTTAGAGTTCATTCAGAATCTTGCAGACGGTTATTCAATGCTGCACAGAGTGTAGATTCTAGTGACAGAAGAGAGCATAGCCGCTGTGAAAGGGTTGCCAACCACAGGAGCAAAATGGTTTAACAGGAAAGCCCATCTTCCTGACGCACATAAGGGTTTTCTTATGGGAAATGAGTGAGTACATGTGTAATTTCAAGGTGTAGATGTCAGTTCCTTACCCGAGCCATGGGGGAAGGTATCAAAATTCGTCAAAAGGTACATTACATGAGAAGGGAGATATCAAGTTGTTTATTTTTCTGATTTTGTTCTATTGTCACATTTGAGACATCATAAGATAATAAACATTCCCTATTACCTTCTTCATTGCTTGCATAATATGGCTCACTTTGTCAAGAAATCCAAGCACCCCATGAATTGTCTTTCCAATCACAGACTCATAGGGTTGTTGATTCATAGAGGAATGAGAATCCCTAATGACCCATTACTTGAATTTCCTGTGCCAACTCCTGTACCTACTATAATAGCCAACCCTGAACAACCAATTCATGTGCCTGTTGTTATAGTCGACCCAAAACAGTCAAACCCTGTGCCCTCGACTGCACCAATAGTTAAAACCCCGACTGTAACTGTCCGTAAGTCAACTTCGAATACAAAACGCAAAATCATAGGCACCTCTCACATTGCTTAGAAACACCTCGACAGTACTGAACCAGAACAATTAAACCCCATGCCTTCAGATGTGGTTGAGCCATCAGTTGACAGCACAATCCCTGGACCAAGTCATGAGATGCAACCCTCTGCTGCAACAATATTTGTTCAAGAACTCCCTCTGACCCTTAAAGCTAAGAAAAGGAAAACCCTTCCTTCTGTCTTTACACTACCCAGGACAAGAACTAGGTCAGAGCAATCCATTGCAACAACAGTTCCAACCTCCATTGTAACTGCAAGTACCTCGACTTCTTCTCCTGTGGCACCAACAACAACTCAAAACCCTCATGTTGTTGTAACATCAGTTCCAACACCTACTGTATCTACCAATGACTCAATTCAGAACACCAAACGTCAACCTAGACGAGAATCTCAAAGGAGAATCAACAGAAACAATCCTCCTTGTGCTGCAACAACAGTTCAAACCCCTACTGTCACTGCTATTGAATTGTCTCATAAAAGAAAACGTCATCCTACAATAAAATCTAAGAGAGGCATCAACAGAGTTGTACCAGATGCTGCCACAGAGTGTCTTGATTTTTCTCATACTCAGACCTTACCAGAATTTATGGAGTTACGTATTCCAGGTTTCACCTTGTGCAAGGAATTTCAAGCAACCATTTTATCATTACAAGAGGAATGTACACGAGTTATAGTAGAATCATCAACTCCGCTTGATGATTTTGTTCATCACTCGATGAGTGATGAAGTACAGATTATATCAGACCCCAACATCCTAGAATTTCCTCCTTGTATGATTGTTGAAGAATGCCCTCCTTGTGAGATTCCTGAAGAACACCCTCCTTCTCCTAAATCAATGAAAAATAAAAACCATGTTTTGTCTCTACCCTACCTAGGAGGAGAACTCGGTCAGCGAGGTCTATTAAAGCATCAATTGGCTAGAAATATATGGAACAAACAAATACCTATTCTTCATCTATTATCCTCCATTGTTAAAGAGACTGCCACACAAGAACCAGTCCCCTCAAATAACATGGTTGTTACAAAAGAACCAGTAAGGCAGAGGAGATCTCAACGTAATAGAGTAGTTGCTGGTTCACCAGCAGCTCAAACACAAGAACCTTTGTTACACACTTAATTTTTTTCTTCTAGAAGACAAGGCAAGAAAGACAAATTTTGAGATAACAGTTATTGGGGGTACACACAGTTTTCCATACCGGTACTTAGCGATTTGTCTTAGCAGTTTGCATGGGAGAAGTCACCTCCCTAACTCAGATTCAGTGTAAGGATTGAAAGTGTTTTGCATGAGGACATGCAATGTCTTCAGTTGGGGGACATGTTAGGACCCATAAATGTCCCCTTTTCACTATATCTTTTGCCCTTTCAACCTTAACATTTCTATGCTAAATGCCTATGCTAGTGCTTTCTATGACCCTTTTTCCCAAGGTATGAATCATTGATCTTGCTTTGATATTCTTATTTACTTAACACGTTTGATTGGTAGTATTTCTCATATTTTACCCATAAATGTGCAACTAATGATCAAAATGTGTAAGACAGCCAAGACTTGAAGAAAGATAATTGTTGTTACACCAATTGTTATAGCTATGCGTTAGTCCTGCATGTTGTTACATGACTACAACAACTGCACACCTTTCCTGGAAGTTGTCACACTTGCTGCAGCAGACGACCACAAATCCTGGAAGCTGTTACACCAACTGCAACAGATGCACACCAATCCTAAAAGCCGTTACACTCCATGCAACAAATGGCCACCAATCCTGAAGGCTGAATCCTGAAGATTGATCCTTTGTTGTTATACGTCTTGGCTCACGCTGATTCTTTTTCCTGATTTCATGAATACGACAAATCTCTTGTATCTTACAAATAGATTGAGAATCTGGGATTCTCAAGGCTATTCTGAGTCCGTTTTGAACCGAATGACTCTGTCTTTAAATAGAAAATCTTTTGTAATCATTGATACGGAAGATTAGCCGTGGAATTGCGAAGTAAAGTGAAGCAACTTGTAATTGAAATTTTTTGGTGATTTTAATAAAGAAGGCGATTTGAGTTTCTCCAACTAACTGTAATATTTTTTAGTGGATTCAATGAGAAGGAAAGGGCCCACCTTCCTCACAGACTCCCCTCTGTTTTGAGTTTTAGATTAGTTACTTTGATTTGTGTGATTAATCTGTTTAGCATTCTTAGAGTACAATTGTTGTTACAGTTCAGTCCCTTCCTGTCAAATGTGCATCAGTGTGTCTACTGAGAATTAGAATTCAAGTGTTGTATACTACTGGAGAATTGTCTTTTCGCACTAGGTAAAACTCTGCTTTCAAGTAAAAGTAATTATAAGTATGAATTTCCTTCCTGCAATTAAAGTAGATTTCTTTTCAGCAATTAGCACATAATTCCCTTCTGCAAGAATAAAATAGAAAATTAGAATAAAACAGAGAATCCAAGATTCTTACACTCATCAATTTAGATTTCAATTAAGCAAGTGTGATTCCAATTTTGCAACAGTAGATTAGAACTCCAGCTGTGTCGACAACTTGTGTTAGTGTTCAGTTTTTCAAAACTCTGTTCCTTTCAATACTACAACTTGATTAGTGTTTGCATTCATTGATCTAGCATAGACCATGCACAATTATCTTGCAATAACAAAACTTCCCTCGATTTGACAATTTACATTGAGCACCTTAATTATCTATTTATTTAGACACTTAAAGTGCTCAACTCCAATGATGATTATGATGGAGAATAAGCCAACTTTGTGAGAAGGCTCCAGAGAGGAACCGAAAAATATAAAGGTAAGCTTCTTTTCAAATGTTTTAATTGTGGTGAAGTAGGGCACTTTGCTGCCAAATGCCCTCATAGTAAAAAAATGGAAAATAAAGATAAGGATGATTTTAACTCTAACAAAAGAAGAAAGGGTAAAACTCAAAGGAACAAATACTCCTAGAAGCAAAAGAAGAGTCTCTATTCCAAAGAGAATGACTACTATCTTCTGAAAGTGATGAAGAGATTGAAGGAGATGTTTTATTCATGGACCAAGAAATAGAGTCCAATGAAGATGAAGCCAATAACAATGTCCTAGAGATTGGAGAAAATGAAGATATGGATGTTGATATTGAAGGAGAATTACTCTATGCCCTAGATGAAATAAAAAGGCTCTAAAGAAAGAATAGACAATTGAAGGAAGAATTGTCACATAATTTTGATCTTGTTTCTCAACTAGAAGAATGGAAGAAAGTTGAAGAGGAAATAATGAGTCAACTACAGAACAAAGAGGAATATTGCGAGAAACTTGACAAAGAAAATGTTGCCTTAATGAAGAAAATTAATGCACTTATAGCTAAGTTGAACAAAAGTAAAAATTTGAACAAAGTTCCATGATATTAGACAATATTCTCAATAACCAAAGATCACCATTCGACAGAACTAGACTTGGTTACAATCCCAACCACAAATTAAAGAAAACCAATGAAGAACCCAAGAGTTATGCTACGACCCTAATCAATCCCATTGAACATAATGAGAAAACCAATGAATCAAACCCTAACCAACAAAAGTCAATTGTCCTTCACGGGAATAATGAATTCAGAAAGGTGATGACACCAAGAGGACGTAATATGAACATGTATGAACATCTCTTTCTTGGTAACTGTTTTTTATGCAAATGGAGGCATGTGCAATGCTCTAAGAAATAATTATGTGAACAACAAAGTAAAAAATCATGTTGACAACTGAAACAAGAATTCATTTGCTCCACTATTCAACTATGATATTGAATATTATAAATTCCACAATTTTGGCCATAAATCTCAAGATTGCATAAGTTGGACACATAACCCTAATGAGAAACACATCACTATCAGTAATACCACCAAAGTCTGTAAGAAGAAACAAGAATGGAGCTCTTAGGAAGAATGTGATTTAGCAATGCATGCTTAAGACAAAGAAAGCTATTGGTACATAGACAATGGATGTTCAAGGCATATGATCGGTGATGAAAAAAAATTCCTTAAGATAAAGAGAGAGAAGGGAGGAAATGTTTCATTTGGAGACAATAAATCTACCAAGATAATTGGGAAAGGTAAAATCATCCTTGGAAGTCAGAAGGCCACAACAAAAAATGTTCTACTAGTTGAAGATTTAAAGCATGACCTTCTAAGTGTCAGTCAAATGTGTGACCAAGGAAACACACTCCTGTTTAACTCCCATGAATGCAGAATAAGAAAAGAAGACATTGGTAGATTGGTAGCAACAACAATCAGAACTCCAAACAATGTATACATTCTAAATAAAATTGTAAAAGAAGTATGTTGTGTGGGACAGATAGATGAAAGTTGGTTATGGAATAAGAGAATGGGACATTTGAGTTTTGACAAACTAGTTAGAGTCAGTAACCACCAAGCAGTAAGAGGCATGCCAAAAATCATCAATATCTCAAGCCCAATTTGTAAACATTGTCAACATGGGAAACAAAATAGAGTGAGATTCAGAACCAAGGAATATTCAACATCAAGACAGTTAGAACTCATCCACACTGATCTCTTTGGGCCAACCAATTCACAAAGTCTACAAGTGTTACACATCAAAATTACTCACTTCAATGATGACCTATTGTCGTCATTACAAGTGTCACATTTTGGCCGCAGGTGTCGCAAACATCATACTGTCATATTGCCTATGTCGTGTCTCGAACAACATCACAAGGAACACTTGAAGACACCCTCAGAGACTAGTTAAAGAAAAAGAAATCATTTGACAAAGAGTACAAAGCCTTTGCCTTGAGAAAGACCACTTAAAATGAATTTTGAAGGGAAACGCTCCCCTACCCACTAGCAGGGAGTGCTAGCGCTCCTTGCCCTCCTTTGGGGGAGTGTTGTAGTTCTCTATACACCATTCTGGGGGAGTTTTATGCTATTGAGAAAATCAGGGGAAGATCCACCTTATCTCTGAAATCAGTTGGATTTGAATCTAAGGTCAAGGCTAGATCTTAGGAAGGATCCACAACTAATGGAGAAAGATCCTCAACCTATCCCAATAATCTCTAAGGTGGTTAGGCCTCTCCAAGCCTATATAAGGAGGCCTCCTCATGGTGAAAAGGGGAGACATTGAAGACATCAAACTTATGATCTTATAAGGGAGACAATTAGTGAAGAATAGTCATTTTGTTTGTGGATCATTTGAGCAAGGGGATGGAAAAGGAGAGCTGGAAGAGGCTGCTGCAGATTCATCAAAGGTCTGGAAGTATCTCTATTGAGTTCTCATTAATACATGTGCTTGGCCTGTTTCCTTCAATATTGTGTATACCTACATGAACTTGTCTCTAATGGATAGATCTAGTTTCAAACTAATCGTAGTAGAATAGGAAACATGCTTTGTCTTTGATTGGATTGCAGGACTTGTTGAAGATCTTGGGGATCAGAGCTTAACTTGGATTGTGCGAGGACAAACATCGTAAAAAAGGTACAACTTCTTCCTCTTCTCTATAGATTATCTTAGCTAGGTTTAAATGGATGTTAGTGACCAAAGTTAGCACCTTTCTGTCTTGATCTTAGAGATTTAGGGTCCAAGAGGGAATCCACCTTTCCGCAGGGGGATTTTCCTGTAACAGAAATTGGCAACTCCACTAGGGACCGAAGCTTTTAGTTTTGGTTTCCTTATTTCGTCTTGTTTTAGCCTCTTCTCACCTTTAGATCTTATTCATGCTGTGTTTCTGATTCTTAGATGTATTGTTGGCTCTTGGATTCATCCCATACACACTGAATTTATGGTTTTTCTTGAGTTTTTTAGTTCTGGGCAAGTTTTTGTTCTTCTCAGAGGCTAGCACTCCCCTGCCTGTTCAAGAAGAACGCCAACACTCCCTTGCAAGCTCCCACAGAGCGCTGCAACGCTCCGGTGCCCTTGACACCAGAGCGCTGGTATTTTTCTGCTAAAAAACCTTTTAGGAATCGATCTCTGAGTGTAGTTTTTTGCTGATTCATCTGCTCAGGATTATCACCATCTTAGTGTGTATTTGTTTTAGCCTCCAACCTTTTGATTTATAAGAATTCATGATGTTTTGTTTGGATTTTGACGTCTCTCTTCCTTACTTTGAATCACTCTTCTTCTCTGAGATTTGGAGTCGATCTACTTCTTTTTCATTTATCTGATTATATGAAAGTTGTTGTAAGGAAATTCAAAGATCTATCCACTTTTCCATTTTTTATCTTTGAGGTCTTTTCTCCAAGCATTTTCTCTTGTTTGAATTTTTGGTTTTCTTTTTGCAAATTTGGTTTTCTTTTTGTTTCTTGTTTGATCACTATTAGCGCTGTCATTTTTCTTTCCATTTTAAGAGTTGGTTTTAGGTCATGTTGTGACCCATGCATCCAACCATATGAAGTCAGGTACGTAGCACCATGAGGTCGAAGTCAGCAAGTGGTCGGTTGGCCCTTGAAAACGGGAAGGGATGTTAGAGTCGAAACTTGTATAAGCGGTACGAGTATGTCTTTTCCAAGAGAGTTGAGTCCCGTTGAGAAATGAGTCTCTACGTGCCTAGGTCGAGTCAAGTGGTTAATGGAAATCACATCAGCAAGTACAACAATTATTATCAGTTCATAATGAAAGCTGAGGGAATGAAAATTTGCGACGTTTGTATCATGCATGCCCAACAAACCTTATCACATGTATCCTACACGTAGGGATTTGCCATGGAAAACCTGCAACTCGACTTGGAACATCTCGTCACCATGAATTCACTGTCCTTCAACATGATTTCCTCTCTTGTAAAACTCATTATAAATATTTGATTTTCGACACTCTCTCCAGTCGCAGAACCAGGCTCGAACTCTGTTTGCAATTCCCCTTGCCATTCCAGTTTGTTCAAATCCTCCCCCCTTGTGTGTTTGTTGGATACTGTGCGTGCATAATACACATTTGTCACACCATGGTGACCTCTCAAAGCACAAGGAAATGTGAGAAGAGCAGCATAACTGCAAGGTTTGAGCCCCAAAAAGACTGGGAGTCGTTCTCATCTGCGGCGGGCATCCCCAAAGACGTGAAAGGATCTATTCTTTTACCTACAGAGAAGACTAGATCAAAATGCGTAGAATCTGAAGTGAAGGGATTCGAACAAGAAGGGAAGGCAATAGGATTCCCCTCTCCCCAACAACAAATGCCTTGGAGAAGGTGCAGGCTGAGGAATAACAAGGAGACCATAGAAGCGCGAGTTTTAGAAGAGTCGCGGGCTAGATCGGTAGCTGAAGAACTACTCATGCGTGCCATCTAGCTAAAAGCTACTGGAGGATCGAGCCACAAAGACAGGAGAAGAACAAGGAGAGCATATATCACATGGGTGAATGATCAAGAGCCATCTCAACAACTGAAGTAGGCAAATTTGGCTATCACTGAACTTTATCATAAAAACATGGAATTGGGGCGGTAGCTAGTGACAAAGACTACACAAGCGTCAACAACATAGGGTCGCGAAGGGAACGTGATATGGTTGAAAAGACAATTCAGAGAGGCACATGACACCATTGTACAACTGCAAGAAGCACAAAGACTGGCGGAAGAAAGGCACACGAAGCATCCCACAGAAGGTGAAGCGACAGAAAAGGAAGCCTGCACGGCTCTCGCCAACGCACATGAAAAGCAAGTTTAACAGGTGTTCGTTTCTACTCCGAAAAGAATAAGAAAAATCTTGGCAGTTTTGAAGGACACATCTCCCCAAAGCACTATATGTTTTTGAAATGACCGTGACAATCAAACGGCTGCTTGCTACACACTCTCTTCTAGCAAATGAGCATGTAACAAAAATCAGAGCCGTTATAGTAGACAACAAGCTCCTGACAGACACATGTTTGCTGGGACACCTGATCAAAGGGATACAACTACACATCTTTTTCTGTATCCAAGCCTGACCGATGATTATATTCCCATGGCAAACCTGCAAATGATCTCGAGTGAACAGACGTGATTATTGTCTATTTTTGGAAAGCACCATGCGAAGAGTCTCTGACGCATGCTGCTCAATTTTCCTAGTTCAGGGTTAGCAATTAGGAGGCAAGGTAGCCCAAGCGAGGGCCTCCTTTAAATATTTCATATTTTTGATGTAAGGCGGGTTGGTTGGCAAATGTGGTAGACAACAACTATTGTATGTAATCTGAGTTTTGACCAGAATTTAATGCAAAGGTCCTGTAACTTGACGAAAAGATTCTAGTTGTAACAATTGGATGTATTGTCATTTCTTTCTATGCGTATATGCTTCCTGTTATCTTTATTTCATATTTTTTTCTGTCTATTTTGGAACAAATTTTCGAACCTGTGGATTCGTTGTACAACGCCCCTTGTTCACACCACTTAAACAAAACGTTTTCTTTTAAATCTAACTCCGAATTCGTTCGCAGTGGCACTCTGAGTTACTTCCTATATTTTCTCCTGCCACACATTACGATTTTACACTGAAGGTTGTTGCTCGCCTAGCCTTATCCTCTCGAGTCCAGTCAATGAGTCATTTGTCCCACCTTTTCCTCATATCGACCCCATATCCCAAGTCTTACTTTCCTATTCCAATATAACCAGAACCCATTATATCATAGGTGTTAAATCTAGCCACTGCTTTCAAAGTGATACCTTGCACGTAGACCGCGCCATTTCTAAGAGATCCCTTTCCAGATTTGAAAGGCTAGTTTTGGGTCTCAAAGTTGGTTGAAAAAGTTACCTTCGTTATTTGTTTATCAGCCGAACAGATTTACAGAGTGCTAACCTGTGCGCAGTAATGACGACCCTTGCCAAAACTAGATTGCGGGAAGGGACATAATACAATTGAAAAATAATATTATTCCAAAGAGGTTGGTTCCACCGGAAAAGTTGTTTGACGAAAATGATGTGGCTAAGAACCCCAAGATCACTTCAAGTGAAGAATACGTTGAAGACTGCAACATCGGGACTTAGGAGAACTCGAAGATGGTAAAATTATTCAAGACACTTAGTCCAGAGGTCAAGTAGGACTGCGTAAAGCTCGTGAAATATTTCCCGGACGTCTTCACATGGAGCTACGATGACCTGAAAGTGTATGACATGAAAGTGATCCAACATGTTATCCTTCTTAAGTAAGATCGTAAAACTTTCAAATAGAAGCTGAGATGGAGAAATTCCTTGTTGTTGTCGACGATCGATAAAGAGGTAAAGAAGCTTTTCAACGCTAAAATTATTGTTTCTTTGAGGTTCTCGAAATGGGTAGCTAATCTGGTACCCGTAAGAAAGAAAAGCGGCAAGATAAGGCTGTGTGTAAACTTCTGAAATTTAAATAAAGTGTCTCTCAAGGACCACTACCCCCTTCCTAAAATGGACTACATCCTGCAAAAAGTGGTGGGTTCCCAGAAGATGTCTATGCTAGATGGGTTCTCAGGATATAATCAGATCATGGTCCACCCGGACGACTGAGAGAAAACGACTTTCACAACTCCATGGGGAACATTCATGTACGCCAAGATATGTTGGAGCCACTTTTATAAGGGCCATGGACATCGCGTTTGCGAATGAAAAGGAAAAATTCATCGTGATTTATCTCGATGACATCACTGTGTACTCTACCTTCGACAAACAACATCTCGAGCACCTGAAGAGAGTTTTCCAGAAGTGCAGAAAATTTGGCGTATCACTGAATCTGAAGAAGTCTCACTTTTTGATAGAAGAAGGAAAGTTGTTAGGAAACATAATTTCCAAGGAGGGAATTGAGATAGAACCTAGCAGGGTTGAAGGGATCTTGAATATTGACACCCCGTGCAGTAAAAAGGAGGTACAATCTTTCCCAGGAAAGGTGAACTTTTTGAGTAGATTCATCCCAAACCTAGCGGAAATCATAAAACATATAACTTGCATGCTCAGAATGGGAAACGAGATCAAGTGGAACTCAGAGGCCAATAAGTTTTTTGAGGACATCAAAGTGGCGCTGACTAAAGCTCCTGTACTAGCCAACCCATATTTTATGAAAGATTTCCTCCTGTTTTCATTCGCCTCAGAACACACTATTGCCTGCGTGCTGCTACAGAAAGATGAACAAGATTTTGGAAAACCCATAGCTTACTTCAGTCGAACGCTACGCGACGCTCCACTAAGGTATGACATTATGGAAAAAGAGGCATACACCTTAGTGAAAGCTTTGAAAGAATTCAGGACATATATTTTGCACTCCCATCTCATCGCTTGTGTACCCAACAGTTCAGTAAAATATATGCTGACTCAACTTGACCCGGAAGGAAGGAGAGGAAAGTGGATAGAGGCCATGTTATAATACGATATTTAAATCAAGCCTACAAATCTGATCAAAGGTCAGGGTCACACAAAGTTAATGGTGCATTCGGACTGCGACGCTATAGACATGAATCTCATCATTGATATGTCAGAATGCCCCCATGAATAAAAAATTGCGCAGGCACCTCAATAGTTCATTGATTCGCCATGGTATGCATACATCATCTATGTGCTGGAGTATCTCTAGGCCCCTCCGAGTGTGAGTAAGACTAAGGCCATATTTCTCAATCTTAAAGTGGTTAAGTTCTTCATCTTGGACAACTCACTCTACTGGAAAGACCTCGGGGGAATATTGTTGAGTTGTTTGTTGGAAGACGACGCGAAGCAGGCTGTACAAGAATTTCACAAAGGCGACTGTGGAGGACACCACTATTGGAAAACCACTATGCAAAAAATCTTAAGGGCTGGTTATTATTGGCCCACAATTTTCGTTGACGTATATAAAGAGGTCTCCAACTGCCACGAATGTCATATTTTCGACAGAAGAAGAAAGCTGCATCTGCTGCCACTATAGCCGATCTCAGTTGAAGCAACTTTCATGTAGCGTGTTCTAGACTTCATAGGAGAGATAAATCTTCCATCCTTTGCGCAACACAAATGGATACTCACGGCCACCGAGTATTTCACGAAATGGATAGAGGTGATCCCCATGAAACAAGTTATTTACGCAGTCATCATCCAATTCTTGGAGAGGAACATTTTGTCGAGGTTCGAGTGTCCTGTTAAGATCATTATAGATAATGCATCCACATTCAAATCTAATAAGATGGAGAAATTTTTCCATGATTACAACATAACCTTGGGACATTCCACGACGTACTATCTGTAAGGAAATGGTTGAGCATAATCCTCAAATAAGAGCCTAACCACAATCATCAAAAGACTCCTACAAGAAAACAAGAGAGCCCGGCGTAAAAAACTTATCTACACACTGTGGGTAGATTGAGTTACCACCAAGAAGTCTATATCAATGTCACCTTTCCAGATTGTTTACGGCATGGATGCAATTTTCCCTACTTCACTAGGACTGCCCGTCAGGAAGCTGTTGCAAGAATAGGAGACTGAGCCAAATGCTGTGCAGAGGAGAATTAATCAGCTAATTCACACACAACAAGCGAGAGAGTAGGTGTGTAATCAGTCACAGCTCCATTAGGAAAAGATAAAGAAAGCCTTTGATAAGCATTCTAAGCCAGAGGATTTCCGGTTGGGTGATATAGTTTTAAGATGGGACGTGAGAAATGAAGGTAAAGGGAAACATGCAAAGTTCGACCACCTTTGGACGGGTCTGTTCAGAATCAACGATCATCGCGGAAAAAATGCTTATTTTCTAGAAGGATTAGATGGAGAAAGTTTTGATTGGGTCCCTGTAAACGACAGGTTCCTCAAACATTACCTGATGAAATAAGATCCGTTTGAGTCATTTGTCATTGTAAACATTCGTTTTATTTTGCATCGAGTCAGTAGGTCAGCAGAAAATTGAAGCCCGAAGTGAAGGCCCTAAGTTTATGCTGAAGTCTTAGAAGCCGCGTCGATAGGTTTAGTTTGTTTTCCGTTCGTCAGTTATTTTTCTCAGTGTCTAGAGGTCAAATAAATCCCAATGGTTAGGCACCTAGTCTACTATTCTTTTCTACCTCACAGGGAGGATAACATCCTCGTTGGAGCCAACTGTTAGCGCCGCCAATTTTCTTTCCATCTTAAGAGTCAGTTTTAGGTCACATTGCGACCCATGCATCCAACGATGTGAAGTCGGGTACGTAGCACCGTGAGTTCAAAGTCAGCAAGTGGTTGGTTGGCCCTTGAAAATGGGAAGGGATGTTAGAGTTGAAACTTGTATAAGTGGTATGGGTATGTCTTTTCCAAGAGAGTCAAGTCCTATTGAGAAACCAGTCTCTACGTGCCTAGGTCAAGTCAAGTGGTTAATGGAAATCACATCAACAAGTATATCAATTATTATCAGTTCATAATCAAAGCTGAGGGAATGAAAAATTGTGACATTCGTATCATGCATGCCCAACAAACCTTATCACCTTTATTCTACACGCGGGGATTTGCCATGGAAAACCTGCAACTCGACTTGGAACATCTCATCCCCATGAATTCCCTGTCCTTCAACATGATTTCCTCTCTTGTCGAACTCATTATAAATCTTGGACATTCGACACTCTCTCTAGTCGTAGAACCAGGTCCGAACTCTGTTTACAATTCTCCTTGCTAGTCCAGTTTGTTCAAAGTCCCCCCCCCTGTGATTTTTGGATATATTGCGTGCATAATACACATTTGTCGCACCATGGAGAACTCTCAGAGCATAAGGAAAGGCACGCGGATCAACAAAACTACAAGGTCCAAGCCCCAAAATGACTCGAAGTCATTCTCACCTGCGGTGGGCATCCCCAAAGACGTGAAAGGAGCTATTATTTTACCTACAGAGAAGACTAGATCAAAATGCATAGAATCTGAAGCGGAGGGATTCAAAAAGGAAGGGAAGACAATAGGAGCCCCCTCTCTCCAACATCAAATGCCTTGGAGAAGGGACAGGCCGAGGAAGAACAAGGAGACCATGGAAGCGTGAGTTTTAGAAGAGCTGCGGGCTAGATCGATAGCTGAAGAACTACTCATGCGCGCCATCTGGCTAGAACCTGGTGGAGGATCTAGTCGCGAAGATAATAGCATAACAAGGAGAGAAAATATCACAGGGGTGAATGATCACGATCCATCTAAGAAACTGAAGTAGGAAAAGATGGCTACTGCTAAACTCTATTAGGAAAACATGGAATTGAGGCGGCAGCTAGCGACAAAGACTACAGAAGCATCAACAGTGCACGGTCGCGAAGGGAACATGGCATGGTTGAAAATGCAACTCAGAGAGGTGTAGGACACCATTGTACAACTACGAGAAGCACAAAGACCTGTGGAAGAAAGGCATATGAAGCATCCCATAGAAGGCGAAGCGACATAAAAGGAAGCCTGCATGGCTCTCACCAGCGCGAAGGAAAAGCAAGTTTAACAGGTGTTCATTTCTACATCCGAAAAGCATAAGACAAATCTTGGCAATTTTGAAGGACATGTCTCCCCAAAGCACTATACCTTTTTGATAACGGTCGTGACAATCAAATGACCGCTTTCTATGCACTCTCCTCCAGCAAATGAGCGCGTGACAAAAATCAGAGTCGTTATAGCAGACAATAAGCTCTTGATAGACACCTGTTTGCTGGGACACCTGATCAAAGGGATACAACGACACATCTTTCTCTGTATCTAAGCCTGACCGATGATAATATTCTCGTGGAAAACCTGCAAACGATCTCGAGTGAACAGACGTGATTATTGTCTATTTTTGGAAATCACCATGCAAAGAGTCTCTGGCACATGTTGATCAATTTTCCTAGTTTAGGGTTAGTAGTTAGGAGGCAGGGTAGCTGAAGCGGCGCCCTCGTTTATATATTTCATCTTTTCGATGTAAGCCGAGTTGGTTGGAAAATGTGGTAGACAACAACTATTGTATGTAATCTGATTTTTGACCGGAATTCAATGCAAAGGTCCTGTAACTTGATGAAAAGATTCTAGTTGTAACAGTTGGATGTATTGTTCTTTCTTTCTCTGCATATGTGCTTCTTGTTATCTATATTTCATATATTTTTCTGTCTATTTCAGAACAAATTTTTGAACCTGCGAATTCATTGTACAACGACCCTTGTTCGTGCCACTTAGATAAAAAGTTTTCTTTTAAAGCTAATTCCGAATTCATCCACAACGGCGCTATGAGTTACTTCCTGTATTTTCTCCCGCCACACATTACGGTTTTACACTGAAGGTTGTTGCTTTCCTAGCCTTATCCTCTCGAGTCCAGTCACTGAGTCATTTGTCCTGCCTTTTCCTCAAACTGACCCCATAGCCCATGTCTTACTTTCCAGAACCCATTATATCATAAGTGTTAAATCTAGCCACTGCTTTCAAAGTCATACCCTGCGTAGAGACCACGCCATTTCTGAGAGAGCCTTCTCCAAATCCGAAAGGCTAGTTTCGGGTCTCAAAGTTGGTTGAAAAATTTACCTTCATCGTCTGTTTATCAGTCGAACAGATTTACAGATTGCTAACAATCACAATGAGAGTGTGTTTTGTTTATGTGAAGTTTGCTTTCGATTTCTTAAACCTCACAGATCTTGAAGTCTGATTGACATAGGAAGCTTTACATCAAGTTGATTATCATTCACATTTAAACAAAAGGATATTTTTCACATTGGTTTTTGGATATTAGAACGAATTTAATATTTTAGCATTATATTGGATTCTTGATTGAGAAACAATTACATGAGGTTACTGCATCTTAGTGTTTGACAGTGAAAATTAAATTTTGCTCCTTCCCTTAAATAGACATTCATTAAAAGAAGAGACTGTTTATCATCTCTTATGCATTTTTTGGGAATTGAGTTATAATATCATTAGTTTCACTCTCATACACCCATGAGTAAAGAACAACTGCAAAATCAACGCTAATTAAAATTGATCTAGAACTTTTGTTTTTAGAATCTTCCACCAACATTAGACTAGGATTAGCGCTTTGGATTAGGCTGTGAGTACAACTCTCCAAAGCATTCAAAACAAACATTATCATCTTGCGATAGGGAGAGCAAATCCAATTTTCGTATAAGCTTTCTAGGATCCCCCTCTCACATAGGGGTTACACACGAGGTGACGTTCAGGATAGTTACAAAGATTATCCCTCTGTGGTTCAATCGTTCGTAGTAGTCAGATCGTATATTGGGGGTTCTTCTTGAGGTTCAACTGTCTTCATTTGGTCTCGGTGTTTCATGAATTCTGAATCTGTTCGGGGTCCTCTGGAGTTCTATTGGTCCACTTATCCTCATTTCTCTCAAATGATTTTAGAATTGTTATCCTACCCATACATTCAGACTGGACTGTCGACTATACCCGCCCAGGGGCTGACTGCGAGTTGGTGTCCTTAGTAGCCATAATCTAGAACAGACGGTGGTCAAAATCACTTGGACTCCTTGGATGGTAAATCCACAATTACTACGTGGAATCTTGCACCAAGGCATAAGTTTTTTAAGCAGGTTTCCATTGTAACTGTTCCACCCGCTCATTGATCAAAATCTGGACCACGGGTCAAAATTTAGCTCAAAAATCAAAGTGTTTGGAATCACTTCAAAATAGACAGGTGCATAGGCCTCATCCTCATGAACCCATTGCAATTCGAACGGGTTCAAACGGACATCAGATGAGTGAGATATCACGTTCTGATCATTTTACTAAACAAGCAAAATTTTGTTGACTGTACAGTCCATACAAGCTGACGTGGCAGGGCCGTACAACTTACGTGGCATGAATGCATGCTAAGATGGTAGGTGATGTGTCAGTGCTGAGTTGGCGATACGTGGGTGAATGGATTTGAGACACGTGGAAATTTATTGGCAAGTTGTATGGTGCCACGTGACCTAGGCATGGGCTACCACGTGGCACCCTGTTATGTTTTGGTGTAAAAGTATTGTGAAGTCCGTGGGGGTCAAACCCCAGACCTCCCACACGCATGGAAGATTTGGAAAAGGTTGCAGTGTGCCACACCATGTGACTTAATATATAAATGTATTAACATTTATTTAACGTGGAGTGTTGTGTATTATGACGCGGGGTTCGGGCTGGGGCTTAGCCCCAACCCCTGATTATGTGCGCCTTTCATACAACCATAACTCTTGGAGTGGTGCAGGGGTTAAAAATTCAAATGGATCTCTCCACCATCATGTGATACTTTTCACGTTTTAGACCGTTGCAATGGGTGCCACATTTGGCGTGGGACGTGGTCATATGCCCCCCCATGTGGCCAACACCTCCACCCAAAACGACTTTAGGTTCCCTAATGGTGTGACAAATTCATGCATTTTGTGAAAATGACATGTGTGCTGGGTTTAGGCATGGGAAATGCCAAGAATCTAGGTTACTCACACAGGAGGTGCATTTTGATGAACCAAAGACAACAAGCTTGAAGGAGAATATCGCAGGAGGTCTATCTTCTTCATTTTTTGGCCAAACCAGGTGCTAAAAAAGCCTAGCTAGGGGTTTTTAGATGTTCTGAATCCATTGGTACAGGTTTCAAAGGAATTTGGGGACTTCTATTGCAGGTTTTTCTACAGGGAAGTTTTAGAGAGCTCTAAGGAGCCCAAGGCTACCAATGAAGGAGGCCATGCCCAGGGGAGCCAAGTCCATTTTCAGTGACTAAATAGTTATTCTGACTAATTGATATGATTTGAACTCATTGGGACAGGTTGCAGAGGCATTTGAGGACTTTTACAGGTGTTTTCACCATAGGGAATCTCAGGGTAGCTCAAGGCCACCAGTAGAAGAGGTCATGCCCAGATGAGCCATGGTCTGTTTTCAGAGATCTAATAGTCATGTTTGGGGTTTTTATGTATTCTGAACCCAATGGTACAGTCAGTAAATCCACTGGATTTGAGCAATATCTTGTAAAATAATTTTAGACAAACTAATCCTAGAGAGCCCAGTCCATTGATGGAGGCTCAAGGAGATGTAGCCCAGTTGGGGGTGAACTCCTTCATCATGTTGTTATTGTTGTGAGTTTGCTAGTTATTATTTGATGCAATTTATGTTTGTTGTTGTATTCTTTAAAAAACATATTTAACCTTTAAAAAACCTCACACATAAACACCTAAAATGGGCATAAACTTGACACATAAATCCTCTTTCACAACTAAGACATTGAGCAAGGTTCTGAAGTTTATTTTAATGGAGTAGAGGGTGCTTGTATAGCAAAACAAGTCAGCCCCCTATTTTCAGATAAGGTGGTATCAGAGCATAGTTTTTCTCATGTGATTGCCATTTATAGCTAGATATTTAGTTGTTGGTATTATTGTGCAAGTTTTGTGTTGAAGTTTGATACCTTGCAAGGATGAAGGAAACTTCAAACAGTGATAGTTCTCATACATCTTCATTAGCCAAGTTCTTTGACAAAGAGATGTTGAAGGAGTTTGTTACCATGAGAGATATGGTGCAAGAGATGTGGGAAGATAGGAAGGAGAGCACTGTCCTTCAAGAGTAGATGATGGCCATGAAGGAGGAGAAGCACCAGCTTCTTGAAAATTGCATGAAATGGAGACTCAACTCCATGAGGCAAAGGAAACCCTTACCAAGTACATGCATGAACATGAGGTATGTAATGCTAGTTTTTCTTCAAATTCTTCTCAAGATGAATGCTTTGGTGTTTTTGAAAATCATGCTAGAGGAATAGGGTCCAAGTTGTTATTAAAAATGTGCTATGAAGGTAGAGGTTTAGGCAAACATGCACAAGGCATTGTTGAGCCTATTGTCGTTGAGGAGAGACCCAAGTATTGGGGTCTTGGATATGAACAGAAATATGGAGCATATTCCAAAGTTGAGGAGACAAGGAAAATAGTTCCAAGAACAACTTTTGTTGCAAGTTCAATCCCTCAAGCATGCAAAGTGTGTGCTCAAAATGAATGCAAATGTGTGAAACAAGAGAGTTGTGACAGCCACGAGGACAAGAACATTGTTGTTGGTCTTCAAAAGAGAGCTAGTAACTCTTCAAATTCACCTCCTGAAGAAGGAGATAAAGGTGAATGTTCAATATATACTTCTGCATATTCCAAAGTTGAGGAGACAAGGGAAACAATTCCAAGAAAAACTTGTGTTGCAAGTTCAATCCCTCAAACATGCAAAGTGTGTGTTCAAGATGAATGCAAATGTGTGAAACAAGAGAGTTGTGATATCCATGAGGACAAGAACATTGTTGTTGGTCTTCAAAGGAGAGCTAGTAACTCTTCAAATTCACCTCCTCAAGAAGGCGATAAAGGTGAATGTTCAAGGTATATTTCTGCCTATAAATCAACTGCTTTTGATCATGTTGAGCATGATAAATTTTCATGTAAAAATGGGAGAAAAATTCCATGTACATATTGTGGTTTAGATAACCATCATGTTTCAAGATGTTGGAAAAGATTGACCACATTCTGGAAACTTTCCAAGCAAAGGCAACTTGAAAAGAAGATGCAAAAGATTTGCACTCACTGCCAGAAGAGATGTCATCTCATTGATCAATGTTGGACATTGCATCCAACCACCCATTCATAGCACAAGAAGCAGATGGATAAAGAGACTAGCAAGAATGGAAGAGGAGATTATTCCATTATCGATGTGAGTTAAGATGATTCACAAGAAGAGGATTTTCAGTAGAAAAAGTCACCATTGAATTGGCTTGGTAAGAAATGGTTAGATTTATTAAACAAGCAACGCTTGCATTTCTCTGTTTGTAGATACACTTTTCAGCCTTATGTATGCATTTATGTTGAAAGTATGACAAGTTGCAGCATATTTTCATAACTTGTATGATGCAAGTTTGCATGTGAATGCGATTCAGTTTCGTTGTCTCCAAAGACGAGATTCAGGTGGATCCTTTAAAAATCAAAGCTATCCTTGCTTTACCTCCACCTAACAATATGACACAACTCCAAAGTTTGTAGGGGAATGCAAACTTTCTTTGTCGTTTCATTTGTAACTACGCTGAGATTACCAAAGGATTTATGTGATTGTTGCAAAAATACACTCCTTTCATTTGGGATGACACTGCTCAACGATATTTTGATGCTCTTAATCATGCATTGACGAACGCGCCTCTGTTACATCCTTCGAATTATACGAAGGACTATATCCTTTACTTAACAACATCTACTTCCACTATTGCTATGGTGTTAGTTAAACAGGACCCTAACGGTGAAGAACATGTGATATATTATTTGAGCAAAAGTCTATCCGGTCCCAAGCTCTAATATTCACATGTTGAAAATTTGGCTCTGGCATCCGTCATCACTGTCCAGAGATTTCACCATTACATATTGCTACACGCCACTACAGTTATCGCGGACTCAAACCCCATGTATCATATTTTGACATGTCAGGTTCTTAGGGGAAAATATTCCAAATGGATCGTCATCCTTCAGGAATTCGATCTTTAATTTGCTAAGTCCAAAGCCAAAAAATCCTTGGTGTTTGCGGAACTTATATGCGACCTTCCCCATGTTGATGAAGATACTGAGCCCAAAGATTCTCTCCCTTATGAAACTTTGTTCCACATCATCACGTCCAATCCTTGGTATGGAGATATCCTCCTATATCTTTAAACCCAACGTTTTCAGCCAAATATCTCCTGTGAAGAATGTCATCACATTCGCCACCATTCTCGATGTTACCTTATCATCGATGACACTTTATATCGTTGTAGTATCGACACTATCCTATGATGTTGTTTGACTCATGAAGAGGCTAAACATGTTCTTAATGACTGTCACCTTGGAGCCTGTGGAGGTCATCTTTCTGGGATGGCTACAACTCAGAAAATTTTACATGCTGGTTACTTTTGGCCCTCCATCTTCAAAGATTGTATCAAGGCTATCAAAAAGTGCCCACCCTACCAAGTTTTTCATAAAAAGGCATGCACCCATCCCAGCTCCGCTACATCCTGTTGTTGCTATTGACCCCTTTGTCAAATGGGGCATTGATTTCATGTAGTGTAAGCCTACCTTAGCCAGGGGGCACAGTTATATCATCGTTGTCGTTGATTACTTCACAAAATGGGTTGAGGCTATGCATACCTTTCTGAATGATGGTTGTACTGTAGCTCTCTTCTTTTTCAACCACATCATCACTCACTTTGGTGTTCCACAAGCCATTGTCACTGATCATGGTTCACACTTTCAAAACCAGATGATGAGTGAGTTACATGCAAAGTTGGGTTTTCTCCATGAGAACTCATCCCATTACTATCCTCAAGAAAATGGACAAGTTGAATCTATCAACAAGGTCCTTAAAACCATGATTCAACATATGGTAGGGGCAAACAAGACATCTTGGCATCTACAACTTTTCTCTGCTCTCTAAGCTTACCGTACCTCAGTGAAAACTACTACTAGATTCACTCATTTCCAGTTAGTATATGGCATAGAATCCGTATTACTGTTGGCATAGGGGCAGACCCAGGGTTCAACGCTACAACATTGCACCAACAAAACCCTAACTACTAGCCCTTTTGGTGACACCTGTGAAGCAGATAAAGTCTCACCCGAGGTAGAGGAAGGGGTGGTTGCATGAATCAGATGTCTGCAACCTTAGTTGGGACACACATCTATGATTCTAACACTTAACAGAGAACTCAACAGTTAACATTCATCAATATTCAGTCTCTGTTACAACGCAGTTAAACCCTAATTACAAAGTATCACATTATTCATTTAGATATAAGGTATTTAAGAACTAAGAATCAACAGATCATTCATCTATATTAAAGAACTAAGCAAGTAAACACATAATCACATCAATACATCGCACAAAGCATAACAACACATCATGTACATGGTTCACCCCAATCCCGAGGCTACGTCCACCAATTCTTTGTCTTCTTTATTATCTTTGGTCAAGATTCTTACAGGCACATAGCATCCAATTTCTACTCCGTAGAAGACATGAGATCTATGCACACTCCTCCAAATCCTCCTTCTTCTAGCTAGGGTATAGCACAAAGCCTTCACACAGTCTCTTACAATGACTTGCACTTAGCTTTGCAAGTCTCACATAGTATGCACCAAAGAAATCTCCACTTAGCACTTAACACTGTCAATCACATAGATTGGACTACAACCATCACTTACATCTAGTCGAAAGGCACTTTTCCATTCATACTCATGACATCGCCTTAACATTTATTTATACAACAAAATAGGCTTAAGCATGGGTAAACCCATGGGCCGACATTCACATACCCATTACATAATCCCAAATCCCAAAAAGGGCCCTAAAAGGGGTCGAGATCCTGCGATGTCCACTTCATCTTGCGCTCTGCCTTCGACAGCCTGTTGAATCCCAAAATAGGTCAAACATGACCAAGAATCCTCAATCAATTGGTCAAGGGCCAACAAGCCCCCAACACTCACCTGTGACTTGTCCCGAGTCACTTTGATCTGACTAGTTCTGCTTCAAAAGTCTCGAGCTGCTTCGACTTGTTACTGTGCCATGACCTCTTGTTCAATGAAATCTTGTATGACGTATTCATTGACAGGTCCCTCTAGGAATTGTTCAACTACAGTGATGAATTGCTCCAGTTCTGCTCCTCGACCTTTGATCTCTGTGAATAGTTGGTAAGCCTTATCCTGTACAGGTTGGAGCCTCTGAGTCACTTCCATGACTTTGCTCTGGATAATGTGGACCTGCTGTTGGGTAGTGCGCTGCTCCTAGGATTGATTCATTCTTTCCACAACTAATAGGGGATTCAACTGTGTCTGTATCGTTTCTGCTTGATACTTCACCTCTTGGAGCTGCGACTCTAGTGCCTTCAGTTCTAGATTCTTAGTGAGTTTCTCATAGGTATGGGAACTACGATCAGTGAGTTGCTTACATTCCATGGCAAGGGAATTTATTCTCTCAAATGCGCTTCGAGAAGTTACTTCTCTTTGGTCCCTCACATCCTGTGGGGTGTTGGGCACTATGCAGAGCTCTAAGTCTGCTATTCGTTGTTGTAGCTGCTAGATAGCTTCTGCGAGCTGCTCTACTTGATGCGTGACTTGGTCTTCTTCTTATGGCTCTAAACCTGTCACAGAGCAGAGGGATCTGTTGAATACTTCTTTCACTTCAAGTTTCTCTGCAAGAAACTATTCTTTTTCTTGTTGCATATGTACTTTCTCTTATTCAAACTTTGCCTGGAGAGTAACCTTCTCCTGCTCTCCAACTTTGCATTGTTCTACGACTATGTATTGCACTTGCTTCAAGGCCTGGGTGGCTTGTTCTGTTTCTTCTTGAGTGCGACGAAGGTGAGGTTCAACCGCATCAACTAGTCGGTGGAGTTGGGCTAGATCATCTCCCAACTCTGGTTCTCCTAATGGCATGGGATCAGTGGAGACTTCACGACTGGATTGAAGGGCCTACTGTACCTCTCGGAATTAGACCTCAATTATATCGTACATGTCCTCTTGCTTAGCTTCTTTCTTCTCCACAATTTCGAACGAAGCGTTGTTTAGAGCTGCTATGATGAAGTCAAAATCATCAGCAGTAAGCACAGTCTTCATATTGGTCACGATGTCTTTCGATTTCTTCCAGGAAGAAAGTTTCGGGGGATAAACCTTCCTGTTCTTCAAAGGATCAATCTCATCTCTGGGTGGTGTTACTTCGCCCGGCTTCTGTTCAGATCCTCTTCCATTTAGTTCTTCTACTTTGTCATCACCCCCTCGATCAGGTGATACTGAAGCAGTCTTTCTTGAGGCACTGCTTAAATCTTGGACCTCTTCGGTCTTATTCATTCTATTGGACCAGTCCTTAGTGATCTCCTCCAGGTCTTCTTCCGTGAGCTTGTAGTATGACTGAAGATGCTCCTTATGTTCATCGGCTCACGTTGTTATGTAGATGAAGTGTCGATATGCGCATAAATTCATCAGGGGTCAAAACCTCTGTAGGGTGTTCAGGGTCATGAGAGGTTGAGCTTCGATGGATCTCTTCAGTTGAAGGTAATATGTGTGAAAAACAACGTTCTACTGCCACTGTTTGTTCATATCACTCGAGTACCGGAGTGTGGTGAACTTCACAACAAGTGGCTCGAACGGTTCAATATCTGAAAAGGTCACACCTTCCGGAATATCCCACGCAACAAAGTCGACGAGGATAAGGAGCCAGCTAAAGTGAAACTTGTAGCCCTGATCTTGTGCTTCGCGACAGTCTAGTTCCAGCTAATTAACTAGGTACTTCACCCAGTTCATCTGTAAGCCTCCCACGCACTTCCCTGCGAGGTCAACGAAAAAGCCTGTGACTTGCGTAGGTTTGTTCTTCCTTACTAACTTTTCGGCTATGAGCTGGCAGGATAGGCGCACTGTGCCATTCTGGATGGAGGCTACCTTGTAGCCTCGCGTCCCCATTTCAACATTGTCGTTTGTATCCTTGATCTTTTGTGCTAGTGCGTGATCTGTGGCTTTTCCTGGATAGAACTCCTGTGAGTCGGGTCCTTGCATACTTAACCCCGTGATCCTATGGATCAACGTCGGATCGACTGTAATACGGTTGTCTAGCCATAAGTAGCCACCATGGTAACATGAAAGAAATAACTTGACACAGGCATTGACTTCCTGGTGCCTTCCAAAGTGTGGGATGCTCATTACGTTTAATAGGTTGGATTGTGCGAGGTTCATCATGCATGGTTGGGGGAATTATCTTTGAGTTCTTCCCCTTCATCTTGGTCAAGTATTTGTATGGTTCAAGCATGCTATAGTTCTTGCGATCTTCGAGGTTGAAGTCATTGAACTTCAATGCTGCGATCTTGTCCTGCTGCGCGCGAACGACGCGTATCCCCTTCGGGAGGTATGCAGTAATCATGGAGTACTCAAAATCTCATGGCACGCTATCTCGACTCATTACGATGGTCAGAGGCGGGATGTAATTGGGCAATATGGATGGGATTAGCTTCACATTTGCTAGCTTATCTTTGTGTTTGGTTCTCTTTTCCGCTGATGGTCGAGATGATCCGGCTCCATGAGAAGTCGACAGAGAGTCTTGCACTCCTCTCGTTGATGACGCTTGATTAATTGCAGACATTTCTCTTTCAGACATTACTGTTTCAGTCATTAGGTCAATGAGAACTTCTTTGACAATTTTCTCTGCAGCGCTAAGCTTGTCCAACATGCATGCTCGTGGTTGAATATCTCAGGTTCGAAGAGTAACTTCTCAATGCAACAGGATGAATGGTAATAGTGCGATGATCACCATTCGAAATCAAATAGTATGCAGACTTAGATTCATGTTTAGCAAAAGTGTTCTTGTTGCGTGGCACGACGGGATAAATAGATAACTTGGCAACAAATCTCTTGCAATGGGTGATAAGCCTTCATTAACTCAGTTCTGTCCGTTATGGCATGGTCCCAACGCTCCAGTGGTGAACTTTCTGATCATAAATGCCTTTCTACCAGTTCGGGCCGTCGGTCTAATGGTTATACTGTCCCCAATGGCTATAATGCATTTCCATGGCAAAGTGCCATGTGACATAGTTCTGATATACTGACGAAGTTCAAATTTTTCAAATTTTCCTTCTGCGAAATTCCCTCTGGAACCTTCTGTAACTTTTCGATTTTAGCTCTCTTCTTACTTAGTTTTCTAGCCTTATTTTCGATGAGCTTTGTCTCAAAATTCCTTTTTCCGTTCTGATTCGTATCTTCTTTTGGCAGAGTAACTTCATGTTGTTGAGATTCTTTCCTAGAAATCAGGGGTAATACTTCATCTGTATCTGGAATAGGTACTTCAGTCTTCTGCACATCTTCTAGTGTTCTTCCTATTTCGACATCCAAGTATTTGGTCTTAAGTATCTTTGATATGTTCTCATGTTCTTCAATCATGTGTGCGATCCTCCTAGTCATGAAATCTTTCAACTCTTGCTTTTTCTGCCCTAATATTTCTTCTTCTTTCCTTCTGGCCTGATCTCCTTCAATCCAAGGTTTTCCTAGTAACATAACAAATTGAGCGTTGTTCTCAATAAATTTAAAAACTTCAAATTCTTCCTCTGTCAAAGTTCCATTGGCACTCATAGATATTTGGGTAAGTCTTCCACATAGGGTTATCAACTTTCCTCTAAATAATCATATTCCTCCCAATGAAGGAATCATAACAGGCTTTCCTAGAATTTCCCAAGTTCTTTCTGTCATGATATTCACCTGTGTTTCCTCATCCAGAACAAAGTCAATGTCAAAGTCTCCTATTCTTACTTCAATGCATTTTTTTTCTTTGAATATCTATGATAAGCTGATATGTCGGTGGTTATTCATGGTTTCTTTCATCTGTAGCAATACTTTTTTTGATTCTTTATGGGGTTCTTCCATAATCTCAATTGGTTGACCTTTCTAGTGGTCTTCTTGTCTCATATTCATCCTTTCAACCTTAGCAATCATTCTAGGACAATCCAAAACTTCATGGTCCATAGCTTTGAAACAGAGGCAACTAGGTCTTCTTCCAGGGCATTCCTTAGCAAGATGTCTTGGTTTTCTGCAACTGTAACAAAGAGTTAATTCTCTCTCTTTCTTAAATGATCCCCAAACTTTCATGTACTGCACGCTAGGATCATGGTAGCTAACCTGCAAAAAATTCTTTCTAGGATCCTGCATCCATTTGTTAGTCCAAACATTCTCTCTATGCATAGGTATAACATATCTTTCACTATTCTTATCAGATCCACTCATATCAAATATTCTTTCATCTATCAGTTCCTTAGTTTTCAAACTAGGACAAATCTTATCAAACATACCTAGATCCATACTTTTAGAATTTTTTTTTTCCACTAATCTTATTTTCAGTAGAGCACAAAGCTTCCAGATTTAAAAAATTTTACTATTCTTACCTTTATTAGAGTACAGAGCTCGCAGATCTTACCTCTTTTCTTCGGGTCTAACCCTTCTTGGCATAGAGCTTCACAGATAGAGTAGATTACTATGCACTAGAGCGACATATCTACGCACAGAGCTTTCACAAGTTCAGGTTAGATCTTCGCACAAAGATTCTTTTTCCTCAGTTCTCAGTAATCATAGTTTAAGGTCCCGATAATGAAACCATTTGTTGGCACAGGGGCAGACCTAGGGTTTAACGCTACAACAGTGCACCAAAAAATCCCTAACTACCGGCCCTTTCGGCAACACCTACGAAGCAGATGAAGTCTTACCTGAAGTCTTACAGAGTATCACAATATTCATTCATATCTAAGGTATTTTAGCACTAAGCATCAATAGATCATTCATCTATATTAAATCACTAAGCAAGTAAACACATAATCACATCAATACATCGCATAAAGCATAGCAACACAACATGTACGTGGTTCACCCCCATCGTGGGGCTACGTCCACCAATTCTTTGTCTTCTTTATTATCTTTGGTCAAGCTTCTTACATGCACATATCATCCAAGTTCTACTCTGTAGAAGACAAGAGATCTACGCACACTTTGCCAGATCCTCCTTTTTATAGCTAGGGTATAGAACAAATCCTTCACACAGTCTCTTACAATGACTTGCACTTAGCTCTGCAAGTCTCACATAGTATGCACCAAGGAAATATCCACTTAGCACTTAGCACTGTCAATCACATAGATTGGACTACAACCATCACTTACATATAGTCGAAGGGAACTTAGCCATTCATACTCACTACATCACCTTAGAATCTATTTATACATACAAAATAGGCCTAAGCATGGGTAAACCCATGGGCCGACATTCCCATACCCGTTACATAATCCCAAATCCCAAAAAGGTCCCTAAAAGGGGCCGAGATCCCGTGATCTCCGCTTCATCTTGTGCTCTGCCTTCGACAGCCTGTCGAAGTCCCAAAATAGGTCAAACATGACCAAGAATCCTCAATCACTTGGTCAAGGGCCAAAAATTACCAATCGAGTGGGAAATTCCCTCATTGAAACTCAAAGTAGAACTCCTACCCCATACTTTTGCTGAAGAAGAACATTTCCTATATCTGACTAGGTTGGAGGATACACATCACGATGCAGCTCTTGCTAATGAGACATATCAAAAGCGAATGAAGAGTCAATATGACAAATCCGTTCACCCTCGTACTTTTGCAGAAGGAGACCTAGTCCTTGTTTATGACCAGGCTCGCGATAAGTTAGGGACAAGCAAGTTAGAACCTCTGTGGCATGGTCCTTACATCGTGAAACATGTTTTACATATAGGCACCTATGAGCTAGTTGACTATGATGGAATCTCCCTGGGTGAACCCTAAAATGAGCTCTACCTTAAGAATTAATATGCATAGAACATATAGCATGCGTGCTTTGTACACTATTGTATTTTAGTTTTGGTGTGTCTTTTTCTCTTACGTGCACGAGTTTTGTCTTAGCCGCTTGTACTTTGTCTTGTGATTGCGTGCGTAGATGACATCTTCCTTTCCTATCTTTAACAACATGGCAGAGTATCATGCTGTCATTGGACTTTTAACCAAAGCCTCCTCCCTAGGTATATCTTACATGATTATTAACCTAGACTCTCAACTCGTGGTCTGTCAACTTAATCGAATCTACGCCATTCACAATCCTATCCTATTACGTCTCCACCTACGAGTTCATCATCTTAAAAGAATGTTTGATTTTATTGAATACAGACACTTACCAAGAGGACTCAATACAACTTCATATTCATTAGCCAATTATATCATGGATCAGTATCTCACACATAGATGATGTTTTATAAAGAAAATAAATCATATGAAATACAGCACATGTAAATTAAACGCATCACATAAAAGACATTATTATTTGCAAACTTAATTTGGCACTACAAAACTTGGATATGTATATATATACGACATGATATAAAATGTTCGATTACATAAAAAGAGGTACATAGAAGGGCAAACTTTTGGGTCCTCACACCCATAACATCGTCATACAGACTATACAAATCATCAAGAAGATTCTAATCCTCCTGCATCGCATTGTGCTCTAAGTAGCACACTACTACGCGGGCTACTCATCTCAGTAGGGAGTTTAGGCTCTCAAGGACTCCCATTGTATGTCTCTGCAAATGCAAGGGTACATCGTGCCTTCGAAGAGGAGGGACACCCATAGTAAGACCACAGAGGTTTCTCTCAACCTCCCAGAGGCCCCCTGCCGCTACCTCATGATCTAATGCTATTTGAGCATCTCCGCGACGCCCTAGTGCTGATATCTCTGTTAGACGTGTTGCTTCCCTGTATGAACGATGAAACGATACATCTATTAAAAACTCTTCTAGGTACCCCCAAAAAATAAAATAATATAAAACACTTGACAATATTGTTTTGGTTTCTCACCTGACGTGTCCCAGTCCATTCCATATGGAAGAACCAGGTCCATGCTACCCCGAAAATCCACTCCGACGTATGGGAAGTCCTCTATGATGATCAGTTGGTGTCTTATCCAAGTGAAGAAGTCACTTATAAATCTGAACTTTGACTTCATATCCAACCTCGGAGACAGAATCATCCAACGCTCCATACGTGGTTCACTCATTGGTCGTAATGCTAGTGCAATATGTGGTTTTATCTGAGGAATGCACTCTAAGAAGAACAAAACCAGAAACAAACCATATCCAAACTGATTCTGCTGCCCCATCCTGCATCTCGAAATTTGCTCCTTCATGTTTTGAAGGAATCATGTGCTCCAGTTAAATACAGTTGGCTCCATACATTGTAAAGCATAAGCCACCTGCGATCTGGAAACCAAGTGCGAGATAGTACTACCTGCTAAACTTGTAATGGCGAATAAAATAGATCGAAGAGATAGGTCCCTAACATATTTTATCGCAATCCTAACTCCCACCAATCTCGATCCTAGAATACAATGATTCGCCATAAATTCTTCTATAGGCACTGGAAGTTCCCTCTGTTCAGATAAGATAACAGGAGCCCCTCTCTTTGAGAGGCCGGTCAGAAAATAAACATCCTCTAACTCAATGGTAAGCAATTGTGTCCCAATTTGGAATCCTTGTTCCGCAGTGTTCCACAACCCGATCATGTATTCAAGGAGGAGAACTTCCTTCTTCATCTTTTTCATCTTAAATAACTTGAGGAGACCGCAATTCCTCAATGCGGCCCTTTATTGGGGGATTTGTAAAGAAACCACATCATTGAGATCATGCTCATGCTCCCTCCACTCGATCATGTCTTTTGCCAAATATAACCTGCAACCATCATCAACAAAAAAAAACGAGAAGGCACTGAGTAAACTTTTATCTCTTTTTCGGACTCACATGGATACACGAAAAAAGAACCCCCTGGAGTCATCTTTAATCTCTTTTTAGACTCTCTAAACATGAAAATATTGCCGAGTGACCTTGCTTCCTTTCCCACTCGTTAAAAGGTTTGAAAGGGCATCTTTTGAGTGATAATTTATCTCTTTTTTGGCCTCCCGAGACTAACATTACGAAAAAGGACAACAATGGAGTTGTCTTTAAGTTATTTTTAGACTCTCTAAACATGAAAAATCATCGATTTTACCTTCTCTGGACTCATTAAAAAAATACATTGAAGGGCCCATTTGGGATCGAACCTTTAATTCTTCTAGTTCATTAAACAAAGAAAGAGGGACTCACCGAAGGTGAGTTATATCGAGCATGTGTTACCCTCCTCGAGCTCTTTAAATAAAAAAGAGGTACTCGTCTATCTGGATGGGGGATAAATATGAAGAAAGAAAGCCAAGAATTTTTTTAAAACATCCCAATTCACTCTTACAGTCACCCTTGAACATGACACTTTGTCTTTGCATACATTTTAATCTGCTAAACCTCTGCACTGAACCAATTCTCTGAGTTTCTTTACTCCTTTGGGTTAGCTGATGAAAGTCACAGTATCCACTACATTATCATGTTTTGGTCCATGTCGTGTTTCTGTTGTTGTGCCTCTATGTTCAAGGGAAGTATCTTCCTTGAGAGTCAACCATAAAAAAATTTGTGTTTCAATACTCGTGTCAGTCCATGTTCTTTTGATCCACCAATTTACATCTCTGTGTCAGTTTCGTGTCATTGATGGGGGATACATCAAGGCCCTCCTTTGAAAAGCCTGTTTCTGTTGACTTCGACACATTATCCGAGAATTAGACTTAGAAACTAGTTAGTACCTTGGGACCTGCATGCCTCAATGGCATGCCTCCTCGCTTCCGACAGTCGGCTTACATCATTGAACTCTGATCGGATGATTCCACGAATTTTTGACTTCGGCTCATCTATTCACATTCGCTGGAATGTACTAGGGTACCTTGGGAATCATTAACATCAATGGTGATTTCCCTCACACTTGTTAACGGTTTAACTCATTGACCGATAATCAAGTGGTTTCTACTATGTTCGACATCAAGACATCTATTCACATGGTTAGATTCGTACTACATGAAGATCGGTAAGAAGACCCTGTGTTGAGTAATCACTATGATATGCACTTTACCCAGGTTGTGATAAAGTTTCTCTTGAATATTGACACATATACTGTCACATAGATCCACTTTGTATTGGTCTGTGGCTATGTATTGTCATCTCGTAGATCCACTATGTATTTTTCGTGGCTACGATCAGTTCATGCCATGGCAGTATAGATCCACATTGTATATTTGGTGGCTATACCTTTTTGTTAATACAATTATGGATCCACAATGTATCTTATGGCGGCCATAGCTTGCAAGTATTTATCACACAAGCATAGGTATGTCTGCCTTGGGTTTGAAACATGTCATAATATTTGTTTGATGGTTGTGTGCATCTTCTACCAGGTTCTTCGAGTCCATACCCATGCTCAAAAAAGTCTACAAAGTACTTCAGTCATCAATTTCCATCTTCTAAATTCGCACTTTGAGGGGCAATCTGTTACACATCAAAATTACTCACTTCAATGATGACCTATTGTTGTCATTACAAGTGTTGCATTTTAGCCATAGGTGTCGCAAGTGTCGCAAACATCATAATGTCATCTTGCCTATGTCGTGTCTCGAAAGACATCACAAGGAACACTTGAAGACACCCTCATAAACTAGTTAAATAAGGAGAAATCATTTGACAAAGAGTACAAAGCCTTTGCCTTGAGAAAAACCACTTAAAAATGAATTTTGAAGGGCAATGCTCCCATACCCACTAGCAGGGAGTGCTAGTGCTCATTTCCCTCCTTTGGGGGAGTGTTGTAGCACTTTGTGCACCATTATGGTTGATATGAAAATGGAATGTACTTGTTTAAGGGTGCAAGGTATCCATTTTCCATAATTCAAAATGTGAGTTATACTCTCAAATGTGACCTCTGTTAATGTGAGAACTTACTATTTCTTATA
>JZKD02S1663380.1:462375-486290 GCA_000966675.3 Picea glauca
TGAATTTTGAAGAAAGGATGCTAATGGATTTAGAAGGGAGAAATGATAGGATCAATATGGAAGTTTCAAAATATGCAGGAAATCTTAAACTAGAGGAGTTAATAGGTTGGTTGAATGCCATGGATTTTTTTTTGAATGACAGCCTATGCCAAAGGAAAAGAAGGTGAAATTTGTAGCACCAAGTTGAAGGGTCACGCCATGATCTGGTGGGATCATGTGCAGAAAGACCGAGAAGAAAAAGGAAAAGATAAAATTAGGACCTTCAACAAGATGGAAAAAAATTGCGAGATTTTTTGTTGGCTCCAGACTATGCCTAGACCCTTTTTCGTAGATTGCAGAACTTGAAGAAAAACCTTTCCACCATGGAGGAAATCATAAACAAGTTTTATCAGTTGTCCATTTGTGTGGATCACCAGGAAACTGATGAGAAACTGGCTGCAAGGTATGTGAATTGTTTAAAATTTTCTATTCAAGATGAACTGAGCATGCATAGGGTTTACAACGTGGAAGAGGCGTACCGATTAACCTTAAAGGTTGAGGAAAATAAAAATCGACAATTTTCTCAAAGGAATAGAGGAGAAAGGAGGGGTACATTGTCTGCCTCATGGGGTGGTTTTAACTATGGAAGAGGTGAATTATCCTAAGGAGTTGAGAAAGTAGAACATACTCGACAAGGTAACCTGAATGAACCATGAGGAAGAGAATTTTAGAGAGGTAGAGATTGTAGTGGTGGCAGAGGAGGACCTTATGTGTGTTTCAAGAGTGGTGTAGAGGGTCATTAAGCATTTGAATGCCCAAATTATAACATGCAAGAGTCGAAGCAAGGACAACAACCTTGTTTGAACTTGGTCCAAGCTGAGAATGAAGAAGAAGGAGATAAATCTGAAGTCTCGCCCGATATGGGGGAAAATCTCAGGATACAGAGGTCGATGGTGATTCCCAAAAAAAGAGCAAAGGCAAAGTAGCAACAATGAATATTCTTCGCTTCAAACAAATATGTTTTGAACCAGATGCACTTTCGGGGGAATGGTATGTCAAGTTATTGGTGATAGTGGTAGTTGTGAGAATATGGTTTCAAAAGAGATGGTAGATAAGTTGAAATTACACTGTGAAACACATCCCCATCCTTACTAAATTGCATGGTTCAAAAAGGGGAATGGATTCACCATTAATAAAAGATGGTTGATCAAGTTTTCCATCGGTAAGACTTATAAAGATGAAGTATGGCATGTTGTCATTCTGATGGATGCATGTCATCTATTATTGGGGAGGCCTTGGCAATATGACATAAAAGTCATGCATGATGGAGGAAAGAATACCTACAACCAGATCTCAAGTGACAAGTGACATAACTTATAAATAAATGTTTGGCAAGAGAAAGCACGAGTCCCTATGTTGTACCAACATTGTTGACTCCCCAAAAATATAATACATGGAGGATGTGCACAGATAGCATAACAATCAATAAAATTACCATCAAATATCGGTTTCTTATATCACACTTGGATGACATGATGGATGTGCTAGCCAGAGCTAAATATTTCAGTAAGATTGATTTGTGAAGTGGATACCACCATATATGGATTCACGAAGGGGATGAATGGAAAATTGCCTTCAAGACCAGGGATGGACTATATGAATGGATGGTTATGCCATTCGGGCTGTCCAATGCACCTAGTATTTTCATGCAGTTGATGAATACCACGCTTTGACCTTATATTGGTAAATTTGTTGTCATTTAATTTGATGACATCCTAGTTTTCAATAACAACAAGGAAGATCACTTGCATCATTTATAAATTATATTGGATGCATTGAGAAAACATCAACTTTATGCAAACCTGAAGAAATGTAGGTTCCTGTAAGAAAGTTTGGTATTTTTGGGTTTTGTCATCTCCGTAGAAGGAGTCAAGATGAATTCAAAGAAGGTCAGATCAATTTTGGAGTGGTCTATTCCTAGGAGCATAATAGAGGTAAGAAGTTTTCATGGTCTGGCTACCTTTTACCGAAAATTTATTCAAAATTTTAGTAGTATTGTAGCACCCATAACATATTGCAACAAACACAAGACATTCATCTGGACAAATGAAGCTGAGGAAAGTTTTATGCTGCTAAAGAAGAAGGTAAGTAAGGCACCCATATTAGCTTTACTAGATTTTGATAAAGTGTTTGAGGTAGACTTTGATGCTTCACATGTAGGCATTGGATGAGGTAATAAATAACTACTCCACATATGATGTAGAATTTTATGCAATTGTGCAACATTGCAACATTAGAGGCATTATTTAGTGTCAAAAGAGTTTGTGCTATTTACTGATCACGTTGTATTAAAATATGTGAACATCCAAAATAAATTGAACAATAGACATGCGAAATTGGTCTCTTTCTTACAAGGCTACACCTTTGTTTTGAAGCACAAATCAAGACGACATAATCAAGTTGCATATGCTTTGAGTCAAAACACTATTCTTTTGACAACCATGGAAAATCAAGTAATTGGGTTTGCTGCATTAAAGGATCTCTATGCGTCTGATAATGATTTTTGGGAGATTGTCAAACAATTGAAGAATCCAATCGCTGAGAACATGGATCTTAATCAAGGTGAATATTTTATGCAAGATGGCTACCTATTAAAAGGAAAACAACTATGCTTTATAATTGGTTCAATGAGGGAAAATATTATCAGAGACCTTCACAATAATGGGATGGTAGAACATTTTGGAAAGGATAAGACGTTAGACTTAATCGAAGATAGGCCAAAGATGAAAAAGGATATAACCAAGTATGTGGCACGGTGTAGGATTTGCCAAATGGCTAAAGGACACTCACATAACATAGGGTTGTATATGCCATTACCAATGCCCATAGGCCCATGGACAGATATGAACATGGATTTTGTGTTAGGGATCCCAAACACACAACGAGGTAATGATTCTATTTTTGTGGTTGTTGGTAGGTTCTCTAAAATGGCTCATTTCATTGTTTGCAAGAAAACTAGTGATGCATAAAGGGTGGCAAAATTGTTTTTTTTAGAAGTTGTTAGATTGCATGGGGTTCCAAAAATTATTACCTATGATAGTGATACTTAATGCTTGGGTCATTTTTGGAGGACTTTATGGAAGAAAATAGGGACTAAATTACAATTCAACAATGCCTATCACTCCCAAACAGATGGGCAAACCGTTGTAGTAAATAAGAGATTGGGAAACCTATTACAGAGCATTGTTGGAGAGAAGCCCAAGCAGTGGGATTTGAATTTACCTGTGGCATAATTTCCTAAAATAGTTCAATGAATAGATCTACAGGGAAATCACCATTTCAGGTTGTTTACAGTAGAAATCCTATGGGTGTCCTAGATTTGGTGCAACTACCACTTGGGGATAGGATCAATGATGATGGGGAAGCCTTTATAGAACACATTCAATAGTTGCAACAACAGGTGAGACAAAACTTGCAGGCTAGTTATGTACCAAACAAAATTAGAAAATATTCTCACCGATATATACCAAGTATTCAATGAAGTTGATTTGGTGATAGTTTATTTATAGAAAGAACAGTTTCCTAGAGGAACCTACCACAAAGTGAAGTATAAGAAAATTGGTCCTTTCAAGATTCTCAAGAAAATCAATGATAACGCTTATAAGATCAATTTACTAGCTGATCTCAATATATCCCCTGTGTTTAACATTTATGATCTGTATATCTTCCATGGGGACGATTTGGGTGATGATAGTGAGGCAAAGGTGTATTGGAAACACACCATTTCGAGCAAGAAAATAAAAAAGATTTCACATATTTTAGATAAGAAGACCCTTCATACTCAACAAGGCCAATACAACCGATATTTGGTCGATTCAACAGGCATAACACCAACATAGAGTACATGGATTACAAAGGGGGACTTGGTGAACCTAGATCTCGGTAAGTGGCAATAGTTTGAAGACAATAACTTGTAGGAGTTGCGTTCTTTTTAACTAGAGGAGAATGATGCAGGGATTATGCAAGGATTTTCTGAGGATCATAACTTTTGACTCGTTTATCCGTTTGGGATGAAATTTTACATGCAGTTGCATCTCAAAGATTTCACTGTCGTGCCAATCTAATACTTTGGATCGAACACCATTTCAACACTTTTCCAGGGCCAAATTACTTCATATAAGACCTCAAATTGGGGTTTTAGTGTTTTTACAAGAATTTTTAAATTTTAAATTATCAGTTATCTCTTAGTTTATGAAATTAATAAGAAAAGTAAGTTGACAAATAGTGTCGCTCTAGTTAGCTCTTAGTTATTGGCCAGTTTTAGATTCATGCGAGAGTTTCCCAAAATTAGTTGTTTTCAAAAATCTCAGATAGTAGTTATAAGGGGTTGAACTTGAATTGTAATAGTTAGGATGGAGAAGGAATAAAAGAGAGTTATTTTCCATTTTTGTGTGTTTTCATGGTTTTTAGATCTTGTGAATGAATTCAAGTTTAATGGTTACATCAGTAGATTGATGTGGGTCCCACCTAACTAGCTTACGAAAGGACAAAGGGACAAAAGATAACCATCATACATGTTGAGGGGGATACATAATGGAAGCCATTGATTTCAGACTGCAAGGACCGTTGGATCCATCACGATACATGTCATTGGAGTAGAGTTGATAGTCCGATGATGAAGGACTCTAAGAATCAACAACAACCATTGATCAACGATCTGATGGTCGAAGTAGTGTTGAGTGTTTTAGACTCCTTGTGGTCTAGATGAGCATGATCACATATCGACGGTGGGGATTAAATGGAGATCTAGATTTGATGTCCATTGAATGATGATATTTGTGCCATGAATAGTGAGAAAGACCATGCATGAAAGATAGAAGGAATTTGGGACTAGTTGGAAGGATTTTCTTTTGAGCCTGGTTTTAACGAAAATCTGGAGCCGACCTCAGAAGCAAATTTTGTGTATGTGAAAAATCAATGGAGGAAGGAAACTCTATAAATAATGATGGATTAATCGAGATAGAGTGAGTGTACGATGAATTTGGTGTGAAGAGGTGTGAGGAGAACATAGATTCTAAGGTCTGTATGAAAGCATGGAAGTGATGAAGATGATCTGAGGTTTGATGACACGGAGCATAAAGCATGCTGGAGAGGTTTTCTAAAGTAAACTACAAATTACTAATATTTTCATGGTGGAAGGCTGGAGCAAGGAACAATTGAGTTGGAGCTCAATAAACAAGTGGTTTCCTACAAAGGATTAGTTTCCTCATCATTTACAGTTTTTGGTAAGTTTCACTATTTCTTGGTTCTGGTTATCTTGGAGAGTGCACCACACTTGGAGAAGATCTTGCTTGGTTATTATTAGTCATTTTATTGAGGTGTTAGGTTGTGGTGATGCTAGCCTTGGGGAGGATCTTCTCTGCATGGTATTTTGGCTATTGATGGTGATGTATTAGTAATATCTTGGACCGAATTCTTCCATAGAAATGTTGTTGGGTTTTCTCCCAAGGTTGGGTTTCCCAAGATAAACTCTTGCGTTCTTGTGTCCACTGTGTATGGTTAACATTTCTATATCTTGTTATTTCTGTTGCATTGTTATAGTTGATATTTTCAGTGTATATTTATCCTATGATAATTGTTGTATGAAAGTGAATCTTGTTATTAATCATAAGGAAATAACTATCAGATATGAGAATCATATAAAAACACCAACATGGTATCATGGCTAGTTGAAATATTGCCACTACATAGTTTTTGTTTGTTGCTACACAGACCTGAACCTGTCAAGCTCATTGAGAAACTTAGTGGAGGATGCTCAGTTTAATTTTTCCACAGATCAAATCACCCTAACTTAATGCACCCCTAGTGGTCTCAGATTGCATCTTGGTGAAAGTTGAAATTTCACCTAAAACTCACTACTGTAGTTGAAACAACTTTCTTTGTAAATATCACTGATCATTTATTCGACTGAGTTGAGGAAAACGTTTTGTATAGAGCAACTTGACTTTCCCTAGCATACCTACTTCACTTCTTAGTTTGAATTTACGTCAAAGTTGAAATTTTAGGGTTTATTGACATTTTATTGGACATTGAACTTTTTGCTATCTTGATTTTGTGATTTCCTCATGTACTGATGGTGTCCAATTTCAGATTAGAAGACAAGTTGGATGGTGTTACAAATTTCAGAGGTATGCAGTTATATATGTTTCCAAGTTATATCATTTAGCGAAGTATGCGGGTGTTTGTAGGGGATGTACAAGGGACCTTGTCCAAGCAGTGACCTAAAGGGATAATTGTATCTAGTGCATTCAAAGGAATATCACACCCTCCTTAGCAATTAAGATTCCAGGTTTGCATATCATGTTTGATATTTTTATATTGTTGCATCTTAAATAAATACTGTAACCGGGACAACAATATTTAGAGATCTATTACTGCTAAGTACTTTTGCTATCAAATGTTTAGTGACACTTGAATATTGTGAGTACAATAATCATTATGTAAATGCTCATTGTTTAGTACAAATGATGCACTTGTTTGCAAGATATATTTGATCTCCTTTAGGAGATGTTCTTGGTTGTTGTCTTTGTCTTGGGCAGGTTTCTATGGAGGTCAAAACACTAGAAAAGTGTTACTCTTGTTTTGTTTTGGGTAGGTTACAATGGAGGAATGATTAGTGTTGTTCATGTTTCCCATTTTTTTATTCTTGTTCATATTTCCTTATCATAAGAATATTGTTCTTGTCTGCTGTTTTTTTGTTATTGCGCTTGTTATGGGCAGGTCACAGGTGATAGCTCTGAGAGGGAGCTATAGTGATGGTTGCAGAAGGTAACATATTAGATGGTCTCCACTTTGAGACATGGAGTAGGCTATCCAAACATGGATTTGTATACATGAAAATATACATCCATATACCGAAGGCGAAGAAGACAAAGTTAGAACCTTCCAAAAAGAAGGATAATTTTGTGGGAGACAGAGTGTTCCACATGGAGATTGATAGTGAGGAGCAGGTGGCTCCACTAGTGGTGAGGTAGATGACCCAACTTAGTACCAGTTCAAAGGAAGTTAGAGTTTATAGGGAGTCATCCCTTAGGATCCAGTAGGGAGGAGCAGCCTCCCAAGAAAGTTCATTGGAGATCAGACTTTTGAAGATGTAGAGGGAGAAGATGTGTCCAAATATTGTACAGACTTAAAGGGAGTCATGTTTAAGAGGGAACATGGTACTCTAGGATCAATGGATACTTGATGATCTTGGTTTTAACCAAGAATGTACAGAGTGAGCCTAGTCTCAAAGAGAGTTAGTTGGCTCAAGAGAGAGATGATTATTTAGAGAGAGTCCCCCCTAGATCCAGGTGGGAGAGAGACATCTTCTAGGATTGACAGACATGTGCCATGAGTTGAGGAGGCTGGACAAAATCTTCAGAGGCAAGAGTATTCTAGGAGATGTGATCTTGCTACTGTGACAGAGGATGCAGTCAGTTAGGAGGACTAGGTATGGATTTTGTCTCAGTCACAGATGGAGAAACCAATGAAGCAGACTGGAAAACAAGACTTACTCCAATGACAGAGGGAGTTGTCCTCAAAGTTCAAGATGGAGGATCCTAGTTGGATGTGCTCTTGAGATTAGAGGTGCGATGAGATCAAATGAGATCTATAGTAGATTTAATCCTTGATGTACATGGTTAAAGCTAAGACAGATATTGTCTTTGTAGTGAGCACCTTGAACCAATATTTGTCTGAAGCCAAGGTAGTTCCAATGGGTGGCAGCGGAGCATGGTACAATTGGATACGATTTTCCTCAGGTGATGAAGTGAGGCTGCAGAGATATATAGATTCCAATTGATTAGGGAGTGCAGTAGACATATTGAGCACCTCAGGATGCTACTTCAACTTAGAATCAATTATGATTTTTGGGATAAGCTAGAAGCAGGATTTTGTAGTACTTAGTACAACAAAGACGTAGTATGTCACAACTAGTGTCACAAGTCATGAACTGGTGAAACTTTAGAAGATTCTTGCAGGACTTCATTCGAGACATGGTACATAAGGGAGAGGTGAAGCTATAATACTTATCCACAGATGAGCATATTGCAATATATCCTCCCAAAGTGACCATGCTGATTTGGCTGATGAGGATGATATGCATGATAAGCCATGTTGATTTGGCTAGTGACGAGCATTGATGTTTCAACACTGGACAAAAATTCTCCTATATTGGTCATGCACAGGGCTATGCTAGTGTTGATATGACCAAGGGAGAATGATTCATTCACTCACGAGGCTCTGATAGTGGTAAATGGCCTAGGTATGTTTATAGCATTGAGAAGACATTCTCCCAGATTGGTCATGCATGGGGATATCCTAGTGATAATATGACCAAGGGAGAATGATTCATTCACTCACAAGGATCTTTTAATGGTGAATGGCCCAGGTATGTTGATGTTCTCTAGGTTTAGGCAGACATTTTTCTTAGATTGGTCATGCACGGGGCTATGCTAGTGTTGATATGACCAAAGGAGAATGGGTCACTCATCCACGAGGATTTTCTAGTGGTGAGTGGCCCAGATAAGCATCATGTAGACATTATCTGAGATTGGTCATGCACAAGGCTATACTAGTGCTTATATGACCAAGGGTAATGATTCATTCACTCATAGGGCTCTGCTAGTGGTGAATGGCCTAGGTGTAGTCCTTCTCCTATCAAGGAGTGGATGGACTCTGGATGCCATCACATGCATATTCCGGGATGGAATGCATGTGTGAAGATGGCACATCAACATGGCTCATGAAGACAACCTTTCTATTATAGAAGAAATCAAAGTATGGAGAATGCCTCTCTTGTTGTGAGGGAGTGTTGGAGATTATAAACTTTGGGTAGTCATTGTCCACAAGAAAGTACAAGAAGACCCATATACACAATTACAGAAGCCCCAAGAAGAAGTTGAATACCCAGAAATAAGAAGTCGGTCCCAGAGGAAAATAATAAAGTAATTGAAGACCCATAAATAAGAAGTCAGCCCCACAGGAAAATAATAAAGTAATTGAAGACCTAGAAATAAGAAGTCGGCCCCAGACTGGCACCCAAATTAGTATAAATACATAACTGGCTCATTTCATTTGGACATGCAGACAACTCTTTCTGTAGTACGCACAAGCCAGTTGCAGCTACAGTTCTGGTAAGTTTAGCTATTTCTTGGTTCTGGTTATCTTGGAGAGTGAACCATACTTGGAGAAGCTCTTGTTTGGTTATTATTGGTCATTTTATTGAGGCACTAGGTCTTGGTGATTCTAGCCTTGGGGAAGCTCTTTGTTGTATGGTATTTTGGCTATTGATGGTGATGTACTGGTAATATCTTGGATTGAATTATTATATAGAAATGTTTTTGGGTTTTCTCCCAAGGTTGGGTTTCCCATGAAAAAATCTTGTGTTCTTGTGTCTATTGTGCATGGCTAATATTTGTAGATCTTGTTATTTCCACTATATTGTTATAGTTGAGATTTTCAATGTATAGTTATTCTATGATAATTGTTGCATGAAAGTGAATCTTGTTATTAATCATAGGGAAATAACTATCAAATCTGAGAATCATATAAAAACACCAACAAATTCAAATTATCCAATCTTAATTCACATTGATAAAATTTCCTGGTAGTTCTTGCATTCTTCTTTTTAAATTTAGAAAATAAGTGAGCAATTACTTTGGTACATTCAATGGGGGTTGTCATAAATTCTTTCACTACTTCGTTGCCCCATGAAATTATTTGTGCAATATTGTCCACGCTGGCGTCTCTCTATTGCTCTAAATTTGCAATGCATAACTGACTTGGAGATGCATGCCCCATATATTCAACATGTGGCATGTCAAAATCTTATATGAGACTAACAACATAATCCCACAATTCGAAGCACCATTGATTAACATCATCAATTAAATCATGAGTGAAGACACATGATTTAGACCAAGTGTAAATTGATATTTGGATATGCATCCTTTCCTTATCATTTATTCTCATAATAGTTTTAGGAGCTATTTTATCTTTTACTATCCAAACTTTCATTTTATCAAAATAGGATTGAGAGCTATTTTTCTCTTCAACTTGAATTTCTAATTTATCAAAAAACTTGAGTAAATCATTACGTTGTTATTGAATTTCACTTAGTTTTCTGTAGAAATATTCTTGTGTATCCTTCGATTTGGAATTAGTAGTTAATTCTCCAGTATTGACAAATTCATTATGCTTTTGATCAGATTTGAATTCATTGACTTGTACTTCTAAATAATTAATGTGTTTCTCATATTGTTCATAAATGTCATGAAGTTGAAATTCCTATTTTTCATGAAGAACAATCAATATTTTAGATGCACCTCTTTTAACTTCTCAATTTCTTTCTTATCCTGATCTTGAAAGATGGTGACCTATGTATTATAATTCTCCTCGAGTTGGATAATCTGTTGTTATTGTTCTCATTCAATCAGGGACTTTTGGTTTCTTAACTTTTAATCAAGAAATGTTACTTATGCCTTTTTTTTTTTTTTAATTCTCTAAGTAGCTCATTAAAATTTCATGCATTGGCATTTTCAAAAGCTCCTAAAGCATAAGTTGTTTCCACAACAACCTTTTCTAGGGATTGCTCTGCAACATTCCATACCATTACCTGTCCTAATGGATCATTTTCTTTACTTCCTAATTTTCTTTTCTTTGGTCTTCCTTTTATAATCCCCTTCCTGGAATTACTAAAGAAATACTCACCAAGGGGAACCACCATTTCCTCTACATGCTCTAGTTTATCCAATTCAAGCACTGTAGGAATCATTACTCCACTAATGGTAGAAATTGGTGTAGCAGTGGTAGTTGGTGTAGTTGTTACAACAATATGAGAACTCTCACCTATTGTAGTTTGTTTTGGATTACTTTCTTTCATTGTTTTCTCAATAAACCTTGGAGTTCACAATATTGTTGATATTTCTTCTTCAGGAGGCTTATCCTATTTTTCTTTGTTCTATTCATTATTTTGCATATTTTGACCTAAGTTATTTTTTTTGACTTCATCTATTTATATGTCTTGGTATGACTTCTCCTTGTTATAACAAGATTTGCCTCACCTTATGCAATCTTGCACAGAGGGCCTTATTCCATTTCCCTATGCAGACTTATCTTCCCCATTGAAAGAATCCATAGACAAAAATACAAATTTCTCCACTTGTACGCATCTTGCACCCTATACAACAAGCGTATACGCAGGCTACTCCACTACAACCCGTGTACATCGAGATTTGTGCCAGAAAATGAAATTAAATGTCGATTTTCCATGTCATGACAGGAGATCTCTGATCCTTGGCCTTCCATATACTGGAAACATTCTGACTCGAACCTTCAGTTCCATTTTGAAGGCTATAAAGAAGCCAATTCCGAGCTATGGAAAGAGAGAGAGAATTCAACTTTAAGAGCAAATTTACTCTGGAGGAATTATTTACTTCACATTGAGTCTACATCCCTTTGTCCTTTAAGTCTGAACACAGTGCTCAACCCCCAATCTCTTCCCTTATTATTGGAGAACATCATTATCTCCTTTCTATGAGCTTGTCATTGGTGGAGGATTGAAGTGGTGGAGGCCCAGCTAGAAGGAACTTGGTTTCTCGGTTCTGAACCGTACCGACACAAAAGTCTGTAATATTTTCACTTCTGGTGATCATTTACTAATAGAAATACTCTTTTCCTGTCCAATTAATGTCTTGAAAATATATGAATTATTATCTATGGGCATATTTGTTATGTATATTGATAGATTATGCTATCTAATGTGCTAACCTTTTATATTGCCGCCATATGATTGTTTTGCTTGTTTGTTGGGAACTTGTTGCAGGTATATAACTTTGGGTCAAAGTGCTCAACGGTGGGCATGATTGAACATTTGGACAAGGCATGCCTCTTTCTTATCTCGCTTGCACATTGGTTTATATACCATGTTTCTGGGATAGAGTTGATTTCTATAGTCATTTATGTCTGTTGTGCTTCATCCTAGACATAGAGAGATTTTCCTCGTAACAGAATTGGCGACTCCGCTGGGGATTTGATCTTCTTTCTTAGGGTTTGAAGTACTTTTCTCCTTAGATTTCTCTCGTTTCTATTGTGGTTCTTGTCGTATCATTGCTTGACAGCTCTTGTTCACTTTGGGTCCTAGTTTCCAGCCTTTTCCCCTTTCCTGGCCTTGTTTTAAAGCATATATGCGCCTTTTGCCTTGACAACCACGTACATACACTGGTTGTCTCACTGCAAGCTACCTATATATGCTCTGTTTTCCCAAACAATCACGTACACCATTTTTCCTTTCCTTTTTGCCTGGTTTGGTGTTTGTTGGGTGGGATTTGATGCTTGCTGAGCCTTCTTGGGTCTCTATAGTGCCTATTAAGTGCTAGTGGGATGGTAGGAAACCCTCTTTTGGTTGAATTTCTTGGCGAAGTCTTTCTCTTCGTATTTTCATTTTTATTGTCCTTGCACATTGGGCTGGGTGTTTTGTTTCTTGGTATCTTGCTTGAGTTATCTCTTTTTTATACATAGTAGGGCTATATATCAAGTTATTTTTTAGTCCATGCATTTTCAGTTTTGATATATTGAAAATACAAAAAATATAGGCATTTTGCATTGCTTGGCATTTTTGTCTTTTGAGTTTTTATCATTAGCTTAGTGCATATAGTGAAAGATTGCATTTTTACTTCTGAATTGCAGAGTTGAATTTAAAAATTGCATCATTTTTATAAGCATATCATTCATTGAAAGCTATAGTTAGGACTTTGCATTATCTTCATATTTACTTTTCTTACATAGTCATAACACCATGAGTTTCACTACCATACCTTTTTGAGTAATTACGGCCATTAAAATCAACGCTATAATCTAAAATTAATTAGTCATGATTTTACTTTCTAGGGTGCACAAACTAGCCTAGGATTTAGTGCCTTGGAATAGGATTTTGTGAATAAACTTCTCCAAGGCAATTGAATCAAAATATGTGTCTGACTCAGGGAGTGGAGAAATCCATTGTATAATTGGTAAGATAAGGAGGCTTCGCTCACACCGGAGTTAATCACAAGGTCGCGCAAAATCGGTTGAAGGGATATCCCCCCAATACCTTCCTAGCGTCAGAGATATTTCTGGGGATCTATTCGTATTTGGGGATATTGCTAGTACATTTACCTCCGTGAGAGGTAGTGCTTTCAAGGTTTCGGGATTTGCTACCCTACCCATATGGTGGACCCGACTTACGACTACTCACATGTGCATTGATTATACAATGGTTTATTAGTTGCTTGACTTAGGTGTCTCATAGGTTACTTGCATGGGTTATTCTGTAGGTACACTGGGTTAGATAAAGGTCGGACAACACACAACCTTTATGGAGGATTACCTCTCCGGGGGGATCTGACCGACTGGTTGTTAAGCCCATGAAGGCCCTTATAACTGATTATGTTACCTCCAATCTTTAGCAGGGAGTCTCATGCCCCTCTTGGGCGAGACATTCCTTCTTTATGGAGGGAGGCCACTCAACCACTTTACCCCGTTTGCATGCATATTGGCCATTTGACTTTTGGCTTGCTCTTTGATTACTAGCTGGCCTTAGGATATTTTTTGTATCTTTAGAGTCTTGAGTCATCGTGGAGTTGGAATAACCTCCCCGTTGTTCCCATCACTTGTTACAGTTACCACCAGATTTCGAGTCTTTGCCTTCTAAAAGGCATACAATTATTATATGTGGTACACACACATCCACTGTCCAGACTTGTGATTCTCCAAGGATGAGAAATGAACCTAATCTTCAGGCCCTTCGACTCACATACTCACTATAGTTAATGGCACCCCTTCGACTCCTACAACCTCTATGGTTGTAGTGACAGAGGTACCTATCATTACTATGGCTCGACCTATAGTGAATGCTCAAGATTCCGCCTCGAACCCATTTGGGTCTCTTGGCCACTCATCGGGCTACAATGTTTATTCCATCCCTATGGATTCTAGTCCCTTTTCTTATGGTATGACCAAATTCACTTCGCAGTTTTCGAACTCCATCCCAGCTGCTAGTCCTAATGATAGAAATGGGCTTGGGGGCAGTACACCTCCTTACACTCATTTTTTGTTTGGTGGATCTCAAATCCCCCAAATGACTCCTAATATGGGAGGTATTCCTGCTTTTAACCCAGGGTCCAATCCTCCTACTTCTGGGTGGAATAATCAATCTGACAGACAAGCTTCAACTCAAGTTTCATCCTACAACCCTACCTCCTCGGTGTAGATTCTGACCAATACATTTGGCATGACTAATCCACCTCTATCCTCCGGATTCCAACCCGAAGGAGGTCAGTTTCACGCCATGGGAAACCCCTAACCTAGATCCAATCCAGCTGGGGGCAATTTCTATAACCCTCAACAGAACATTCCAGCTGGAATGATTCCCAACCCACCTTTTATGAATCTTCCCGGAGGAGGGCGTTATAATGCTAGACAGGGCCATGGTGTTTACCAGAACCCTGGATGGCCTGCAGTTATACATGAATAGTCTTTCCAGGGAGGTTAAAGCGAGATGTCACAATCCCATGCCCCTTTTCTGGCCATGCTTAATTTTCCAGATTTGTCTAAGTTATTGAATGACCCTATGAGTAAAGATCCTACATGGCCCCCTTTCCCCACCAAACTTCTTTCGGACATCGCGAAGTTCGAGGGTAAGAATGGAGAGGATCCTGGTGATCACGTCACTAGCTTTCACCTTTGGTGCTCATCTAACTCCCTTAATGATGATTCTATTCATTTGAGATTATTCAACACACCCTCATCGAAGTTGCTACGAAATGGTATATTGAGCTACCTAGGGGGGAATATGGGACTTTTAGTTAGTTGGTGTTGGTTTTTCTTAACCACTTCCAGTTGCCCATTCGTTATGATGCTGGCCTAGAATTGTTATTGAATTTACGTCAGGATACCGCCACTCATATCTCGGACCATATCCAGGAGTGGTGTATATGGAAGAGGTTGATTAAGACCCCTATACCCCCAACCTTTCTTTTATAATGGTTTCTTAAGTCTTTACATGCTTCTATCTCGAAGGGCGTTTCCACTTCCGGGGTTACCACCGAGGAAGAAGCGATCTTTAGAGCCTAGCAGTTAGACTTGATATATGCTCAATCTAGTATGTTATATCACCTTCTTCCAGATGCACCGTGGTAAAATTACAACCTGAGACAAAAGCCCGGACCTCATGCCGATGGAATTTTAGGTGCCGCCAATGTAAAGTTCGCAGACTTGGTGACAATCCAAACAAAATAATTTTCTCTAAGCCAGTTTGTTAGAGGACCAACCTCATCTGTGTCTTCCAACCCCACTTAGTCGCTGGGTGTACACTCCGTGCAATCGTCGGCCAACCCGAATGGTAACCAACAATCAGGAGGGAATAAGAAGAAAGGACGTAATAACCGTAAGGGTGGGAAAAATGGTAATAAACCCAAGCACAATAATAATAATAATAATGAGAAGACGGGTAATAATGCTGGAGAGGGAAAACAAGAAAGACGTAAGGTGAAGTTTCCCTGTAAGGTTTTCACAGACGATCACCTTACCCATTTGTGTCCCAAACTTGCAGAAGTTGCGAGGCTATTATCTCAATCGCCCATCGTGCTGATGAATCCATTCCCACATAATCAACACTTAGCCTTGAGCTCCTCGAATGCTGAAAATGAGGCTGGTGGAGGTGAAAACCAATAGTCACAAGATGGTGAGTGTTTATGTATCAATACGGTCGATGCGAAAATTAATGTAGCCACTCGATCTCGAGACTATATATCTAAACAAGCTATCTCTGGTCTAGAATCTCCTCCTCCTTTGGAGAAAACTTTACAAATTAAGAAACCAGAACCACCACCTCATATTTCAAAAGGAGTTTTCAAGCGCTCTACCCAAAATCCAAATATTAGAGCCACCCATAAGTAATCTATTATTGAGGACCTGGGTCAAACCCCTTGTGCGATGTCGGATTTGGAGGTACTCCAGACGTGTCCTTCACAGAGGAATTCCCTACTCTATGCTTTATGAGCTCTAGAACCTAGTGGCTCAAAAGTTATCAAGTTTGACGTCACAAATGTTAAACCTCACTTGCCTTGTCATGTTTCTTTCCAAATCCACGTGGAGTACTCAAAGTATACCATCAAATGCGTGATTGTTGATAAAGGCGCCGCTACGTGTGTGATGTCCTTGGTCTGTTGGAAGGCTCTCGGTTCTATGACTCTTTTCAAGTCATCAAACATGTTGACTGCTTTCGTCTTCCATACGCTTTGTTTTCCTCATGAAGGGAAGATCGCGACGATTGACCAGTTATCCTTTGCTTACTCTAGTCCTAATGCATCTGTTGGACTGTCGATCCCTGTGATTGATAATTCTCAGCCGACAACTGAGAATATCAGTGTCGGAATGTATTCTTCCCTTATGGTTACTTTCGACTTCGCAACACCGGTTCACCACATTTAAGCCATGTCCAATAGGCCCATCTTGATAGGGAGGTCCATTCCTTTCTGCACTTCCTATTTTAGTGATTCGTGGACGTTACGTTCACTGAATTCATCTTGTGAAGGTCAGTTGCATGCTGGAATGGCCATGCCACTATTGGCATCAAAGACTCCATATCAAGTTGTTCTCGCCTCTTTCACTAATCCTGATCCTATTCCCTCACCAACGGATGAGGAGGATCCCGTTATTAGACCCATGTGGGCCACTTCGTTGTCTTGTTCACATGATTTTCTTGATGGGACTTTGCCTTCAGACAAAGCCATCATTGAAGCAATGATTGGTTCCAACAAACCTTGGGATGATATGCATCACTGCTTTTATTTTCTCCCGAAGCTTGAAAGGATCGAACAAGACGACTTTCAATCTACTTTGAGTGAGAAAGTCGGTCACGCCATAGTTCCACTTGATACGCATGAAATTTATGCCGAAGGAATTATGGTGAGCATTTATCCTACTGTCATGATTGACATCTCTCGTACCCCTGGTAAGGTTGAAAACATAAATATCGGTGCAGATTTTTTGCCAGAAGAAATCCTGATCTACACTGAACTCTTCAAGGAATTCTGAGACATATTTTCTTGGTCCTATGAAGAGATGCCAGGGATCGACCCTCATATTTTTGAACATGAGATTAGGACTTATTCGTATCCTAAGCCTATCCGACAACGTCTTAGAGCTGTTAACCCTCGAAAGGCCCCTACTATTAAAGCAAAGGTGGAGAAGCTACTGAATGTTGGATTCATCTACCCGGTTCCTTTGACTGAATGGGTATCCAACCCCATTCCTGTGGATAAGAATCAAGGAACCATCCGTGTATGTATGGATTTCCGTGACCTGAACAAGGCCTATCCTAAAGATAACTTTCCCACACCTTTCATAGATCATATTCTCGGCGAGTGTGCGGGAAGCGAAGTATTTTCTTTTATGGACGGATTTTTAGGATATAATCAAATTCAAATCAAACCTGAGGATCAACACAAGATGACATTTATTTGTCCTTGGGGTACTTTTGCATACCGAAAAATGCCTTTCTGTCTTAAAAACACCGTAGCAACTTTTCAACGTGCCATGACTTTCGCTTTTCATGATCTTAAGCACATAGTTGAAGCTTACCTTGATGATCTTGCTGCTCACTCTCGTAAGAGAGAGGATCACGCTAATCACCTTCGACTTGGTTTTGAAAAATTCCATTATTATAGAATCCGGTTGAACCCTCACAAGTGCATCTTTTGTGTTAAGTCTGGTCGTCTTTTAGGCTTTCTAGTTTCTGAGGCTTGTATCATGGTAGATGCACTTAAGTTTGAGGCAATACTTCGGTTGCCTCCCCCGCGCATGATTAGAAAACTTTAGGGTTTACAGGGGAAAGCTAACTTTCTTCGTCGATTTATAGTGAATTATGCCAATATCACTAAGGGTTTCATGTGTCTCTTGAAGAAGGACACCCCTTTTATCTGGGATGAGCGAGCCAAGGATTCCTTCAATGCTTTGAAGAAGGCCTTAGTATCAACACCTCTACTGAAGCCTCCTAACTACAGTAGAGATTACTTGCTTTATATTGTAGTGTCTGAAGATACTATTGGTATGGTTCTGGTTCAGGAAGATGATGAGCTCCATGAGAAAATTGTCTACCACCTTAGTCGGACATTAGTCAGTCCTAAACTTAATTATACTCACGTTGAAAAGCTAGCTTTGGATCCCATTCATGAAGTCCATCATTTGCGTCACTATATATTACTTTGCAAGAATACGGTGATTCACGATGTTAATCCGTTTCAGTATGTCCTTACTAGACGTATCATAGGGGAAAAATACAATAAATGGATTGTCATTTTATAGGAGTTTGATCTCGATTTCGCATTCGCTAAATCCAAGAAATTCCTAGTCTTTGTGGAGTTAATATCCAATTTCCCACGATTAGATGAGGACGTTATCCATGTTGATTTGTTTCTGGACGAACAAACTTTTCTTGTCTCGTCGTCTGACCCTTGGTATGGAGACATTGTTCTCTATCTTCAGACCTTGAAGTTCCCTCAGCATCTCTCATGAGATGATAGACGACGTATAAGATACCAAGCTAAGAAATATAGTATCGTCGGTGACACTTTGTATCGTCGAGGAATAGACGATATATTGTGTCATTGTTTAACTCACGGAGAAGCTGAGTCTTTCTTGAATGATTGCCACAGTGGGGCTTGTAGTGGTCATCTATCCGGGATTGTGACAACCCATAAAATTTTGCGAGCCGATTATTTCTGGACTACTATATTTAAATATTTTATTGAAGCGGTTAAGAAGTGTCACCCCTTCCAGGTGTTCACTTGTAAAATGCGCTCGCATCCAACCCCTCTTCACCAAGTCATTACTGTCGGTCCCTTCACCAAGTGGGGGTTAGATTTCGTCGATTGCAACCCAACTTTCGCTAGGGGGCATCAACACATTATCGTGGTCGTCGAATACTTTAATAAGTGGGTCAAGGCCATGCCTACTATTAAATCCAATGGGAAGACTGAAACCTTTTTCTTATTCAATCAAATAATCACCCGGTTCGGTATCCTGAGTGAGATTGTCACCGATCATGGCAGTCACTTTCAGAATGAGATGATGGAAGAATTAGAAGCTAAGCTGGGGTTTAGACATGGTCATTCTTCTTCTTATTAACCCCCAAGAAAATGGACAAGTAGAGGCCGTCAATAAGTCTCTCAAGAACATTTTATAGAAAATTGTCAGTCAGAGCAAGTCCAACTGGCACATCATGCTATATCCTGTGCTTTGGGCATACCGAACCTTGGTCAAGACTACCACCGGTTTTTCCCCTTTCCAGTTAGTACACAGTGTGGAGTCAATTTTACGTATTGAATGAAAAATCCCTTCCCTTAAGTTGGCAGTCACGCTCCTACTTGAGACTTTTGATCTCGAGCGACGCCTTGTGTACCTAGAGAATATCAATGAGTAGCGTCAAGATGCCTCTACGACTATCGAGGTGAAAAAAAAATGTGTCAAGGTCCAATACGATAAGTCTGTTTTACGTCTTTTAGAACGACAGTTTGATTTTATTAGATATTATCATATTCCTAGGAGTTCTAATCATGTATTCGGTGCTTATGCTAATTTTTTTTTAGATTGGCATTTGTCACATATTTAAAAGCAAAGAAAACCATCTGATCAATGTACACATTGTAAAATATAAGTAAAGTCGAAGATCCTTTTTATATATTTCAAAAAATATGGTGTTTATAGTACAAAATTGGGGCTAATACCTTCAATACACATATACAACCAGTATTACAATATCCCACGACATCTACGCCTATGGTTCCGGATGTGTGTCATGGTAGAAAACCATGACATTTGTGAGATGCCGAAAGAGTCGTACCCATGTCCTAGGTACACCAACCACCTGTCGTTGCATGGATTTAGGCAGATCCTCTACCTGAACCATGGGTATCCTGTGAGTCAAACGTGACAGGATTCTTTGCACATTTTGTAGGACCCTCTCGACCTCTCCTCCCGCCGCCTCATCTCCTTGGTTCATCCATCGATGTCGAGGGAAACCTTCTAGCTGTCGCAGATCCACGTCTGCATTACACAAATGTCTAGTCAATACTTAAACACCATTCAAAAATATTTTTGTTCTATTATACAAAAATACAAAAAAATAAAATATGTAAAAACATTTGACATACCTATGTCACTGTAGGCGGCCACTGGTGGGAGTGGCATGTATGTATCTCCTTTGAAGTCGATCCCCTCGTAGGGATAGTCATCCAAAGCGATGACTTATCGTCGCCACCAGTGGAAGAAATCCTCGTTGTAGGGTGTCGACACCCTACCTCCCCCCTGCTGCCTCATCACCTCAGTCCATCGTTCCATGGCTAGATCACGAGGTCCTCTAGGAAGAATCTCGATTCTAGGTCCCAGACCTAGAACCCGCTCGAAAAAGAAATTGCATAAGATAGAGGCAAACCCAAAGTTTCTCTTACTCCCCTACTTGCACTCTGTCAATTGACTCTTCATTTTTTCCAGTGGTGAGGTACACCAGTCATACACCAATCATACACTGTGGGTCTTGTACACTGCACTGCATAGAACATGAGTGGCCTCGATGCCTGGTGCAACGAGGCTGAACCAGTGATCCTGGTCAATACTAGGACAATAATATTCAAACTGAGATTGTTTGTTGCCCTGATAGGGACTTGACTCCCTACCTTAGAAGTCCCTGCTACACAATGGGCATCGATATATTCCTCTATCTTCATCCCACGCCCTAATCCTTGTGATTTGAGGTTTACAACCTCTCCCTGACGTGATAGACCAGTGAAAAATTAAATGTCCTCTACTTCAATTCTCAATGGTTTCCCATTGAGATTGAAGCTCTCACTATCAAGGTCCCAGTAACCCACAAGCATCTCGAGCAACCTCACCTAGGCCCTCATTCCTTTGAGCACCCAAAACTTATATAAGCCACATCACTTTAAGGCCATTTGGACCCTCAGATCTCGATCTACAACATCATCGACCTTCTCTTTCTCTCTCTCTCTCTCTCTCTCTCTCTCTCTCTCTCTCTACATTCAAGAACCATCTTGTCAAAGATAAATAAAAATTTGAGTTAGAACCCTTCAAAATGATTGTTTGCATGTATGTACATGGTCTACTTTACACACAGTCATGTGTAGGGCTTGATATACGCACCTTGTAGTTGTTACATGTGCGTATACCTCTTCATATACGCAACTTGATTAAAGCCAACCCACGTACATCGAAATCTTTACTTTGCGCCCTCAATAACTAAAAATTTAGAGCCTAATTCAAAATTTTAATCCACTGAAATTGAAGAGGGAGAGAACAAGAATTACCTGATCCAGACATGTAATTTCATTGCTTGATGCTCCCGCAATCGTCATTTGAATCTCGGAGGTATTTTGGTCCAATTTGCACTAGTTGGGTAAAATATCAAAATGGTATAGTAATTTTTGATTTTGTTGCTATTTATAATTTATTTTTACCCACTTTCTATAGTTTTAAACCATGTTTTCACCTAATGGACTAATACAAAGGTGGATCGAGTTGGTTTTTGCAGTTTTAACCTGGGATTCTTGCATATTTCAGCGTTATGTTGGCTGTTCATCACCACGGGCAGGTATTGTCATTACCTAGCATATAGGATAGGTATCCACTCCATTATGCATTTTTGCATTATCATATAACTGTCATTCTTTATGCCCTAGGTACAGACCCATTTGTTGCGACGTAGAACCTTTCATCTACTATAAATTGGTGTTGTTATCAAGTGGTAGAGACTTACCGAACATGGGTGCCCTAGTTAGATCCCCTACTATATTTGGTGTCCATGTAGAGATTTTTTCATAGAACCGAGAGTCCCTCACAGATCGTGCTAGACTTTATGTTGAGCCTCATTTCTCATTCATAAACATGCAGTCTTATACCCCATGGACTCCCAAACGAGTTTAATTTAAGCTCTTTTCCAACTTGTCTTTAAAAAGTGAAAAGATTGACGAGTTATTTGTCCCTTTCACACTTGTTAAATTGGAATTGAAAGGTCGTGAGTCTTAGTTAAGCTCTTTTCCGACTCGTTATAAAAAAGTGAAAAGATCGTTCAGTGAACTTGTCTTTTTCACACTCGTGAATTGGCTTCGAAAAGATGTCTATTTGGCACAAGTTTATCCCTTTTTCACACCAAGTAGACTAAAAGACATAAAAAAGGACATTTTTTGGCGTTAAGTTGTGATTGCATCTCATGCCCTTGCTTGCAGTATTGAGCCTATAGTCGGTTCTCGCTTTGCGTTATAAACTGTTTGCCTCAACAGTTTTGCATCCTCAACCAAGCAGGGCCTTGTTTATATCCTTCGCAATTTGACACCCTATACCTAGGAGGGAACATTCCCCTGAGTGTCCATCTCCCGCATGCACTTCCCTGCATTGAGCATGGGTATGTTCCATTGCTGGAACTAGTTTGCTTACTTGTGACACTCATTTCCTCCTTTGTATCATAACATTCATTTGTCTATGAAAAAACAAAAAAAGACGGGCAGAAAGGGAGTATTATCTTATGTTGGTAGCAGTCGTGTCACCTTTGAACAAAGCACAAAATTATTTGAGTCCATTCATCATCATAATTTTGGGATTAGCATGGCCTTAGGAAGATGAGCTCATTACAGAGTCTTCTCTACCGACTAGTTACTCTTCCAGTCCCTATCGATAATTTCATTGATGCCTCCTGCATATCATGGTTTCATCATTGGGTCTATGCTACCAGAGTCCTCCATATGTCTCATGCTCTTGTTCAAAGGAAGTCTATCAACCTGTGTTAGCCACTCCTCAGAACTCTTAACTTTGTATGTCAACCACACCCTCAGTTTGTCTCTAAATCACATGATACTATAGTCCTATCATGCACCCTTGCCCTACTTTCATCATTGGTAGGTAACCTTGAACCCAACAGTCAACATTTCATCATTGGTAGGTAACCTTGAACCCAACAATCAACATTTCATCATTGGTCGTTGACTAGGTGGTTTCCCTTGTTTTCAACGACAATACTTCTATTCACACATTGGGATTCATGTAGTGTCTTGGATTCCATTAGCCTTATTGGTGGTTTCCTCGCCTTTGTCAGCAATTTTCATCATTGGCTATTATTCATAGGGTCATTTTCGTGTACCGCTTGCACTTGGCGCATGCGAAAAACACACATGGTCATTGGTTTGTGAACAAGTTCTTCATTCGATTTCCACCAAATCATGAAGCTATTGCTTTGTCCCTCGTGCTGACTGATGAGAGATGCCTTAATTCTCTCCTTTTAGTGGGTCTCTTTCCATCGACTTCAACCCATTTATTCTGGAAACGGGACCTAGAGTTTTATGAGTATCTTGAGGCTTGTAGTCATCAGTGGCAGGCTCTCTTACCATCGACATTTGGGAATACATCAATGTCTCCTGATCGATGGATTCTTCAGGTGTTCAACACCGACTCCTTTATTCACACTTGTAAGAATGTACTCGATGCCTTGATACGTACTTTCATTATCGATAGGTTGTTTCGTGTTTGTTAAAGGTATACATCAATGATCGGTAATCAAACAATGTCGTGTTCGACCTCAACACCTTTATTCACATGATGTAGACCTGCACCTTTGGTGGACTGTGTAGAAGACTTGAAGACATCACTATGTGGCTGCAACTTTCCTGAGTTGTTGCTTCTTTTTCATTGGACCAATACCTATATGAATTCAGTGATCACGGGAGATCAGATTGTACTCCATGGTATACATATATCTTCAGATTGGATTTTGAGACTGGTTCTACTGGGCCTTGTTCGTGACTATGAAAATTATTGGCATGTAACCACATTTGTATTTTCCTATTCAT
>JZKD02S1663380.1:522509-539286 GCA_000966675.3 Picea glauca
TGCAGCGGAAATAAGACTTCATTTCATTAATAACAAATGACTGAAATATGCTTACAGACATAATGAAAATAAACTAGCTAGGGCGCTGGTAGCTTATCTCTGAGAAGAGATGTGGCCGCTACTCGCATCCTTGAGAAGCTGATTACAATGAGGCTCTAAAGGCCCTTTTTTACAATAAACAGGAATGCCAAAATTCCTAGACATCCAAAAACCTAACCCTGGGAGATGAAGCGCCAAAATTCATGTGGGCCCCGTTTGGGTAAGTTGGTGCATCAACTTCCCGGGGTCGTAACTTTTGAATACGATCTCCGTTTTAGGCGTATGATAGCTCGTTGGAAAGATCTATCCGAGGCCTACAATGCTTGAGACAAAATAACATTGTTAGATATTATTTTGCAACAACAAAATACCCAAAAAAACATCGTTTAGGGCCTCAAAATGGCCCCGGAAGTTTAGGACCCGAAAAAACTGCTAAAAATAGTAAACTGTGCGAAAACTGAAAAACTGAAAGAAGCAATGGTGGGGGTCCAAGTGGAATAGGTGGGTGGACACCAATATCCACCTGGATCACCCCCACCATGCAACAAAACTCTGCGCACACCATTAACTAAACTGTCGCATGACAACATATACTCATATTGTGCATGCACCAACTAAACTCCTATGCGCTCTGCCAATACTGCGCACACCACACACACCATTATTATGCGTGTACACACCACACAATGCTAAATTTATGATGCACACCCGCACACAAACATTTTTCCACGCGATGCCAAAATTTAGTGCGCGCTCCCGAACACCAACAATTTTTCGCGCGACACCAAAATTTAGTGCACGCCCCCGCACACCAACATTTTTTCACACGACGACAAAATTTAGCGCACACACCAACATGCAAATATTTTTCCACGCGACACCAAATTTTAGCGCGTGCACCAGCACACTAATATTTTTCCTCATGGAGCCAATTTTTACATATCACAAGCTTTTTACTGTGCATCATGCATTTTTAATGCGCCCACCTACGCACATTCATTTTTATGCGCATCAATTCCTCGTGAATTCCGCGGTAGAAATTTCGGCTTTTGCTTAAATTTTTCCTAATTTCTACCATAGACATTCTACAACTATACAATTTGTTCATTTTCACCCCGATAACACCAGTTCAAGCTCTACAACAACAAATCGTTGCGGTTTGACATTTCTGGAATGATTTTTTCCCAAACTCAAGTCATGAATTGAGAATTTTAATTAACTAATTTCGCTCCATCTGTCATGGCTTCACTGTAACTTCAAATTCGACCAATTCCAGGTCTGAATTTGTTAGAACATATATTAAATCAATAATATCTCACCACTTGGCCGAATTTCTCAACTTTCTCATGAATTTAACAACATAAATTGGGGCTTTTTCCTAATTCCTCCCAATTGCTGTTACTTTTTACCATGGATGTTCTACAAACTGAAATTTGGCCACTTCGAAATTAATCCTCTTTGAAATTTCACTTCAAATCAACTTGTTTGGCCCATCCAGGCTCAGTGTTGAAAACTAAAGCTTTGATAACATATTGTAACATCCCTGACCACCCATGCCGAGCCATGCTACTCCAGAAAACGTTGTAACATACCCGACATCCAACTGAGCTATGCCACATAAATTTTTTGAACTGCATGCAATTAAATATATACACATAGAACACTTGCAAAACTTTATATATATAAAACGTAAATAGGAAAATACATTCTGTAAATACACAGGTTCATATGAAAATGACAGTAAACATATACAAGCAGCATATGCAGGCAATACCCATAAATATACACACAGTTAAAAAAACCATACACTGGATAAATCCATAAAAATAAACACGTAAATAATTATGCAACAACAAATTATCACATAGTTGACACTTATCTTGGTAAGAATATCACCAACTGCATGCATACCTTCCACAAACCTCCCAACCTTAGACCACATTGCTCATCACTCTCAACAGTGGGTCACCCCCGAGCTGGGACTCAACTCCACCCGGGTAAAGAGATTCCTAACCAATATAATGGATCATAGATAACAGGAAGTAAGCAATAGAATAGTCAACATCAACAGTTGTTACATTATCATTCTTATGAGCTCAAACTCTTCTTGAGGCTACAACCTCTTTTTTACAAGCAACAACTTGTTGAGAGCACCAACTCTCTGGTTTCTCTAGCACCCACTAGAAGGAAGCACCAACTCCCTGAGTGTTCCAACACCAATTGGATGGAAGCACCAACTTCCAGTCACATAGGCACCAACTTGTATAACAGATAACAATAGTTCTCCCTTGCACCGCCCTGCCACCCTGGTTTTTCTGGCTGCAACTAGATGGAAGCTACAAATCCATGTGTTCAAGAACCCACTTGAAACTCTAAGGACACCAATCCTCCCTAGCACCTCCCTACCACCCTGAAATATAAATTGGTGCTTTCTTGAATTTATCACAATGATACAACATTTATCTATGGTGTACCAGTCTCATCATCGTTCTACTACAATGCTCTTCTATGCCTGCTTTCAGTGTCTCTCTGCATGCCTCCCTTGTGCTTTCTGTTCTCCTACATTTTATACTATGTGAGCCATCTCACTTCTATGTGCTATGCCTCTTCATGCTCTTCACTGCATCACTATTTGACCCTGCAGGTAGTTCAATGCATCTCTTCTTCACAATTGCATAGCTAACTCGGGGACCCACATTCACTTCTCTATTCTGCATGTTTTTGTCACATCGAGTTCTCTACTTGATCATCATCACAACTCTTCATCTTCTCTGGCGGTTATACTCAGTGTGTTCATCATATGTAGGCATTATGCTCATATTCCTTAGCTTCTCTAGCTGTCGAAACTCTTTGTCTTATTTGTCAGTTACATTCAGTCAATTATGTCTTCTTTGGCTTCTAAGCCCCTTCCCTCGCGTGACTACCGACGATGACCAAACACTTATTCAAAAGGCGCTTCCTAATTTTTGTCTAGTGAGCGTTGGCTCTCTTTCATGATATGACCTTGGGCTATGAGCTTCATGTGACCACATGATTGCAGGCACACATATAGGCGGTTTGAGGGCAACTTGCTTTTCACCCCACAATTCACTATGAGCCTCCACGTGTCCTTTCTAAAAAACCATGGTTTCAATTGTGTCCCGCTCATGAAAAATTAAGGCTCGAGCATGTTTTGGCCCCGCAATGGAGCATGATCCTTTATCTCCAATCCATTGGTGATGATTCTCGATCAACGACTGTTATTGACCTTCCTTTCCTGTCTTTCTCGCGCGATCTCAGAAATAAAGTTCGCGCATCTTCAATCCTCGCAATGTGACAAGATCGTCGATCTTATGATCTTGATGGTGCTCTTGAACAGAGGATTTAGATCTATCCTATCAATTTTGTGGATCAGATATCACCTTCCTAAATCAACGACTGAGATTTACTTCATGATCCGGGCTTTGGGACTTTCATATCTCAAACCCTCTTGCTGGTGATTGGATATCTTTCGGAATGGAAGATCTACTGACATATGTCCTCTTCAATCGACGACTCCGCCTTCTTTCCTTTGTCTTTGTGTGATCCTCAGCCTCAATAATCAGGTGACATGTGGCCTGCCAAACCAATGGATGAGATCAATTTCTCCTTTCGAGCTTCAGGAGTTTCGATTCTCAAACTCCGCTTGCTCCCGAAGCATTTCACCCGGAGTGCACGATCCAATGACGTGTGCCCTCTTTTAATCCAATGACTAGCCTTCGCTCAAAAACTTCGACCTTCAACAATCTCAAACCTTTCTCCTTCATGCTTTCCTGGAAAAGTTTCGCTTGGAGTTCACAATCCATTGACACATATCCTACTACACGATCAATGATCGAGAATACACCTGAAGTGATTTTCAAATCGGACGACTCGTATCCACTTCGGGTCTTTGGCATTCAGGGCTTTGGGTCTTTGGGTGAGTACTGGTGGTAAAAATCCTAAAGCAAAACTGCTGGAGTGACGTAAATCTTACGTCACTTGATGATGTGTCACAAGCCAAGCAACTGCCACGTGTCACTCAGATTTTTGATTTCCACACACCTGAAATGTCAAATCAACTTGACACTTATTATTGTCTAATTGTGCCACATGTCCTTGCTGACATGGTCTACCACGTGTCCTTGCTAATGTGGTCTGCTGATGTTGTCTGCCACATGTCCTTGAGGACAAGATTTGCTGACGTAATCTATTGACATAGATCTCCCTGATCTAACGGTCATTATCTAATCTCTAGATTAGACGGCTGACAGAAATTTGCATTCCAGGAATTTCAAATCTCAAACTTTCCTGAGTGTAACCTCCTCACATATTTATATCCAAAGTGAATACTATCCGCTCGATCAACACATTGGACTGACAAATCGATCTTTCTGCGATGCAGCTTTGCTAGCTTATCCTGTCCTTCCACTTCGAAATTGATCCGACGACTACTATTGCTCCTCCTCTTGAGCTTACGATTTCTTCCAACTTATAAGGTTTTCTAAGTATTCAAATCTTTTGACCTCCGAACCTTCTCTTGTGGGTCTTGTCTTTGTTGTTCTTGTTTTCCATCACTCCTGTTGTTATTTCCATCAATGAAAAGCACACGCTTTCCTGTAAATCATGCAAACAATCTCCCCCTTTAGCATTGATGGCAACCCTAAAGGGCTACACTATTCTCCAACTATAGCATCTAGACCACTCCTTTTCTCCCCGTTTGACATCAATGTCAAATAAAACATGCTCCCCCTGAGTTGTTGCAGTATTTTTCAGAGGTATCATATATTCAACGAATACATGCTCCCCTTGGCAGGATGGACTCTCTTAGGTTGATAATGGGCTCACGCCCAACTTCTCATGTAGATACTCAAACTGAGATTTTGCAAGCGGTTTAGCGAAGATATTGACAATCTGATCTTTGGAAGGAATATAATGCAAAGAAACAACAATGTTGGTCACCTGTTCATTCAAGAAATGATACTTGATGGGTATATGCTTGGTCTTGGAGTGAAATACAGGATTCTTGGACACACCGATTGCACTAGTATTATCACAATGAATTGGGATCGATGCAGTATATTTTACCTCCAAGTCTGCAAGTGTCTGAATCATCCATAATACTTGGGTACAACAAGTGGCAGTTGCAATGTACTCAGATTCTGTAGTCGATAAGGAAATGGAACCTTGATTCTTGCTCAACCGTGATACAAGGGAATCTCCTAAGAAGAATGCACCTCCACTCATTCTTTTCCTTTCATCCACGCAGTTAGCCCAATCAACATTTGAATAGACTGATAGTTGAAAATTATGATTCCTAGGATACCATAGGCCATAGTCCATTGTTCCTTTCAAGTATCTGAATATTCTTTTGACAGCTAACAAATGAATCTGTTTAGGTGCAGCCTGATACCTTCCTACCATTCCAACAACATGCATTATGTCTGGATGGGATGCTGCGATATACAATAGGTTGTCTATCATATACCTATATGAACTCTAATCAACATTAGGTGAATCATCATCCTTGCTTAACTTACATCCAGTGTCCATAGGTGTGATCATAGGTTTAGAATCTTCCATTTGAAACCTTTTCAACATTTCCCTTAGATATTTTTCTTGAGAAAGAAATATTCCTTCAGATCTCTAAGTAATTTGTAGACCAAGAAAAAATGACAGTTCCCCTATCATAGACATTTCAAATTTAGACTACATGACAGAAGCAAACCATTGTACCAATGAAGCATTATTACTATCGAAGATGATGTCATCTACATAAATGAACATAATGAGAAGATCATTACCCTTTGTTTTGATATATAGATTGTTGTCAATTGTTCCTCTCTTGGACCCTTTGTCTTGTAGATACATATCCAGTCTGTAATACTAGGCATGAGGAGATTTTTTCAACCCATATAAGGCTTTCTTTAGCTTACAGACAAAGTCAGGATTATGTGACAGTTGGAAACCTTCTGGTTGTTCCATATAGACTTCTTCTTTTAGATCTCCATTTAGAAAAACAGACTTGACATCCATTTGATAGACTTTAAATTTCTTATGACTAGCATATTCAAGAAACATTCTAATAGCTTCTAATCTTGCTACATGAGCAAATGTTTCATCAAAGTCCAGTCCTTCTATTTGAGCATACCCTTTACAGACCAATCTGGCTTTATTCCTGACGATTTGTCCTTGTTCATTCATTTTATTTTTAAACACCCATTTGGAGCCAATAACATTCTTATATGTTGGTCTAGGAATAAGCTCCCAAGTATTGTTTTCTCAATCTGATCCAGTTCCTCATTCATTGATTTTAACCAATTTACATATTCACTAGCTTCATTGAAGTTTTTGGGTTCCACCATGGATATGAAGGCTATATGTGATTGCTCGGTGTTTTTGATTATTCTTCTCTTGGTTTTTACACCTTTGTCTTTCTCACCATTTATCTGACTTGAAACATGATTCTTTTGAGTAATTCTGGAGGAAGAATTTGATGTTGTTTGCTGATTTGAGTCTGCCTGAGTATTTGCATCTTCATCTGACTCAGAGTCTTATTGTTCTAATTCTTGGACCTGTTCAGCTTCAACTTCACCTATATCCTTTGTTGTTGATTCAGTATTGTTTACCTCTCTTACTGGGACTCCTTCATCAACTTTTATGTCAATACAATCAACTAATTTATGCAACCTCTTATTATAGCATATGTATCCTTTACTATTTGTAGCATACCCTAAGAAGATGCCTTCATCAGCCCTATCATCATACTTGCCAAGGTTCTCATTATTATTCTTTATGTAGCACTTACTCCCAAATACTTTGAAGTGTTTGATTGTAGTAGGTCTTTCATGCCACAGTTCATAAGGTGTCTTGTCACTGTGTTGTCTGAGGTGAGATTTATTAAGAATATGGATTGCTGTGTGTATTGCTTCTACCCAGTACATTTGACCAATGTTCTTCTCATTCATCATTGACCTGGCCATTTGCTGAACTATTCTGTTTTGCCTCTCAACTACTCCATTTTGTTGTGGGGTTCATGGGATTGTGTATTCTCTTTTGATCCCATGTTTATCACATACCTCCTTGAAATCACTTGACATAAATTCTCCTCCTCTGTCTGATCTTACAACCTTTAATCTGTTGCCTGTTTGATTCTCAGTTAAAGCCTTAAATATTTTAAATTTCTCAAATGCTTCAGCTTTTTCTTTAAGGAAAGCAACCCAAGTGAGTTTGGAGTAATCATCAATGATCAACATGAAGTAGTTTTCCTTCCCTGTGCCTTCCTTTCTTGATGGTCCACATAAATCCATATGAACTAATTGGAGTGGTTTCTCTATTGAAGTAGATTTCTTGTATTTAAAATGTGTCCTAGTTAGCTTTCCTACTTGACATGGTTTACACACATAATCTTGTGGCTTTGATATTCTTGGAAGATCTTTTACTGCCTCAAGATTTTTGAGCTTGATTAAGTGGTCAAAGTTTAGATGTCCAAGTCTCCTATTTCATAACCAACTCTCATCATGTTTGCTTAGATGACACTCTTCTCTATCTTCTTTCAGTACATATACATTATTATCTGTCCTTATGCCTTTAGCCACCACTTGTCCTAAATTTACAGACTTTATCTTAGAATCTTTGAAAGTGAACACCACTTCACATCCTCTGTCACACATTTGAATTACACTGAGAAAATTATGTTTCAGTCCATCTATAAGTAGGACATCCTAGGCTTTGCTTTTTCCATTACTTATACTCACCATCCCTTTACCCTTGATTTTACCTGGTTCATCATTTCCAAAGGTCATATTTCCTATTTTTCCATTACTTATAGACATAAACTTATCCTCGTCTCCAATCATGTGCTTGGAATATCCATTGTCTATATACCGGGGGTCCTTTTGTTTTTGAGATGAAAGTACTAGACCACAATTTTCACTATCTTTCTTTTTCCATGTGTTGACATTTTCAGCTAAGGGTTTTATCTTCATATCTGTTTTGTAATTCTTCAGATAACAGTTTGTAGCTTTGTGGCTGAAGTTATGACATTTATAACATTTGAGCTCATTGTTCAGTAGGTCAAAGTGATTGGTGCTACACTGTCTATTCATTGGCTACTTAGTTCTATGTTGTAAAGATTGTTTATTTCTTGACTTCCTCAGTTGCATGTCTCTAAACTTAATTTGACAATTTGCAATCTTATGACCAAAATTAGAATAGTAAAGGCAATAGCCATAGAAGAAATTTTGGTACCTGAAGGGTGGCCTTCTTCTTGGAAATTGTTGCTCCATCTTCTGACCTCTTTTTTTTTTATTATCATGGATCATCTTGTCTTTATTATCTTTTGGTGACAAAGTACTCTCATGGTCTGATTGTCTGTTGACTTGGAACTTGATCATCTTTACTGGCTCTTTGCTTTGTCTCTTTGCTGCTTGAACCACTTACATAGCCTAAACCAGTCTTCAACAAAGGAGATATTTGTTTGTTCAGAATGTCATTTAGTTCTGCTTAGGATTTAATGCTTGGAAGATTTTGGAGATACAATGCTTTAAACTTCATCTCTTTTCTAGTTTTTCCTACCTCTTCTTCCAAGGCTTCACATCTTGCCTTATTTTTTGATAACTGCTATCTCAGAATGTCCTCTATCTTCTTTGCCTCTTCTAACTCCACCTTTAGAAGGGAAAAGTCTTCAACAGGGTTTTCGCCATTCTTTTCAAACTGCATCAACAACTGTTTTTGTTTTCTCTTCTTGAGTCTGAGTCTGTCAATTCTTCTAAGGCACTGATTAGTTCACCTTCTATATCAACCACAAGTTCTTCATCATTAACATCACTTCTTGTGTTTTTATTATCATAATCCTCTTTGGCCATAAGCACAAAGTCATTAACCTTATCTTCATAGGAAGAGTCACTATATGTGTCTTCTGAAGAGTCATCATTGTTTACACATAAGATTTTCATTTTACCAAATCTCATGGGTTTGTAGTTATTTTCACCTTCAGAATTTTGATCCTGCTTCTTGTGTGGACACTTATATACAAAGTGACCTATCTTTCCACAGTTAAAATTCTTAAAGGGAAACTTTCCTTGATACTTTCCTGATCCTTTCTTTAGTCTTCTCACAAATTTTGCTTCAATTTCACCAGGCTCAGATTCCTCACTCTTATCTGCTTTAAAAGAAGTTTCTCTAGTGTTGGATTTATCTTTACCTATCCTCATTTCATATGCAATCAAAGTTCCTAGAAGTTTATCAAAATAAAAATCTTTTAGATTATTAAGTTCTTCTATAGCAGAGACCTTTGGGTTGAACCTATCTGGTAGAGATCTCAAAATTTAACTAAGGAGGCTTCCTCAATTTTTTCACCAAGAGCTTTCATTGCATTTACTAGTTATTCAACTATTAGAAAGTACTTCCCAATAGTTTCATCTTCTTTCATCTGTAGTTGTTCAAACTGTACTCTGTAGGTTTGAAGCTTGGCATCCTTTACCTTCTCATTACCTTCATAACTACTAATGAGTTTGTCCCACATGTCTTTGGCATTTTCTAAGTGCATAACTTTTACAAATTCTGCTTCTGCAAGCCCACTCATAATAGCATTCATAGCCTTAGAATTGAAGCTGAATTCTAGCTTGTCATCCTTATTAGCTAATATAACTGGCTTTACATAACCAATCTTTACCACATCCCAGACATCTTCACCTAAATCCATTATGTAGGTTCTCATCCTAACTTTCCAGAAGGAAAAGTTTGTTCCATTGAACAGAGGGCCTTTTTGGTTGAAGTTCCTTCATGGCTTGACATGTTTAAGCTTACTGATCTACCTTTAAATAAAAGGAACCAACTTTGATACCAATTGTTGGACAACTGAGAGGGTGGGTGAATCCGTTGTTACTGTGCTTAAACAATTATGACCATTTAAAAACTCTTTACATAACACTCGATGACGATCACAATAAGGTAGGGAAGTAAGCAATAGAATATTCAACATCAATCACACACATGAAATATATAGAGATAGATATTTCCCGAGGAAACCCATAAAGGGAAAAAACCTCTTGGTCTTGATATGATAAGTAATCTTTATTTTCTGTACATTATCATTCTTATGAGCTCCATCTCTTCTTGAGGCTACAACCTCTGTTTTACAAGCAACAACTTGCTGAGAGAAATAAATCTTTGGTTTCTCTAGCACCCACTAGAAGGAAGCACCAACTCCCTGAGTGTTCCAACACCAACTAGATGGAAGCACCAACTTCCAGTCACAAAGGCACCAACCTGTATAACATAGAACAATAGTTCTCCCTTGCACCACCCTACCACCCTGGTTTTTCTGGATGCAACCAGATGGAAGCTACAACTCCCTGTGTTCAAGCACCCACTTGAAACTCTAAGGACACCAATCCTCCCTAGCACCTCCCTACCACCCTGAAATATAAATTGGTGCTTTCTTGAATTTATCACAGTGATACAACATTTATCTATGGCATACTAATCTCATCACCATTCTGCTACACTGCTCTACTCTACCTGCTTTCAGTGTCTCTCTGCACGCCTCCCTTGCGCTTTTTGTTCTCCTTCATTTTATACTCTGTGAGCCATCTCACTTCTATGCACTATGCCTCTACATAATCTTCACTGCGTCATTGTTCTACCCTATAGGTAGTTCACTACATCTCTTCCTTACAACTACATAGCTAACTCGCAAACCCACATTCACTTCTCTGTTCTACATTTTTTGTCACATCGAGTCCTCTGCCTGATCATCATCACAATTCTTTGTCTTCTCTGGCGATTATACTCAGTGTGTTCATCATCTGTAGGCGTTATGCTCCAACTCCTTATCTTCTCTAGCTGTCGAAACTCTTATTCTTCTCTATCAGTTACATCCAGTCAATTATGGATTCTTTGGCTTCTAAGCCCCTTCCCTCGCATGACTACTGACGGTGACCAAACTCTTATTCAAAAGGCACTTCCTAATTTTTGTCTAGTGAGCGCTACCTCTATTTCATGATATGACCATGGGATATGATATTCATGTGACCATGCGATTGTGGGCGCGTCTATAGGCAGTTTGAGGGAAACCCTCTTTTCACCCCACAATTCACTACGAGCCTCCACCCGTCCTTTCTAAAAAAACGTGGTTTCAATTGTGGCCTGCTCATGAAAAATTAAGGCCTGAGCATGTTATCCCCCCACAATGGAGCATGACCATTGATCTCTAATCCCTTGGTGATGCTTCTCGATCAATGATTGTTACTGACCTTCTTTTCCTATCTTTCACATGTGATCTCAGAAATATATTTCGTGCATCTTCAATCCCTGCAATGTGACAGGACTGTCGATCTTACGATATTGATGATGCTCTTGAACGGACGGTTTAGATCTGTCATATCAATTATGTGGACCAGATATCACCTTCCTAAATAAACGACTGAGATTTACTTCGTGATCTGGGATCTGGGACTTTCAAATATCAAACCCTGTTGTTGCTAACTCGATATCTTCCAGAATGGAAGATCTGATGACATCTGTCCTCTTCAATTGAAGGATTTGCCTTATTTCCTTTGTTCACATGCGATCCTCAGCCGCAATGATCAAGTGACACATTTCCTTCCAAACCAATAGACGAGATCGATTTTGCCTTTCGATCTTCAGGATTTTTGATTCTCAAATTCCGCTTGCTCTTGGAGAATTTCACTCGGAGTCCACGATCCAACGGTGTGTGTCCTCTTTTAATCCAACGACTAGCCTCCACTCTAGGACTTTGGCCTTCGACAATCTCAAACATTTCTCCTTCGCATTTTCCTGGAAATTTTTTTCCTGGAGTTCACGATCCGTTGACATGTATCCTGCTACACGATCAACGATCGAGAATACACCCGAAGTGATCTTCAGATCAGACGACTCGTATCCACTTTGGGTTTTCTGCATTCGGGACTTCAGGTCTTTGGGTGATTACTAGTGGTAAAACTCCCGAAGAAAAACTCCCGGAGTGACATAACTCTTGCATCACTTAATGACTGTCACAAGCCAAGAAGCTACTACGTGTCACTCGGATTTGTGATTTCTATGTACCTAAAATGACGAATCAACTTGAGACTTGTTATTCTATGATTGTGCCATGTTTCCTTGCTGACGTGGTTTTCCACGTGTCCTTACTTACATGGTCTATTGACGTTGTCTGCCACATGTTCTTGAGGACGAGATTTGCTGACGTAATCTACTAATGTAGATCTCCCTGATCTAATGGTCATTGTTTGATCTCTAGATCTGACGGCTGACGAAAATTCACATTTCGAGAATTTCAAATCTCAAAATTTCCTGAGTGTAACCTCCTTGCATATTTATATCCGAAGTGAATATTGTTCGCTCGATAAGGATCTTGGACCGATGACTTGATCTTTCTGCGATGCAGCTTTGCTAGCTTATCTTGTCCTTCCACTTCAAAATTGATTCAACTGCTACTGATGCTCCTCCTCTCGAGCTTACACTTTCTTTCGAATTATAAGGTTTTCTAAGTTTTCAAATGTTTTAGCCTCTGAACCTTCTCCTGCAGGTCTCGTCTTTGTTGTTCTTGTTTGGCATTGCTCCTGCTGTTCTTTCCATTAATGACTAGCACACACTTTCCTGTAAATCATGCCAAGATAGGGGTATTACATAATCTTACTATACTATGCATAAAGTTTACAACCAAAATGATAGAAGAATTTGAAATGTTGATGCTGGGAGAATGGTCCTTCTTCCTCAGTTTACAAGTAACTCAAACAAAAAAATGAATATTCATTTCCCAAGCCAAATATATCAAGGAAATGATAAATAAATTCCAAATGGAAGAGAATAAACCTATCAGTACTCCCATGGTCACTGGATGTAAACTAAGCCTAGAAGATGACTCACCAAAAGTGGACCAAACTATGTACAAATCAATGGTTGGAAGTCTGCTCTATTCAATAGCAACAAGACCTGACATCATGCAGGATGTAGGACTTGTGGGGAGATTTCAATCTACACCTAAATAAACTCACTTAAAAGCAGTAAAGAGGATATTCAAATATATTAAAGGCACCTAAGAACCTGGATTATGGTATCTAAAAGATAAATACTTCACTCTAACTGCATACATTGATGCAGATTGGGTTGGTAGTATAGATGATAGGAAAATCACCAGTGGAGGAGAATTTTTTTGAGGAGAATTCTCAGTAGCATGGCTAAGTAAGAAACAAACATCCACATCACTATCTACAACAGAGGCATAATACATTGCTGCTACATCTTGCTGCAGACAAGTTCTCTAGATGAAGCAAACATTAGAATATTTTAAAGTAAGATATGATCATCCCATTACTATTAACTGTGATAGCACTAGTGCCATAAACATCTCTAAAAATCATGTAATTCATTCTAAAACCAAACACATCCCAATCAAATATCATTTCTTAATAGATCAAGTTACTCAAAAGTGGTGAAATTAGAATAAGTAGACACAAAAGAACAAATAAAAAACATCTTTACAAAACCTCGACTAAGAAGCACCTTTGAAAATATTAGGTAGAAATTTGGAGTAATTCCCATACCTCATTAAAACTAAAAAAGTTTCATCAGAAGAAAGAAACACATAGAAAGAGGGAAAATCACCTCAGAGGGAGAAATGAAAGATCTCTTCTATCATTACTGTCAAAGGGGGGGGATAAGCAGTAAAAACCCGATTAAAAATAAAGAGTTTTACTTTGTTGCCATCAATGCCAAAGGGGGGAGAATGTTGGACCTAGTATTATGGGGTTGGAATTGATGACAAAGAGGACCAATATAGTCAATGTTGGGCATGGAGTTGGTATTGGAATTGATACAAAAGGGATCAAGTAGATGTCAATAAGTTTGGTATAAAAGTCTCAGTAAGAAAAGTCTTGATCGGTCAAACCTTAAGTCGAGTCAAAACAATTAAATGGGTCAAGTTGACTATCTAAATGAAAGGAGAAAGGATCAAAGTTGAGTGTTTTAATAAAATACAATAGATATCAAGAAGTCTGGTATAAACATCTCAACAAGAAGTTGAAAAAGTTAAATTCGAAGAAGTCGAAGAAAAAGGTTGAAGTTGAAGAAGTTGAAAAAAGTCGAAGGTCGAAATTAAAGAGGTCGAAGAAGTCAGAGGTCAAAGTCGGATAAGTAGTAGAAGTAGAAACCGATGCAAGTATGGTCAATCTAAAATCGAATTACTCAAGTCGTTTTTTCTCTAATTCGAATCGGTCTGAGTAGAAGTAAAATAAATTACCCTGAAGGTCGACGTTGAAAGAAAATTGAGTCGGGAAATACAAGTCGGGACAACCAAAGTCGAATCTTTCAAGTCAAAATTTCTCCTCATTGATTCGACCAAAAATATGTGTGTCAGTCGAATGAGGAAGCAAATACAAAAAAAGGGTGAGACCAAGTCGAATCTTTAGTGACTAACGACTGAGAGGGAACCAATTTTAGTATCCACCATCAAGTAAAATGTTTACAAGTTGAGAGTTTAAATAGTCACCAACAAAGGATATATATGGGGGTTGATTTAGACATTCACGGAAAATCAAAATGTACTAAAGTCAATTTGGCATCCGACGACAAAAGGAAAATATGGGCAAGTTTGCTTCAAAGAACCATATGTACCTTCCACCTGTCACATTTTCTAGGGAATCCACTTAAACTTTAGATAATTGGGGATGTTCTGCACAAAACCCATGTTGTAGAGTTTTAAATTTGTTTCCATCACTCCAGAATCTTCATACGAAAATCACTATCTAATTTGGTGTACAAAAATCAATTAATAAAAATATCATTTGTGTTAATTAAATGAAGGGGTGCAATGTTTCATTATCAAAAGACACATTGGTTCAAATCACACCCTTTAGAAGTCTATATAAATGAAAATATATGAAGGAAATAACATTTCTCTGTGGGTTTCATTTTAAGATCAAAAGGAAGAGAAAAGTCCAAGGAAGTAAAGAGAAGATATTTATGTAACGGAGGTGGAAGGGTGTAGCAAGGAAGGACTAATGTCCTTTACTGATTAAAGTTTGAATACAAGAAGTTGGTGCTTCCTAGTGTTGGTTCCCTAAATAAGGGAGTTATTTCTTCCTAGGGTTGGTGCCCTAAACAAAGGAGTTGGTTCTTCGTAGGGTTGGTTCCCTAAAACAACGGAGTTGGTGCTTCCTAGGGTTGAAGCCCTTAACAAGGAGATCGATGTCTCCAAATCATCATTGTAAACTCTATTGTTGTATTGATTTTATATTCAAGTTTACTGTTGTTGATCAATTGTTGTTAATACGTTAAAATTATTAAAATTTTAAAATTATTAACCAATACTAATTCACTCCGCTCTTAGTATTGACCAAGTTTCCAACAAGATTTTCTTCATGCTCTTCTCTGTTCTTAGAATAGATTAGGATATCATCAATGAAAACCAACACAAATGGTGGTGGGCACATTGGTAATCCCAAATGGTACCACCACAAATTCATAGTGCCCATACCTCGTCCTAAAGGTTTTTTTGTAGATGTCCTCATCCTTAATTCAGACTTGATGGTATGTAGACCTCAAGTCAATCTTGGAGAAAATTGTAGCACCCCTTAATTGGGAAAACAAGTCATCTATTCTTGGCAAGGGATACTTATTCTTAATGGTCTTCTTGTTGAGTTGTCTATAGTCTATGCATAACCTGAGTGTTCCATCCTTCTTCTTCACAAACAAAGTTGGTGCTCCCCAAGGAGACACACTAGGCCGAATGTAACCTTTGTCCACCATCTCCTTTAGTTGTAGTTTGAGCTCAAATAGCTCTGGTGTACTGATTCTATAGGGTTCTCTAGACATTGGCACTACTCCAAGTACAAGTTCTATTGAAAAATCAATATCTCTTCTTGGAGGTAGACCTCATACCTCTTTTAGAAACACATATTTATACTCTCTTAATATAGGATGGTCCTCTAGGCTTGGTTTATTATCCTCAACATAGTTCAACACTTGTATTTCATAGAAAGGACATCATTTTCTGCAATACTTCTTCACTTGAAAGGATGATATTTGTCTCACTGAGACAGGCTTTTGAATTCCTTGTAGAGTTATTTTCCTCCCTTCCTTATCTTCACACTCCAATGTTTTATTATAACAGTCCAACTTGGCTTTATGGGTATCCAACCAGTCCATGCCAATAAACATGTCATAAGATCCTAAAGGGAGCATGTTTAGGGTTGCTTGGGTGGGAAATCCATTCAAATAAATTGGCATGTTGGTATGACCTCTGCCACCTTTTTTTTTTCTAGTGGATAGCTATACCAACCATGTTTTAAAATGTTTTACTTGCTGCACTTTACATTTCTCAATAGTTTGAGGGGAAACATAACTCAAAGTAGAACTAGAGTCAATTAAAATGGAAACTAGATGGTTGTCAATCATACCTTTTGTTGGGTTCCTTTTGTCACAAGGGTGAGAAAAAACAGGTCCCTTAACTATCTAGTTAGGGTATTCAGAAATCACAACAGAGATTTAGTTGGTTAGTGGCTCAACTAACATAAAGAAACAAGAAATAAATAACAATGAATAAATCTAAACTAAGCAAACAATAACTTGAAATGAATGCACAAAGAAAACACAAGAGAGATATGCCAAGTAAACTGATCTTCGAATTGATACTCTTTGGAGAAATATGGGAACTTATGAGTCCCCTCTTCCACATTGGGAAGGATCTTGAGTCCCCAAGTACAAAGTCTTCTTT
>JZKD02S1663380.1:540112-552422 GCA_000966675.3 Picea glauca
CATCAAATGTGGGTGGTTTGGATTTATTAAACTCTTCAGGGTCATGGCTCTTGGAAAGTTTCCTCCTCTTTCTTATCCTCTGAGAATGTAAACTAGTCTCATTGCTAGAAAATTCCTTGGAGTTGTTAGTTCCCTCACTAGAGGATTCTTCAGTTGAATCCTTGACGTTAACATGCCTCTTGGCTCCATGTTGGGCCTTCTTTGAGGTGCTTATTCTTGTGTTGTTACTTTCAAGACCATGTTTTCGTATCTCAGGTGGACTTTGGGTTTTCTTAGTATGATGCTTGTCCACATTACTGGCCATTGGTCTATGTTGCAACTGCCTCTGTATGTATGATAGGATTTGCAGTAGAATTGCATTAATTTCAATTTGTTTTTCCTCTTCTTTTATCAGCCTTTCATTGTCTTCCTTACAATTTTGTAATTCTCCCATCAGGCTTCTTACAGTTTTATCCAAATCCAGAGGGGTCTCCACCACCCTCCTCTCATCGGATTCTTCTTCTCTATTGTGGGAGCTTTCATGTTGTAGTTTTCCTTACTGTCCATTGACTGTTTAAGTGTTGATAACAACATTTTATATTAGTTAACTATCTACTAATTTATGAACAACACATGCAATTTGTAAGGTGAAACCGACTTTATTATTTGGCAACATTAGCAACACATAGTTCATATTTCTAAAACATGTAACAACAACATAAAGTTTCATTCTTTTCTTCAATAATATAATTTAAATAATCTCTCAGGGATGGGGTAAGATAGGGTGTTACCTATTAAAAGTTCTCTAATAGAATTTTATTCAACTCGGTCATGAGCCCAAGCAGGTCAAGTGTTGTTGCCTGCTCTGATACCAATCTGTCACACACCCAACCCTCTAAGTATCCTTTTAAGGGATGGAGCATACAATTTTTTCTTTATTAATACTCTCTTGAATTTCTTGACACAAGGGAACCATCGCCTTATACTCGATGATAGTTTTCCAACGAATATAAATTTCTCCAAAGTCAAATTTTGGGTTGAAGGTTAAGGCTTTCCAAAAATTTTCGGGGAATTATTGGTTAAAGGCCACCCCATCACCACATGGCTCCAATTCATTCGTACCAGCCAACGTAGATCTGACACGACCGAAGTCGTCATATTCTATTGATGATGTGGTCATCAGAGTAGGGGTTATAGGGAAAGTCCCTACCGAGCTTTCGCGGCTTCGAGCCTTCAACCCTCTATCAGTTTCAAACAACCCCAAAACCTCCCGAAGTTCGAAATTCTGGAGGAATTTTCCCATCCAAAATCTAGGGTGGAGAGGTGTCCACCCTCGAGTCTAACGGTTTAGGTTTGTTCACGATGGTCTCACACTTATTTCACTTCTAGTCTCGTGTTGACATGTGGGTTTTCTCTAACATGTCATATCATCATAACATACAAGGACTCACCCAACTAGAGGTTGACACTTTTCTAGCTCTTATAGGCATATTAAATTAATTAATCATTATCATAATAAAATCCTTCTCTTTACTAATCATTTATTTAATCCCCATTAGGGATAATTAACCTTCATTAATCAATTAACGCCGTAATTACATTTTTATTTGGCCTAAATTACCAGCCCGGTAAAAACCAAGGATTACTTCCCTTCCACCTTGGGAGTCCCACATTTCGGGGTGAATTAGTGTTAATTATTATATTAGTACCCTGTCACATTAACTCATAACCCAAACATGCTACTAAATAGTTTTAATTATATTATAATATAATCATAATGAATTATAGTATAATATAATATATTATTGTTGATTACACTTAGGGTTATTAAATTAAATTAATATACTTAATCTGCGGACTTCGGCATAATTACTCTCCATGCTCTTATGGACATTCCCATAAATCCCCAAATGCCGAAGCTCCATAGAGGGTCCCACTTATATTATACCTTGATGAAAATATAATTAATTATATTACCTTATATAGTATAATAAATTACATTTAATATTTATTAAAATCGATTTCATATTCTTAATCTCAGTAAACGTAATATAATATAATTAATTACATTTAATATTTATTATAACATCGGAACACATAAAAGTAGGTTTGAGCATTCGACCAATTTAGCTCATGCACTCCATCACCCCAAACATCCCGGAGTCCCGAAGTCTCGAATTCCCAAAGTCCCAAATTCTCGAAGGGGTCCACACTTGTACGTGTTACGCATTAAATAATATTTTTAAAAAGAGAAAATGATTGGCCTCATCCACGTCCAAATATTATAATACATTTATTATTATTATAATATATTATATTGGAAAACACCTCCTTGAGAATTGCACCTGGGTTTAATAAATCCCCAATATTGTACTTTAATATTGGAATGAGGGATAATCTCCGGGTCAATTACTTTGGCTATTCATCACACTCTCCATTTTTCAAACATCTGAGAGTTTTGGAGTCCCGAAGTCTAGAAGGGGTCCCACTTGTATTATGTCGTGATACAAATAAAATAAATTATCTTGGATTATAATATAATTAATTACAATAAAGGTTTATTATAATCAATCACATTAATTTGATCAGATTACATATAATATAATATAATTGATTATATTTAATATCTATGCAACATTGGTACATGGAAAGTAGGGTTCGGTCCTTCAACCATTTTAGCTTGTGAGTTCCGTCACACCAAACACCCTGAAGTCCCAAAGACCACGAGATGGTTAAGGTATTTAATCATGAGTAATTTCTTGGTGTGATTTGACTTTAGAATAATATTAAATTATATCTTTTATTGGTCTCAGGCCTTTTATTCTCCAGGAATTTTAACCTCCATTTTTCAGGAGGATACTATATATATATCCTTGCATGATTTTATTACCTGGAAAATTTAAATGAAACTATTTTCTCTTACGGGGAAATAAGGGAAAATAAATATTGTTTCTGAGTCTTTATAAAACCATTTAATAAAATCCTAATTCAAGGAAATCTCTTCATTTTGGAAATTAAAATCAAAGTCATAATCTCTACCTCTTCGGGAGAAAATGAGTAAATTTGTTTCCTTGTCACTGTGTTTTACTAGTCTTACCACAATTTAAGGAAATTGGTCCTAAGACAAGAATTTCCTCTACAATAAATTTAATAGTATTTTTATCAAAAATTACTACCCACCAAAATTAAGGGGATCCCTCCCAAATTTGTAGGAAATTTAACACAAGTTTCGCACAATTGTTTATTAATGCCCAAATGAAATCTAAAGGGCTTTTGTACTTTGAATTCATGGAGGAAGTGTCATGTTTAATTCCAAATTTATTTTTCCTTACTACCTATTTATAATGACTTTTGCATTTTAAAATATTTGGGTTGTTTACCTAAAGTCCAAACCCATATCTGATATACTCTAAGTTTTCTATAATAAGGCTCGAGGACAAGCTAAAATAGAACACCAATATGCATAAATAAATCTTTATCTTTTTAAATTTCTGTAGAGGTTCTAGTTGTTCTGTCTGTTCTCATTAGAAACAAAAGACGGGTTGTAAATGTATATTAGCCTTAACAATCCCATCCAGAATTCTTCTTTTAGAACATAAACAACTAAGAGGTAAGGAGATAAGTTTAAATAGTATTTAACTGAAAGCTTACTCATAAATTCACCTAAGTTCTTGAACTGATTTAACAGAGGCTGATTTTTCATTTCTCTAGAACACTTGTCATCTCCTTTATGTATTAGGTTAATTCATACACATATATGCTTCTGCAGGTGATCCACCCACATTCTATTCCAAATATGAATGACTACCTGCCACTAACAACTTATTTGTCTAGATAGGTACACACATAAGGTAAAATAAACAATAGAGGTGATTTTCAGACTCCACTTCAGATTTTTCAGTCACTATCACATCACCATCACAAGTTCTCTTATTTAAACCGAATATAACTCCAACATTCATAAAATCAAGAATAATACAAGGCTTAGAGCAACACTTATCTGATAAACTAATCAAGAACAATACAAGGCTTAGAGAAACACTTATCTGACAACTTGAAATTAGTTGGAAACTACTGAAGGATGTTCCCTTTTCCACCCAACCATAGGCACATTTGTTATTGAAATGGTTTACAACTACCCACCCCCTAGCTAGATCATGATACCGAGAGAGAGATTCTTCCTTCTATTCTATTACATCCAGGGACAAAGGTTACTCCCCTCCTCCCATAGAAATTCTGGCAGTTTAGTTTTCTATGCACCAAGCAAGGGATACTGGTATGATTTCTCCCTAAATCATTCCAAATATCTGCAACTCTATTTATCTGATTGATTAGAAAAACGCTTCCCAACAATTCTTATACCCAGAAACATATTTGTTTCTCAATTCTCTTCAGAACTAGAGAGTTTCACATGCTCTCCCTCTTCAGAAATGGTCACCAGATCCATTCCCCTACATCCTCCTCCTTTACTCATAATTTTCCTTCCTTTTATTTCCTTCCTCAGCAAGATTTCTTAGTCCAATTCCCATTTTTTTGGTTCAGATCAAGAAGTTTCCATATGGGTACTCTTCCCATATCCTCATTGACTCTTGAGGAAGACTTCCCAACTACCAGCTTGTCTGGTAATTAAATTCTCTGGGTCAAAGGACTGTTCTGGGTCTGAAGATTCTCAATCTAGCAGAGTATTGGTTTGCTAGGTGTCATCTCAACCATTACTGGTTCCCCTCACCATCTCTCTCATGCATCATAATATACATTTGCAACCCCTTCAATAGTTACTCAACAACTTCCATGTTATTTAGTAATAGAAATATATACATTAACTTTTATAAGAAAAAGGTTCATCAATTTCAACATCCCCACATAATCACTTTGCCCATAGTCTTTTAGCAAAGTATAGTTATATTTACAAGCTGGGGGAAACATGGGTATTAMACTACCTAAATTCTTTTAAAAGTGTTTGGAATCTTCTCCATGACCTAATAGGTGAGGGTGGTTGGATAACTCAGTGGCAAGGTTTTAGGGAGGATCCTCTGGATCTTTCCAGGTCTAATAAGGATGAGTTGTCTCTAGTTATAGGTTTAGGGAGGGATTCTGATTCTTTCTCTGGTAATGGTTTGGATTCTAAAAATCCTAAAATCTCCTTTTCATCCTCCTCAAGAAGAGATCCCTACCTACCGAGGCCTTGTAACTCTAATCTATGTTTTTCTCACTCAAAGGGTTGGGTTCGATGAACCTAAATCTTCAGGACCTTCAAAAGCGGGTCATAATTTTGAATTAAAGAATGCTTGGGAATGTGCACACTGTGATATTTCACAAGGTAATCAAAGCACACTATCAAAAGTCCTTGGAGTAGACACATCCATTTCTCTAGGTTTGTCATGAAAATGATCTCAGTCAACATTAGAGGCATAAGGGGATGGGCTATAAAATTGTCTCTAAAGTAGTTCGTGGATTTGGATAGGCCGGATGTAGTGTTCATTCAAGAAACCATGAGTCCTTGTGACAAATTAATTACTCACTTGTTAAAGATGTTCCCAAGGTGTGTTTTTTGTGGCTCAGATTCCTTTCGTCTCTCAGGGGGTATCATCACAGGGATATCTACTAGTTGTTCTCTCATAAATTGTTTTTCAATATTTTTTAGGTCTCTATACTAATATTTATAGCAAGGAATTTGATTTTTCGATGGATTTGCTCAACTGGTATGGGTCATACAAGGGGAAATAAGTATTACAGAATCATATTTTTCCTCTAGAGTGCTTAAACTCAAAGTGTTTAATCTATGGATGGGACCTCAATTTTACTCTCTGTAAGGATGAAATTTGGGGCCTTTTAGCATGCGAGGAGAGGTTAGTGGATTTTTTCAAAAATAAGATGGATTCAGTTGCTTGGGTAGAAATTGAACCCATACATGTGTCCTTGACTTGGACCAATACTTGTGGAGGAGTTTGTGGAGTTTCAAAATGGTTAGACATATTTTTTGTACATCGGGATCCTTTACAACATCTTGGAATTTTCTAATCTTGGGTTGGAAACATTTGTTGTTCTTACCACTTCTCGATTTTCCTAGAGTTCAATAAGTCTACAGGTAATCCTAGAGCACCATTCAAACATAACTCATATTGGGTAGAGGAAGATAACTTGTGTTCTTTAATACGTGACAATTGGAGACACTTTCAAGATGAGGGGGGGTATCAACCAATGCTTAGTTTTTAAATGCCCTCCATTTGATCAAAGAAAAAGTGGCCACCTAGTCCAGGAATTGGAGAAAAGTAAATGATAAATTGCTATTTGATATAGAATTTGAGCTGGAATAATGCTATGGGGTGCCTTCAAGGGTCCTCTTATCAAATGAGGACTTGGAAAGATTTCATGCTCTCGAGACTTATAGGAACAAGATTCTTATAGAAAAATAAAAAATGTGGTGTCTAAAGAGGAGGGCCCTTTGGCTTGCCGTCGGGGACCAAAATGGAAAATTCTTTCAAAAATATGCCAATCACCGTAGGAGTTAAAATACAATCTATGAACTCGATGATTATTATCGTACAAAGGTTCTTGGCTTCGATGATCTGACAACACTTGGTGTAAAGCATTTCGATTCTATCTTCAAGGAACTAGATGGAATTACTATGGATAAAGTATTGCAACTTATTTATTACCTTTTGCATCCTTATGGATGATGAAGGGAATTATGACTTGTATGACAAGATCACAAGGGCATAAATTTTTTCCATACTCTCATTGTTTAAAAGGGATAAGAGTCTTGGCTTGGATGGTTGGTGTGTAGAGTTCTTTGAAAGGTTTTTTGACCTTAGCAGGGATGATCTCCTTTGGGTCATGGAAGAGATTCTCCAAAATGGTAAAATAATGAGTAGTGTTAATGCTACTTTTATTGTTATTATCCATAAAAAGGATTGTCCTGGTTCTTTTAATTAATGATTTTCGACCAATTTCACTATGCAACAACTATCTTTACAAGATTATAGAAAAAATAATTGTAATAAGGCTCGAACCCATCCTAGAAAACATTATTACCTTAGAGAAATTTGGGTTTTTAAAGGGTAGGTTGATTCATGAAGCTATTGGTTCAACTCAAAAAGGAAGGTCTTGAAAGATATTTTGTACCTCTATTGGAAAGGAAGGGAAGATCTTGAAAGATATTCTGGAGTTGTTCTATAGTGCAACAGGTAAGTTAGTAATTAAACAAAAGTCTGCAATTAATTTCCCCTCAGACAAGGAAGAATACTGACAAACCATAGCAGGAACTTTCAATTTCTTATCTTATGAGTTGAATGATGTCTTAAAGCATCTCGATTTTACCTTGAAGCCAAACAAATATAATATCTCAGACTAGAAATGGATCTTGGATTGAATAGAAATAAAGGTGAATTTATGGTGTAATAAGTGGTTGTCTTGGGGTGGAAGACTGATCTCGATTAAATTAGTTCTTAAAGTGATTCTAGTGTATTGGCATTTGATGGCACAAATCTTGAAAGTTTTTCTCAAAAAAATTAGGAAGGTATGTTTCAATTATTTATGGAAGGGTAGTAGTGAGTACATGGGATCACATCTTGCAAGATGGAAGAATGTATCCAAGCTCAAGGACCTTGGAGGTTGGGGTTTGAAAGATTCTTGGATTTTTGGGAAAGCCCTGACATCGAAATATGTATGGGTGTTTTTGAATAGGGATAGCCCTTGGAGATAGATTTTTGGTTGACAAATATATAGGGTTGGGTTCCACAATGGACTAGATCTAGAAAAGACAAAAAAGTACACTAAGCATTTCTAATTAGTGCAAGGCTCTCACTATGTCTTTTCCTATCATTGATAATTTTTTATCTTGGAATATTGTTTTGAGATCATAGGTTTGAGCTGGAAAGGATGATATTATGGGTTTTGGGAATGGGTTTTTTCTTCATGAAGGACTAGTGGCACAACTTCAGGGTTTAGGCCGATGCACCCTCAATAGGATTGAGGATGTGATATATCGATAATCTGGAGACATGAATGGATATCATCTATAACAATTGGTTTGGAGGATATCTAGAGTGAAAGATGGTCTCAATATATATCTATTTTTAAAAATGCACTCATCCATTTGTCTGATTTGGAGGATGAACTCATTTGATCTTACAACAATGGTGGGGGTACCTACTCAAAAAAACTTGGTTATTTGGTGCAACAATATCCGAGTGAAGTTCAAAACATATGGTGGTTCAAAAAACTTTAGAAGGTTAAAGGCCCATTGAAGGGAATTATGTTTCTCTGGTTGGTTTTGAAAGGCAATGCGTTAATGTGGGACATAATGCAAATTAAAAATAGGCAAGGGCCTGACATTTGTTAGCTATGCTGAATTTGGTTGAAACAAATTCACATTTGTTTATGGAATGTTCTTTTTTTCGTCAAGTATGGTTTTAGGTTGGAATTCGTTTGGGTATTTCTCGTCTATGAGACAAAGGATTCATTTCATAATTCTTTTGAGATTTTTTCACAAAGGTTGTCTTGAAGGGATTTTGGGTTCTTCCTATTATTGTGATTTTGGGGGTATGGATCCCAAGGAATGCAAGTATCTTTGAGGGAAAATGCATCCCATATTTTAATATTTCTCTTCAGGCTATGGCAATGCTCACTTGTTATAAAGGTGACCAGGTCCACAAACAACCTAAAAGGATGAAAAACATGGATATTGATAAGGACACTTTGTGGGTTTTTTTTGACATGGCCTGTCAAGGTCCTGATAGAACTTGTAGCTTGGGTTTCATCCCTTTTTATCGGATTCACACTTTTTTCAAGGTAAGGTAAATATGGGATAAGTGACAAATAACTTGGGTGAATTCAATGTTTTACTTGTTCTTCTCAAATTAGTAGTGGATAGGGGTGTTCTCATTCCACAAGTGCTTGGGGATTCAAAGCTTGTCATTGATTGTATGAGGGGGAAGTTTCAAGTTTAAAATATTGGATTACAACCTCTTGTCGTGTGCCCTTTTGTTAAATATGATTTATTTGACTAGATATATTTCTCTCATCTCCCTCGGGAGATGAACAATGAAGCTGATGCACTTTCCAAAAGTGCATTTTTTCTCCAGGATTGTCATTTTATCATTGAAGAGTATTCATAGGGCCAGTTGTCTCACAGAGAGCCGAGCCTCTTTCATATTTCTTATGAAGACTTTAGGATATTTTTACTTTTGTTAGCTTTTTGACATAAACTATTTTAGTTTGTATTTTTTGTTGAGTCTCTGGGACTAGATTGTATGGATTCCACGTGACATTATTGTTTTTTGATTTGGTTGTGTACCCCTAGGTTCTTTCTGATGATCTGCTAAAATGCACATAAGTGCCTAAGGATTTTAACTTCTTTTATCTCAATAGAAGCTACATTTTTTTAAGGGAAAAAGAAACTCAGTAGGGGGATTCCAATAACCGGGTCATTATTTTCCTTTGTGCATATGGGAGGGAATTTTTTTATATTGGGTGTAAGTGCCATGATTCTATGAAGGATGAATTTCAAAAACGTGCCATGATGCTATGAAGGATGAATTTCAAAAACTCAACCAAAATATTTAGCTTGGTTTATTTGATAATTATTTATAAGCCTGGGTGGTTAAGCTCCAACATTTTTAAAGGACGATGAATTGTAGAGAGATCAAGGACCCTGATTATGAGCTATATTCCATTGGATTACGTCTGACAATATGACAAAGGGTATTTTCAAAGCCTTGGACATGACCAAGGAAGCATAGGAGAAGGTTTTTGCACTCAATATTGTCAACAAGCAATTAACTAAGCACAAGGGTATTGAAAAAGAATTTGTGATCCACTGTAGAGTAGCGTTTCAACCCCAAGGAATCACAAAGAAATGTGAGGTGGGCATGAAAAAATGTTTGAACATGGTCCTACATTGATTATATTGAGCAAGAGAGAATGTGTGAATAATCAGTAACTTTGGATGAACTGGCTAATGCCTTGATGGATATGACTAATGACAATTTACTAAGATCATGTAGCTTCTTGTGTGGATTTTACAATGCCATGTGGGATTTTGTCAATCAAAAAATTATACAAGTATATAAAGAAGTCATTAGAAAACAATCATTAGGTGAATAAATTAACAAAGGTTTCATCCAATTTATTCCCAACATTGGTGCCTATAGAAAATTACAAAGTTGAAGACTTGTTACATTGTTAAATGCCTGTTATAAAATTTTGGTTGAGGCCTCAAAACTATGTATCAAGCACATATTTCCTAAAATAATTTGTTCAAAGTAGATGGGATTTATTATAAGGTGATTCATTCTCATCTATGTTTGTTGTGTGGAAAGGAAATGTGGAATAACCATGATGGTTTGGCGTGACCCTCTTTTTTATTTAAATTGATTTTGAGAAATCTATGATATTAAAGTTGAGTAGCCCTTCATCCTAACCATTCTCAAGGATATTGGGTTTTTATAGTTCTTCTTGGAGGTGATAGAAACTTTGTTCGTTGATGCTACAGTCTAACTTTCCATTAATGGGTGTAAATTTCAGGAATTTGACCTTTTTAAATCAATTTTGCAAGAATTTCCCCTTACTATAACACTCGATGCTATGGTGATTCAAGTTGTAGGCCATCTCTTGCATGTTGGAATGGATTAGGACCTTATCAAAGGGACCCCTCTCTTGAAAATAGATGCAAGATATATGGTTAATGGGCGCTTTGATAATGACTCATTTCTCACAATTTTTGAAAACCTCAAAGGAGAATAGTATGGATTGTCTACATATAGTTTGTGAAGCCTCAAGATCTAGGATAAAATGGGCCAAAACCAATGTTATAGGTAAAGCCAAAATGTGTTTTCCCTTTTGTTGGATAATTAGGTGTGGGCTTGGATTCACCCTGGCCATGTCTTTAAGATTTTGGGAATATTATTTTCTTACAAGTCTCTCTAAAGTAGGTATTGATGTTGTATTTCAAAAAGAAGAAAAAAGATTGAAAATTGGATTGATAAGTCCATAATTGCAAAGTTTCATATTTACACTAAGGTCCAAGATGTTACACATGTATACTACTCTTCAAGTTGGGTTAATTTGGTTGGTGCCTATGAGAGACTAGAAAAAGTCCTTCATAATTTCTCATGGATCAATACTAGTGGGGGCAATAGTTTTATGATGTATGACCTTTTTTTTATAATGATTAAGTTTGACTTGTTTTTTGTGTCGCTTTGATGTAAATCTAACCCATATGAGGAATCTAAGGGCTAAAACAATTATGTGGATAGTTAAGGAAATGCTTATAAGTTGGCATTGGTGGTCATGCTAGGGTTTATGACTAGTGATCAATTGTCTCATAAATATAAATAGAACTTTGAGTGATAAAAGGGTTTTGTATATGGCATGTTGTAGGTTGGGCATTATCTTCTGGGACACTTAAGTGAGATTGGCTTGATGTAAGATATTGTATGTGACCGAGACATGTGATATGTGAATGAGTGGACATAGTAGTCACATGGATAAGTGTTATAATGTATAGTTTTTGTTAATGAAGAGAATGGATTTAGAGTGGGTTTTTCTCATGGTTATCGTGTTTCTACAATAAATATGTGTCTCACATGTGACCTCTATGTGTTGTGTTTATGCTTTTGTTGTGCCAAGGTTTATTTTTATGGCACACACTACATCGATACTTAAGCGAAGGATATCAACATGGTAAGTGATAAGAGATAGTGTGATCGAATAAATTTGAGTCCAAGGATTAAAGGGTTTTGTTGTAGTTAGTGTTTAAGATACCATACAATTTTAGTTTTGTTGTATTTAGCGTTTAAGATAGAAAACAATTTTTAGTTACGTGTTGGTGCTAAGCATCCTCAACATTTAGTATCCAAAATTTTGAGGGTCATAACCTACATACTTAGTGGCTTGTGTTTGAGCAATGGGTGAACAATTTGTCTTGGGAATGGACTAAGTATGAATACTAGAGGACAAAACAAAGAAATATAGGTGGAAAGTGGCAAGTGAGAAACTTGATTGGGATGGGGATCAAACCGTGATTGAACAAGCCTAGATTGGACAAATTACATTGTCACTATATGGGATAGAGGTGCACGAAAAGGACAAGGATATGTGTATCAAATTATGGTATAGGAGAGACATCATTTTTTTGTTTTTTATCAAATGTAATATGGGACATCCACTAAGAGCGATGCATTGGAAAAGGACCAACTAGAGAACATGACCAACGATGAAGCATTATAGATGGCCCATATGAACCACATGGCCCAACTGGCCTGCTAGAGAGGCCAATATTAGATGAGTTGCACCAAATTTTCCATCACAACAAACCAAGGGAAAAAAC
>JZKD02S1663380.1:561187-588807 GCA_000966675.3 Picea glauca
ACATCTACATGATAACAACCAAAAATACAAAAGCAGAGTAGACCAGAGAAGAAGAGAGGTAAATATTGAAATTGGAGATAAAGTCTTGGCACACCTGAGGAAAGAAAGATTTCAGAAAGGGAAGTATAATAAGTTGAATATTAAAAGGATAGGACCTTGTAAGATCCTCAGAAAATTTGTTGCAAATGATTATGAGATTGAATTGCCAGAGGACATTGGAATATCGCCAATATTCAATGTAGCAGACTTATACCCTTACAGGATAGATGATACAAAAGGGACATATGGTTAGGAGGAGATTCGGTGGAAGCAACAAATGCCCATAGCAGAGAAGCCATAGATAGATAAGATTCTGAATCATAGGATTGCTAAGAAGACCAGGAGGAAATTTTATTATGAGTATCTAGTTAAGTGGAAAGATCATCTAGTAGAAGATGCCAGTTGGATAACTAAAACTAATATCCAGAAGCATGGGAAGACAATGCAGGAGCTCATGGACACGAGTCCATGAATCTTTTTGTCTATAGGATTATGATGCAGGAGAATCACCATGAATGTTCAATGAGGCCAAGTGGAGGACATCTTAGCGTCCAACGAACATTCAAACTATTTTGCATCCCGAGGAGAACATGTCATTTTACTATTTTGAAAGTATTGTAATTAAAGGCCCTTTAATTTTTTGAGGCTTGAGACATTGTGTGAGATCACAAGAGATTATAATCACCTTAATTAGTTGTAGGATTGTATACATATCCAGCATCGGCTCACATTTGGGTTGTAATTATCCATTTATTGAAATAAGCCTTAGTGGTAGGATACTTTAATTATGATGTGAAAGCACTAGAGTAGTTGGAAGGAAGGCTCAAGAAGGCCCTCCATGTATAAATCTATGCACAAAAGAGGATGTTGAAGTTTATTTGTTATTTTTTCTGAAGAAGAGAAGTTGAGAACTGAAAGAACTTTTTGTAAATGTTTTGCTGAAATAATATAATAGAGGAGGATTGCTTCCAAACTCTAAGTTTGCATATCTATGAGTTAATTGGGTAATGTTGTGTTATTTTATTTCTGTGTTTTATATGCCCGTGTGTGCATTTCATGATTGAATGAATGAACCTATAATGTTCTATAAGTTTCAACTGTTTCTCTTCTGAAACCCGGGTGCAAGGAGTGCACAGTGGCCATGCAAGGAGTGCGGAGGCATAGTCGTTTCAGACTCATTTTCTCAGGAGAGATAACATAGAACTTTGAAGAGTGAGTGAAATGAGTGCACACATACTTAGTGGAGTATAAAAGATCAAGGAGACTCGTGCAAGGTGTGAACATGGAAAACACTTAGTCAAGTGTAGAAATATTCTTAAGGAGGAAGAGCGCAAGGAGTGTGCATGAGGATTTTCAAAATCTTCAAGCCTTAATTTTTTCAAGGAGTAGTGCAAGGAGTGAAGGCCAGAGGTTCAAATCACTTGGAGTGATACATCTTAGGAGAAATAACAGGCAAAATTCCTTATAGGAAGAATTCCTTTTGTTTGGAGGTTGAACAGACAAGATCTGCCCAGGGAGGAGCTAGACCTTTCATACCCGTTGGATCTGGGAAAAGGTGCACGTGTGATAACCCTTGAAGTCCTTCAGACTTCGTGAATTCAAAAATTTTAGTGTAAGTGTTGTAGAGGAGACAAATTTCTCGAAGTCCCGGGATTCGAAGTTAATCTGGACCATCCATTGGAAAGGACACGTGTCCACAGATCAAGCATAGTCCAAAATTCCGAATATCTAATAACTTTGAAGTGTTGAGGTGAGAGCATGGGAGTTCCTCGAAGCTCTGAAGGCCGGAGAAAATCTTGGTTGTTTTCACCAGAGCCACGTGTCAAAAAATTGCCAACTATTCGAAAGTCTAACAGTCTGGGGAAACTAAGGTGTGAAGTGTTAAGGTTCAAGAACTCCCAAATCCCGAAGCTCTGAAGTGCCGTAGTTCCCGTCATTCAAAGGTTTAGCCCACGGTTTTGGCCTGAGGTCACGTGGATTTCTCTGCTCAGGTAAATAAACCCTCGTGAATGCAGATTTACGTGTAGGGAAAGGGGGAAAGGCATGTGCTATATGATTTTGATGGTCCAACAAGAGCCCAAGAGTTGATTTAGCTCTCCACTGTGAACGATCATTAGACCGAGAGGTCACATGAATCCCTAGGAGTGGTGGGGGTTTGCATCAAAATATAGGTACTTGGAGAATTTCCTGGTAGATCTGTAGGTCTAATATCCTTCTCTATTTGATATTCAAGCCATATAAATCTCACCCCATGAGATCTATACCATTGGTATGAGAGTGGGCTACCACTCCTTAGGAACAAGGATTCAACACACAATTTTATATTTGAATATTTATAGTGACTTATAACCTCCATTTGGCACCCTCAAATTCCATTTCATGGGCCATACACTACAATCACATGCATTGTAGAGTTTTTATATCCCAAGCCTTTGTTCATCATCATGGGAGAATCACTACATATCCGAGTCTGAAACATTTTTAAATATTTTATGATCTTTCTATGCTAGCCACAGAGGTTCCACGACCTCTATAATAGCCAACACTTCTCTATAAAACCCTCGACATATTCCATGGCCCTATAAAATTGTCTCTCTCATGTTTGATGTTATTGAAATTTCTTATGACCATGGCATGACCTAATAATTTGCAAACACCATCCTTAAGATTGGGATCATAGATGGAATGGAGGGTTCCCCTCTTTTGCAAACTTAGAGTAGCTACAATAGACTCCAGAATGAATTTTAGAAGGTTATCCATATAACATTTCAAAAGTTTGCAATTTCTCAAATGGGATTTTTCAGGAATTTAATTTCATGTCTAGTTTAGGAGATATTGTTAGTTGAAGCAATTAAGGTCTTTAACACAATAATTGAGCTTCAACACTCATTTCTCACTCCATGAGCCATAATGATATGGATTCCATATACCAACATAAAATATCATTCCATATTTTGAAACGATTATTTAACATAATTTGATTTTGTCTTTTGTTACATAAGTTAGGAACAAATTTACAACAAGAGGTCCGTTGCCCCAAGAATCAACTTTTTTGTGAAATTTATTTATTCGGTTTTATATAACACGGCTTTAAATAAATATTAATATTGGCATTTTTCCCATGTAAAAGGAACACACTCCATGACTTATAATTTGGGATTGAGATTAAGCTTGCCATCACCAGGTTGGTTATGGGTCGTCCACAAACTCATTGTTACTAATCAATAACACAAAACCCTGCTTCATTGGCAATGAACAAATTGTAAATATCTTCTGGCTATAAATATTTCAAGGTCTCTATTTTTTCTTTAGCATGCATTAAATGATGGGGACTGGCATTTTATAAGGCGATGGTAGATGTGTATCTTAATGGGGTTATAGTAAAAGGCATAGATATGTTAGTTATAAAGGAATATTTTTATTAAATGCAAAAAGGTAAGATATGAGAGTTAAGGTCTCCATAGAGAGGTCCTAAAATTTCCCTCATTGCATGTAATGGTTCATATTACTAGAATCCTTCTTACCAAACTCTCCTTTCTCTCATTATTTTGTGGTGAATTTTATTTATGCATTATTTTGTATCTTGAATTTTGTGATTTTTATTTGCATATTTTCCATGTATCTCTTCCTCCTTTCAGTATTTAACACTTCTTAGATCTCAAACTAATGTTTTCATTAGTGGGAGATTTTTAGGATATGTGATTCTTTCCATGCAAGGGATTTGTTTTTTCTTTATGCATTAATGAGAGATAGGATGATGTCGACACATGCATCTGAGAAAAGGTTGATGAGAATATGAAAAGATAGAGAAAGAGATAAATCTCCATGGAAGTTACAATAGTTAGTTGGAATGGATGGGAATTAAATCTCCTATCTAAGGGGTTTAAATAGGGATCACGTGAAGTTTCAATGAAACTTACACATAGAACCTATCTAGTAGAAAAATCACACAAAGCTTGCGAGAGAGAAAAGAGAAAAAGAGACAATCTTGAGAGAAAGAATGAATTGTATTAACTAAATGAATACAAATGAATAATATGCCTAATATACTATACATGGATAAGTGAATGTGCCATAGTAGTGATATAGAGAGATCTATACAATCACTGATAGAAACTTAAGTAATCTGCCACCTAGTCCTAGTTAACCAGTCCATGCAATCATCAGTTAATTGAGTCACACATGTGGAGGTGAGAGAAACTAATGCATGCATGTGATATATTCCCTCCTGGTTGCATGCATGTGATATGCACCCTCTTGGTTGCATGCATGTGATATGTACCCTCATGGTGAGTAAACCAAGGTGAACATGCAACTGTAGGTGTTAAAACCAAGGTTTACATGCATGCGTGTCCTCCACTAATCTAAGTGAGGTGTAACTGACTCTAAACTGGAGAGGGAATGAAACCTATTTTGTAGGAGGTGACCTAATTTATAGGGAAATATTCTCAGGAGAGAATATTCTCATCTATGGAAGCACCCTCAACATTAGACTATCAATCTTAGGAAAATAATTAGATRGGTGAGTGTGTAATATCTACAACAACTCCCCTAAACACTATTAGGGTGTAAATGATGAATGGGTATCGACAACCAAGGCCATTTTAGGTACCCATTTTACAATGCATCTAATAATGAACACTAGAAATATAGGAAAGAGGGAAAACCTCATGGGAAACCCCCTCCCCCTCAAAGTACAATGTATCAAAAATAAAAAAGTAATAAAGGAAACTGCTAAGCAACTGTGTCCTTCACTCCAAGATGATTATGTAGGAAGTGGAACTTCTTCTCAATGAATGTCTTGGTGAAGATGTCTACAGTATGTTCAACATATGGATAGTATTGCAAATCGATGATCCTATCATGTACCATATCTCTTATGTAATGCATATAGATCACGATGTGCTTGGTCATATGTTGTTACACCAGGTCTTTGAAAAACTTGAGAGTACTATCATTGTCACACCAAATGAAAGTCGATTGGTGGAATTGGATGTCAAGCTTAGTGAGGAAGTTTTGAAGCCAAAGTGCTTGAATAATGATGTTGACTACTCCTCTGTACTTGGAATCTGCTGACGATAAATAAATTAATGAGTACTTTTTTCATGACCAACAGATGGGAATGAAACCCAAAATAAGCACGTACCTGGAAGTGGACTTGCGATCTATGCTATTTCCAACCCAATCAGAACTTGTGAATCCCATGAGATCTAATGCACAATCTGTTGCATAGTGGATCCCACATTTGTTGGTTCCCTAAACATATATGAGGATGTCCTTGGAAACCTTCCTATGTAGCTCATGTGAATCCTACATAGACCTAGAAACTTCCCCTGCTACATATGAGAGATTCAATCATGTCTGGGTGAGATACAAAAGGCTCCCCACAAGCTGTTGATACAAAGTGCTATTGACCAATGGTGTATCCATGCCATCCTCAAGATGTACCCCAGAAAAAAGGGTGTGGTTGTCGACTTTCAATTGGTCATGTGGAATATAACCAAGATATCATTGGCATACTTAGTCTGAGATAGCTTTATGCCTAAATAATCCTGACTGATCTTGAGACGAAGGAAAAATTTCAGTGGACCCATGTCCGTCATAGAAAACCTGTCATGCAAAATGTCTTTGACTGCAATAATTGTTGGGGATGAATTTCCTATGATCAGGAGGTCATCAACATATACAACTAAGATCGATAAGGATTCTGAGGCTCTCAACATGTACATTTGGATCTTATTTACATCTAATAAAATGATGAGAAATCAAATAAGCATCCATCTTCGCATACCATGCTCTAGGCACCTCCTTGAGGGTATAAAGTGACTTTTTCAATTGATATGCTAAGGGTGAGTTTTGTATAAACCCTTGAGGCTTCTCCATGTAAATATCCTTTGAGAGATCCCCATGAACAAAGGAATTCTTCATTTCCATTTGGTGAACTACCCACCCCATGGTTGTTGCAATAGTAAGGGCCAATTGGATGGAGTCCATCTTTTCTACTGGAGCAAAGGTCTCATCATAGTCTATCCCATGGACCTGTTGAAAACCTTTGGCAACTAATATTTCCTTGTACATGCTCACTTTTACATCTACTACCTTATTGTTCTTGTAGAACCATCTGCATCTGACAATATGCTTTTCTGAAGGAAGCGAAACCAAATCCCAAGTCTAGTTCTCGAGGAGAGAGTTATACGAGGAGAGAGTTATACTCCTCTTGCATAACGACTTCCCAGAAGGGATTACCTACAAACTCTGCATAGGTTTGTGGGTATGAAGGTAGAACCATGTAGAATGCATGGGAATCATTGGTTTGGTAACTTTTAGTGTATTAGTAGGATCCTCAAACTAGGACCTCTTCCTCCTCTGATATGTTGGATCCCCCTAAAGGTTACCTACTACATGTAGGGAGGTTTGTGCCCACTTAGGCATCTGTTGTGGCTCATCATATGCATGCTCATCATCAACATGCTCATCATAATTTGAATTAGATTCAGAATTCATATCTAAACCATGATTTGAATGAGTGGACTTATCATCGTTGATGTCTAGTGCAGTCAAAGGTACAAAGCTGTCTGCATGTGGCTCCAATGGTGCATGCAAGGGACTTTCCTCAAACTGGACACTTCACTCAATAATGATATTATCCGTTCAGGGATCAATAAACATGTATCCCTTCACACCATTAGGATATCCCATGAATATGCATGCAGTGCTATGAGGATCTAATGCTTTCCTCTTTTTACAGGGTACACGGGCCCATGTGCATGATCCAAATATTCGAAAGTGGGTGAATTTCAGTTTGTTGTTGCTCCATGCCTCAAAGGGAATCTTGTCCTTGAAAGATCTATGAGGAGATCTGTTCTGAATGTGGTTAGCATAGTTAAGTGCCTTAGCTCAAATATTGGAGGGAAGAAACCTTGCATGCATTATGCAAGTGGCCATCTCCTTGAGGGATTTGTTCTTCCTCTCAACTACCCTATTCTACTATGGAGTGTATGGTACTATATGTTGCAATTGTATACCTACATATGAACAAATATGCTGGACATCCTTGTTCACATATTCCCCCCCATTTTCTGGGTGAAGGATCTTGATCTTCCTCCCAAACTGAGTTTATGCATGTGCTTTGAAGTCTTTGAAATGATAAAAAACTTTGGACTTATGCCTGAGAAAATACACCCAAGTGTATTATGAGAAATCATCAATAAGTGTAAGCACGTACCTCACCATATTGATGGATGAATGTGTAAAGGGTCCCATGAGATCACTATAGATGAGCTCTAAGGGAGAGGAGGCCTTCCAAGCCTCCCCTTTCTCAAACTTTTCTTGAGGTTGTTTTCCAAGAACACATCCTTGACAAACTCCTTTGAAAAAGTGTACGTTGGGAAAGCTAGTGACCATTCCCCAATTGCTGAGTTGCTACATGTATTTGAAGTTTAGATGACCAAATATCTCATGCCAAATTCTACTATCATCATCAACATGTGTCAGTAGTAAAACATAATCATATTTAGTAATAAACTTACCGAATGTATAAAAATGAGACTAGTGATTTGCCTCACCAACAACAATCTTGGATTTATCAAGCATATCATATATGGTTACATAATCATGTCTAAATTCCACCCTTTTTCCTATGCCAAAATGTGTTATCTGATAAATAGAGAGTAGATTCATGGATACTTTTGGGACATGCAATCTGTTCTAAAAAATTACAAGTTTGAGTTCTACTCTCCCTTGTATAGTGACCTCTATTGGAGTATCATCACCCATGAGGATGGGAGGACCCATGCATGCAGTAATAGAATATACAAAAAAATTTGTGGCTTCCATGTGATGGGATGCACTTGAATCTAGGATCCATGCATTGAGAGAATAATGAATATAAATTAAGCATGAGAATTACCTCTTTTGTCTAGCGGTTGGTCTCCTGGCTTCTTGGCATTCTCAAGAATGTAGTCCCTAAGATTGTTCTGTTGAAGTGACTTCACCATGAGATCTATTTTCTTCTTCATGCATGATTATTCATGATGATAGTCATGATTGTAGTAACCACATTTTGAATTTCCTTTCTTTCCCTTTCCACCTTTGGAGCTAGAGGAATCATCGAAGGGTTTGGAATTGTCTTCTTTCTTTTGTTCAAAATGCACCTTTCCCTTTCCTTTCTGCTTGGAATTTAGATTGAATGTGTTGCTACTCTCATGCACAAAAAGTGCATCCACATTAGAACCCTTGATTGTCCCAATTTTGATGAGCTTATCTTTCTCATTTTTTAGGGGATCAATAAACTGATACAATGTAGGCATTTTCCAACATAGTAGAAACAAATTTTTGATAAAATAGAAAGTATCAACTGATTGTGTTGAGTTGATTTGTCAATACCACATTCCTGTAGAAGAAGAAGAAGAAGATATTTTAACTTCACGAAGAAGTCATGGATGTTATCAAAGCTTCTCGGATCCAAGAAATTCAACTCTACCTTGAGCATATGGCCTCTCATCTCGTCTTGTTTTCTAAGGATATCTTCCAATTTTGGCCAAATATCATCCGGAGTAATATAAGATTCAATGTGAAACAATAACTCAGGGGACATTGACATGCGAATAAGGTTGGAGGCCTCATCGATGCAGTTGAGAAACCTATTTTTCTCAATAGTTGATGTTGGATCAATCTTTGTAGCCATTTTTATTCGGTACAAGCCTCTGCATATGAGATAATGTAGAATTTTTAGCTTCCACTCGAAACAGTTATGTGGCATGAGAAGAATTGCTGGCGAAAACTCCATTCTTTCTAACTGCATCTTCCTTCTGAACCTGCAAATAGAATGCATATGTGCTTTATCCTAGCAACAAATCTCTGAAACCATGTGAATTTTCAGTGAAACTTGCACAAAGAACCTAGCTAGATGAAAAATCACACAAAGCTTGCGAGAGAGAAAAGAGAAAGAGAGACAAGCTTGAGAGAAAGAATGAATTGTATTAACTAAATGAGTAAAAATGAATAATACACATGATATACTCTACATGGCTAAGTGAATGCACCATATTAGTGATCTAGAGAGATCTATACATTCACTGACAAAAAATGAAGCAATCTACCACATAGTCCTACTTAACTGGCCCATGCAATCATATGTTAACTGAGTCACAAGTGTGGAGGCGAGAGAAACTAATGCATGCACATGATATGCACCCTCTTAGCTACATGCATATGATATATGCCCTCCCGGTGAGTAAACTGAAGTGAACATGAAATTGCAGGTGTGAAAACTGAGGTTTCCATGCCTAAGTGTCCTCCACTACTCTAACTGGGGTGTAGCTAAATTTGAATTGAAGAGGGAATGCACCCTATTTTATAGGAGGTGCCCCAATTTGTAAGGGAATATTCTTAGGAGAGAATATTCTCATATATGGAAGCACCTTGAACTTTAGACTATCAACCCTAGGAAAATAATTACCTAGGTGAGTGTGTAATATCTACAATAGCTCATGTGTAGACTGAATAATGTAATTAATTTGTACATTATTGTACGCATAATGAGTATGCGTTATTTTTCATTAGCTGATTGAACTTGTCATTGTGTATCTCTCAATTAACTCATTTCTCTGTTCTTAGTAGGTATTTTTGGGATTGGATATGCTACATTCTATATCATGGGAAGAGGTTATGTACGAAGAAATCACCACGAGCTCATATTGGACCCTTAAATCTTTTATTTTGTCATTGGATATCAAAGTAGGAGAGATATTAGGTAAAATCATGAGGTTGATTCACATAGCAGTTTTCATGTGAGGTGGACTATGACTATAGGGATGGTTTGTAGAGGTGGATAGGTAGTCAAGAGTAGAGAATTGAAGGATTCGAGAAGGAAAATAGGGAATCAGAGATGAGACAAAGTGGGGACACAAGAGAAGCTCCATATTTGGAACCATAAGAGGAGGAACATATTGATCAAGAGAATGGTCTAGTGGTGTAGTTAATGAAAATATTGAAGAACAAGGGGAATATTGTAGGAGTGGAAGTCATGAGTTATGATGGTATCTTGAAGTTTGAGGTGATAGAATAAGAAAAACAAAACATCACTTTGAATAATAGAGAATTAAGGACTCTCAAATAATGAAATCTATCATCAATAGATTGAAGGATGATAATGCCTTATGGTGGGCGTGTGTGAAACAAGAGTGGGTTTACAGGGGTGATGAAAATATTTGAACCGATAGTATGATGATGAGTAATTTGTGTAAAAAAAAATTCAATGCATTATCAACAAACCTTGGTAAAAAATTTGGATAGTTTAAAGTAGAAGGAGCTAAGTGTATGGTAGTACATATCAGAATTTTACAAAATCTTAATAGGCATTGGATACAAGGAGAAAGAACACCAAAAGGTTGTTGATTTTTTGGTAGCTACAGGAGGAACTTTCACTCCTAGCTGACCTTTCTTAGACGAGAAGAAGATTCCAGAAGCAAGAGAACCATTGAACATATGTGGAAATACCCTAGAATAGAATTCATCCCAGAAGAATAAAGAACAATGAAGAAACACCTTTCTAGAAGAGAAGTCAACCTATAAGAATAAAGAATAATGAAGAAACACCTTTCCATAAGAGAAGTTGGCCCAATTAAGAGGAAAAGAAGACTATAAATACGAGGTTCCTTGGCTCATTTGTTACACTCACACACACACACACACACACACTCATCTACATAGAAGCAATGTGCAAGTATGAGAAGGGTGATGCAATAGATGTAGTGGTAGAGATTCTTCTTGTTCAATATTTTTTGGTATCTCTCTCTTATGTGCTACTCTTGGTAGAGGTGTGCTACCTTGGTATTGTGCTGCTATTGAAGCTGGGGTGGTATTTCTGGTTGTACTTTGAGCTAGACTTTATGCTAGGGTTTATTTGTTGGTTCATGATTGGACTCGATTTATGAACAAAATCTATCTAAGAAAGGTTGTTGGGTTTTTTCCCCCATTTGGGGTTTTCCCAAGATAAATATCTTATGTTCTTTTGTCTCTTGTTTATGTAGATCTCATTACTCAGTACATGATATATAAATGTTAATGTTAAAGAAGTAAAATTACATTGGTAACTCCACTACTCTGTAAATAAATAAAATATAACATGGAATCAGAGCTGGTTACCTACAAAACAATTTGACCACTGGAAGGAATATTGATGCAGCAGTACCTTGCAACTTCACTGAAATACTTTGTCAAGATCATTGAGAATTAGTTCAAAGGCATCAAGAATCATCTTTACACAGAGCAGTGCACCCTACCCTACCACACCCATTGCAACTCTCAAATTACAGATCTGCGAAAGATCAAAAATTTGAAATTTCTCAGATCTAGGGTTCTACCAACGAAAATGTCAACCGACATGAGAGTTGAAGATAGATTGGATGGAGTAGATAACTTCATATCCTAGAAGCACAAAGTTCTCATTCTAGAATAGAATGAGTTGTTGGATCATGTCAAGTAGATGCTTCCAGAACCAAAAGAAGAAGATGCCAAAGAAAAGTTCAAGAAGAATGAGATCGGGGACAAGAGAATATTGACACAGTCAATAAAATACCATCTAATACCTAATGTATCAGAATTGAAGACATTGAAGGAAATGTTTGATTCCCTAACCATATTTTCTAAGAGTAATAATATGAGATGAAATATTACTCTAAGGAATCAACTCAAAAATGTGACAATGAACAAGTTAGAAACAATCGCCAACTATTTTATGAGGATATCGCAGATCAAGGACTAGTTAGCAGCCATTGGAGATCCAGTAGATGTTGCTGAAATCGTGAATACCACACTTAATGTATTTCCCTCATCTTGGGATCCATTCATTCAATGTATTTGCACCAAAAAAAATTTTCCCAAGTTCAACAAGCTATGAGAATATTGCACCCAAGAGGAATCTAGATTGATATCCAAGTCACAAAAGACAAATGATGATGAAAATCAAGCCCTTGCTGCTCAAGTTAAGAAAAGGAAGGAAAGTAAATAAGGAATTCCAGAGAAGTCTAGGAGACTATGTTACAAGAAGGACGTGTCAAGGATCAAATGTTACACTTGCAATAAGATGGGACGTTAAGCCGCACAATGTCCTTGTAAACATGAAATGTGAAAGAGGAAGAAGCACCATGCACATGTAGCAAACATTGAAGAACACAAGTCAAAGAATGAAGAATTTTTATTTATTCCAACACTCACAGGAACTATCACTCAATGGAGTGATACTTGGCTCATAGATAGCGGTGCTTCCAAGCACATGAACAGATCTAGAAATTCTCTTTCAACTTGACAGAAAAGAGCTCATCACTTCAAGCGGAGCTTGGGGATGATTCCAAACATACAGTCAAAGGCGTTGGAGAATCCTCCCTACAACTTGACTCAAGCAACCCTCTTTTAATTAAATATATTTTGTTTGTACAAGGCTTGAAGAAGAATCTACTTTCCATCTCTAGTTTAGAAGATAAAGGATTTAGGGTATCTTTTGTGGATGGCCAAGTTCTTCTATGGCACAAGAAGTGAAGCATTGATAAATCTACCGTGATTAGTGTCCGAGAGGGAGGACTATATAAATTGAAGGGACATGAAGAACAAACCCATGTACACAACAATTTTAACTCAAGTGAGTTATGGCACCAAAGTCTTTCTCACATAATTTATAGAGCACTACCAGTATTGAGCAAGATGGTAACGGGTCTACTAGACATTCAGGTACAACATGATGGTGTATGCAAAGGTTGCACACTTGGAAATAATGTCAAGGGAAGCTTTACAATAAGTGACAACATGTCCAAGGGAATATCAAACATCATACACTCGGAAGTATGGAGATAGATGATGGTGTCATCCTTAGGCAACTTTGTATACTATGTCTTATTTAAAATGATTATTCTCAAAAGACATGGATCTACTTCTTGAAAGAAAAAGATGAAGTCTTTAACAAGTTTCAGGAATTCAAGGCTTTAGTTGAAAATCTCTCTGAAAGAAAAATTAAAGTCTTGAGATCTGATAATGAAGGTGAGTACACCTCAAAGGAGTTTAAATACTTTTCCAGAGAAGTAGGGATTAAGAGGGACATGAAAACTCCCTACAACCCCCAGTAGAATGGGGTTGCAGAAAGAAATAAAAGATCAATTGTAGAAGTAGCGAAAGCGATGACCCATGACCAAGGAATACCCATTCATTTATGGAGAGAAGCATCTAGTACAACCGTGTATGTTCAGAATAGAAGTCCTCACAAGATATTGGGGAACAAGACACATGAAGAGGTGTTCACCGGAAAGAAACCAGAAGTCAGTCACTTGAGGATTTTTGGTTGTCCAATGTTTATACATGTTACAAAGGAAAAGTGAATGAAGCTGGAACCTTCAAGAAATAAGGGAACCTTCGTTGGATATAGTGAGACTTTGAAGGCTTACAAAATATACATTCCCAGGAAGAGACAAATTGAGATCAGCTAGGATGTAACATTTGATGAAGATGAAGCCTTTATAATATCAAGGGAGTCTCACATGGATGAGGATAGAGAGGAGAAGGTGGCTCTAAGGGAAGTAGACATGGAAGAATCTAAACCAAAGGAACCCATTCCTGAAGTTCAAAATGAGATGGTAGAGTTAGAGAGGCCTGCAGATCCACCAAGAGAAGCTGCAATCAACATGAAAAGACCGGATTGGCTCTGAAACACCTTGGAGGAAGTTGGAGGACATGCAACTTCCAAAGGATGTTTTAGAGAGATAAAGAGACCACATAAGTTTTCCAGCTATGTGGCACTGATTAGAAACATCATTGATTCAGATCCTTCCATCTTTGAAGAAGTTGCTAAGAAGCAGTAATGGAAGGATTCCATGATGGAGGAGTATCAATCCATCATGAAGAATGATGTGTGGGAGATGGTTCCAAGACCAGAGGGTAAGTTAGTAGTGAATTCCAAATGGATCTACAAGATCAATCATGCTATAGATGGAAGCATAGATAAGTACAAAGCGAGATTTATGGCTAGAGAATTCTCCCAAAGAGAGGGAGAAGACTATGATGAGACGTTTTCTCCAGTAGCAAAGTACACTTCCATTAGATTGATTATTTCCATTTCTTCCACGATGGGATGGAAATTACACCAGATGGATGTCAAGACTGCTTTATTAAATGGTGTAATTGAGGAAGAAGTGTACATAGATAAGCCACAAAAGCTTGTGATTCATGGGAAGGAGTCCCATATGTGAAAACTAAAGAAGTATTTATACGAGATGGAGTAGGCACCCAGGGCATGGTATGCTAGGATAGATGGCTATCTGATGAGCTTGGGATTTACTAAGAGTGATGCAGATCCCAACATTTAATACAAGGTTGAGAATAGTTTCCCGTTGATATTGGTTCTATATGTGGATGAAATGTTTCTAACATTAGATGAGAAGCTCATATTTGGGTGTAAGAGGGAGCATGCTTCAAAGTTCAAGATGAAGGATCTAGGTCTGATGCATTACTTCTTGGGATTGGAGGTGTGGCAAATATTAGATGAGATTTTCCTTGGCCAAGGAAAATATAATGTTGAGATCTTGTAGAGATTCAGGATGATGGACTGCAAGTCCATGGCCATACCCATGATGATCAATTTGAAGCTTTTGAGTGATTATTATTTATATTTGGTGGATCCCATGATGTACAGACAACTGATTAGATCCTTGGTGTACCTAGTTAACACTAGGTTGGACATATGTTTTGAAGTGAACACCTTGAGTCAGTACATGGTTAAATATAGACATGTACATTGGATGGAAACAAAACATATGTTGAGGTACCTATGTGGTATGGTTGTATATGGATTGAGATATGTCTTGGGTGGAGATGTGAAGTTGTAGGGATATACAGACTCTAACTGGGTAGGGAGTGTAGTGTATAGGAAGAGTACTTCTGGATGTTGCTTCATTCTGGGATCATGTATGATCTCATGGTTAAGAAGGAAGCATACATCAGTGGCACTCAATACAACAGAGGCAAAGTATATTGCAACTAGTGTTGCAAGCCGTGAAGCAATGTGGCTTTGGAAGTTGGAGTTGGAGCCAAATTTGATACATTATGATAATAAAAGTTGTGTGAAGCTTACAGAGAATCTTGTCTTTCATGACAAGTAAAATCACATAAAGATCAAATATCACTACATCTGAGACATGGTGTAGAGAGGAGCTATAGAGATCCAATACATATCCACAGATGAGCAGACATCGAACATTCTCACCAAGCCTCCGTATGGAGTGAAGTATGAGTACTTCAGAGAGAAGCTTGGCATGATGCATCATGAAGAGGGAGGTGTGTTTTTTCTCCTCTTGCCGGATAACCCCTATGGCCAAGGGTTCCCTAGATTAGTCATGAGAGGTGACTGAGGGGGTAATGCACCGCCGGACCCAATGAGAGAAGAAACATCACACACATATTCATGAGGACTATGGGAGTATCTTTGTGCTATTGGATGAGACTATAACTATGGCTGATGGCATGGTAGTATTTTTTTGCTACTAGTTGATTGCTGCATGGTTATAGAGACATCAAATAAGACTATGGATTATGGTAGTAGCTGTGTGTTACTAGTTGGTTGTTGCATAGTCATAGGGATTGCAGACTATGATTATGGCTAATGGCATGGTAGTAGCAGTGTGTTACTAGTTGATTGTTGCATAATCATGGAGACTATTGGACTGAATGGTGGTAGCTTGTGTAGCTACCGTTTGATTGCAGGATAGAGACTTTGTGTCTATGGACAATAGCTGTGTGCTACTAGGAGTGGTTGTCTACCATTGTAAAATAGGTGTGTACTACTATGTATCAAGTACACAATCATGTTCTACTAGATGACATTGTAGTAGTTGTGTGCTACTAGCTAATTTCCATGGATACTACCAAGTCACATTGGGATTAATTGTGTGCTACTTGATTGTAGAGACTGTGACAAGTGATTCGAGCTACTGATGACATTGTAGTACTTATGTGCTACTAGCTCATTGCAGAGTAATCAATGGAATACTATATGAAGACATCGTGGAAAGATACTTCCCTAGCTAAGACAGAGTGTTGATGTTTTGGTAGTTGCGAGAGGAAATTTCCCTCCTAGATGACCTTTCTTAGATTAGAAGAATATTATAGAACCAAGAGAACCATTGAATAGATGTGAAAATACCCTAGAAGATAAGTCAACCCAATTAAGAGGACAAGAAGACTATAAATATGAGGCACATTGGCTCATTTGTTACACTCATACACACTCTCTCATCTACACATAAGCAATGTGCAAGTCTGAGGAAGGTGACACAACAATTGTAGTGGAAAAGATTCTTCTTGTTTAGTCTTTTTTTGGTATCTCTCTCTTATGCACTACTTTTGGTTCATGATTGGACTTTATTTGTGAACATAATCTATATAAGAAAGGTTGATGCATTTTTTCCTCCATTTGGGGTTTTCCTAGGAGAAATCTCTTGTGTTATTTTGTCTCTTGTTTATGTTGCTCCTATTACTCAGTACATGATACATAGATGTTAATGTTAAAGAAGTAAAAGAACACTGGTAACTCTACTATTTTGTAAATAAAGAAAATCTAACAAGGGTGTCAAGGTATGCTAATGTATTATAATTTGTGACAAATTTTTTGTATTAATTTACATAACATGAATATAGTGGAAGATGGGTTATTAGTCATCCTTAAATGTTGAAGATAAATTGGCCCAAAAAGATGACTCAAAAAATTTTTGTAAGAGGAAGAAGTGGCTAAGGTGGAAGAGGTTGCAATCTAGAAATAAGAGACAATGGATGAAAGGAAACATGGAAGAAATTTGATGAAGGGAGAATGCAAGGTGGAGGCAGGAGTAGAAACTAAATGGCTTATGAATACGAGGTTGATGGGGTAATAATAATACAATTTTTGTTATACTTGTGGATATGAAGGACACGAGTCTTATGAATCTCCAAATATATGGTAAAGGATAACACAAAACACAGTGAACCCAATATAAGAAACTCGAGGATAGATAGACAAAAGTAGCAACAACAATATAGTGAGAAGAAAACTTGATGACGTGAAAAGGGAAGCATATAATGGAACAACATAATTCAAAATAAGAGAAGTGACTTAGGAAAATTATTTTAGACAAGAAATTCAAGTCTAGAGGTAAATTTTGTAAAGCTATTATAGATTATAATAGTACATAGAATATGGTTTATGTTGAAATGATAGAGAAGTTGGGGTTAATCATGCATAAATATCCTCAACCATACAAAATTTATTGGTTGTACAAATGGTTATGAAGTGATGGTATCAAAGTAATATTTGGTAACTTTAAATATTAGAGAGCATCATGATGAGATATTTGTGTGATATCATTCTCATAATGGATGCTTGTTACCTACTAGGCCATCGTAGTTTGATAGATAAATAATGCAAGATGGAAAAGAATACCTACACCATCACCAAGGATGAAATGAAATTTGAATTTCTTATGTTTAAGKAGGAAGAGCCCAAAAAAGTACCTTTGTTGTCAACTAAGGACAACAAAGTGCTACATAATAGTGCAAAGAAAGTTAATAGAGCTAGATGGAGTTGAGGGGATTTTGAGAGAGGTAAAGTGAATGTTGGAGTAGCATTGGGATAAATTTGGCAAAGAAATTAAGATTTTTCCTCAAAGAAGAGAATTAGTAATGAAATTGACTCGATATAGGGAGCTACAGTTTTGAACTAAGAACCACATTGAATGAACTCAATGGAAGGTGAGTTGAACTGACGGGTGGGAGAATTATTGTCAATTTTTTTAAATCAAGACTGTGTTTTCCCATGTATAATGCCATCCTTAATGAAACCTAAGAAATATGGACAATGGAAGATGTGTAAGGATCCTTGCATGTTGAATAAGATTATTATCTGATATAGGTATTTGTTTCCCAAGATGGTTGATTTGGTAGACAACTAGAGTCATCACAAAGAGAACACCTTCTTAAAGAGGTTTTTAGTGTTACAAAATTTGGAAAAAATTTCAAACAAACCTCCCCTACAACCTCCTTTATTGGTCATGGAGGTTTTAATGGATGTTCCATATAACTAAAAAAATTTGGCGAGAAGAGGTTGTAGCAAATATTTATTTTTATTTTATATTTTTTTTTCGGTACTTTTATTGTCAAAACACATCGGTGAACCATTAAGTAAAACACCCTGGTGCATCTATAAACATCAAATGCACTAGAACAAAATTACATAAAATTCCCTGGAATGTACATAAAACCTCCAAAACCGGGGGGGGGGTGGAAAAGGAGGCGATGGACTTCGCGGTCGATCTCTTTTCTGTTGTTCACGACTATGGTTAACCCTAAGGGTCCACAGTCTTCCCTAATGTACCAGTAGGGTTAAGCATGGAGGTCCCTTGGTGGTTTCTTTCATGGTTTCTCTGGCGATTTCTTTCCCAGTTTTTTCTTAGATCGAAGTTGTTGTTTCAACGATAGGTTCCTCCATTGGGTTTCAGCTTAGAGTGGTGGACATGGAGAGTCAGGAAGTCACCATGGAGAAGGTGCCAAAACATGTGGTCGTTAGAAGACAACAACCTAGCAGGGAAGTCTTAGGTCTGGGGATCCCTACAGAGGAGGAAACCCCTATTAGTTAGATTTTGCACTAGATTCACGATGTAGTTTTACCTAACCACACCAGTAAGCCGACCCCCTCCCTGTCACTTCAAGGAATGTTTTTATGATGGTTGCTTTGGGAATTTTCCATATTTTTTTGCTTCTCTTCAACTGGAACCTGAAGGAGGTATTCATTCCTCTCTTAGCCCTCTGGATGACCTAGTTTTGGATTGGATCTCTCAGGCGGAAGGAGGGTTTATCCTCTCTTCGCCCCCTACTATTTTAGAAATCGACGGGTGCAGGTTATTACCTTGTGTTTCAAAGGTCTGTCTGGACACGACCGAGAAACAAGGTAACATGACGTGTATACGCACACGACTCACAAGTTTTATAGAGGATCCAACCAAAACTATATCCTCCAAGGGATTCTTCTCAGCCCTCCTCAATGTTGAAGAGAAAAGGGGTTTTGTCCAGGACAGAGGGGGTTTCTCACTGTTAAATCAAATGTCTTCAGTCAGCACGAAAAGTTCCTAGGAACAAAGGGGAAAAACTAGTGCGGGTAAAAAAAAAAAGAGGAAAGGCTTAAAATACAAAGGGAAAGTGGGGAATCTTGTGCTCGGGGAAGAGGTAGGTATGAACCTGGTCATTCAGTTGGAAAATTAGACCCTAGTTGGAAGGGATAGCGACATAACCTTTGCACTCAAAACCATCATTGAGTGGGCACATTCGGCTTGGAAAGAACATATTGGATATGTCCCAGAGATCATTGAATTAAACATGCACTGGTTTGCCTTCAACTTTCTTCAACCAAATCATGCAAAATGGGTTTTGGGTAAAAATTGGAGTGTCAACAACTCCCCTCTTTTCTTAAATCCCTGGAACCTCTTTTTGATGCCAGTAGAGAAAAATTGGACAAGATCCCAATATGGGTCCACATACCAGCACTACCACTACATTTTTGGACTTTGGACTACTTCAAAGCCATTGGAAATTTATTTGGTGAGTTCTTAGAAGCAAACTTATCCTTTGAAGAGAAAAAACAAAGGAAAGTAGAAAGGATTCTAGTCAACTTAAATTTTAGAGAAGGATTAGGAGAGGAAATTGATTTAAGTTGGGGAAACTTTACTCATTCACAAATTCTAGATTATGAAAACGTTTTATTTAGATTTCGTTGGTGCCATTAGTATGGGCACCTCGTGATGAATTGACATCTGCCTCTAATAACTAGAGGAAGAACTTGTTACAGTGTTAAAGGGAAGAAAGTGACTCAGTAAGATATTATTCGACACATAGAAAGTACAGATGTGGAAGCTCAAGATACAATGGTCATAATGCAACCATCAGTTGCTCCCAAAGAACCTTGCGAGCAAGATTTCTCTGTTTCTCTTGGAGGAAAAGTAGAGGAAGGATGTGGGCCTACAAGCCTTATCAATTTTGGATCGAGAAGCACAAGGACTCTAGTTATGGGTAATTTGTTACCCTTTCCCCCCCTATTACTGTTTTAATTAAAAATATGACTCTAGAAGGCAATGAGTGGTTGGAGGCTCTTACAAATCTGTCTATAAATGCTGGTCCTACTACACAGACTGAGAGAGGCTTAGACTGCTATAAGTAAGGTTCTCCCTCAGGCGACCCACCCTCCCCAAAGTGACTCTGTTGTGCTGAAGATGACTCTTTATCTTCCTTTCTCTCCACTAAGACTATGACTTCTCGTTATTTTCTAAGATCACAGAAGGAAACATTACCCTTGGGAGGGATGTGAAAGGAATTCATCTTGTCCTTTGATAGAGGAGGCCGTGGGAGAAAATCATTGATTTCAAAAGCCAAATCCAAAGCCAAGATAGACCTTCTAGCCAAAAAACAACAATCAATTGAAAGGGAACTTAGAGCAACAAGGCCCCGAGGAAGGGTTCCGGGAAGAAGTGCATGTCCTTCAACTATAGGGGTTTGGTAGGTGCCCTAAAAAAAGAAGCCTTGAAAAGGGTGATCTCTTCGGAATACCCCGATGTTTTACTCCTACAAGAAACCATGGGAGTAGGTGAAGAGGTAAAATCTTGTCTGGAGCAGCTTCTCCCTGGTTGGAAGTTTGAAACATTGGATGGCTTAGGAAGATCTGGGGGTTTAGGAAAATGATGGAACACTCATACAATTCAAGTCTTAAATACCCAGGGTTTGGATTCAGGTCTTGGTATTACTGATTTGGCTTTGACATTAAAGGAATTTATTCATATCATTAGTGTCCATGGACCTTATCAGAACATAAAACCTTTTTGGGACTCTCTCCTCGCAAAATCCTTCCTAAAAGATCATCTGATTTTAGGGGGAGATTTAAACCTCTCACCTGGGCCTTCATAAGTGTGGGGGGAACATGCCAGGTCTGACCCTCTGGCTAATTTTTTCAGTCAAAAATTTGTTGAATGCAATTTAACGTACCTTGAACCCATCTTGCTCAAACCTACCTGGAAAAATAACAGGGTAGAGATTGAATGAGTTACAAAAAGGTTGGACCGATTTATGATAAATGACTCCCTTCTGGAGAAAAAACTAACTATTAAACAATGGATCGAATTTGGGGGTATCTTTGATCATTATTTGATCTTCTTGGAATACATACAGGGAACAAAGAATCCAGCCAATCCTTTCAAATTTAGCAATAAATGGATGGAAGATGACTCCCTTTATGGCCTTGTAAAAGAAAATTAGATACCCTTTCAATAGGACTGCCCTCAATCGAAAACCTTTCATTTTCCAAAAAAATTGAAAAGGATCAAAGAGGTAGTAAAACCCTATGCCTCCCAAAAAAGGAAAAATGAGTGCAAGGAAATAAAATAAATTGAACTGGAGCTACAAAGATTTTATGAAGAAGAAGGGGGGGGGGGGGTTTTCTACTCTGGAGTAAAAAATCAATCTACTACTTCTGGAGAAAAGAAGGAACAAAATAATCAAGGAAAATGAAGGCTCTTGGAGATTAAAAAGTAGATCTATCTGGTTGTAAAGTGGAGATGAGAATACAAAGTTTTTTCGATCTTTTTTCAAAGGAAGAAGGAATGTCAATGCCATTTGGAAGATGGAGGAATCTACAGGAAACATGGAAAACACTTTTAAAGGTATGTCAAGACTAGGGAAAAATTACTTCCAAAACCTTTTCAAAGAAGAGACTCAAGCATATATAGAAGAAGTGGTACAAGTGGCTCAATTTTTTCCCAGATTTGTAGATGAAGCAGACAATCGACTCCTAATGGAAGAAGTAACAGAAAAGGAACTCTTGGAAGTTCTTCACAGTTTTCAAAAAGACAAAATCCTAGGTCCAGATGGTTGGACTATTGAATTCTTCTTGGGATGTTATGAGATTTTGGGACAACATTTGACAAAGATGATAGAGGACATAGGATTTCAGGCCGAATACCAAAAAATCCTAAACTCTACCTTCTTAGCACTTATCCCAAAGACAGATAATCCGAAGACATTGGATGACTTTTGACCAATCTCACTTTGTAACTGTGCCTATAAAATTATTTGAAAAAGTAATTGCAAGAAGGGTAAAACTAATATTCTCAGAAAGAATATCGGAAGAACAATTTGGATTCTTGGAAGGAAGACAAATTCATGAACCCATAGGAATTGCACAAGAAGGACTTCACATCATGAAGACAAGGAAATTAAAAGGTGTAGTTTTAAAAATTGATCTCTCTAAAGCATATGATAGAGTAAGTTGGTTGTATATCTGCTTATTACTTACCCATTTGGGTTTTGTTGTCCCCTTCATAAATTGGGCCATGAACTGTCTCACTACAACTTCATTTGTTGTGTGTATCAATGACTCAACCTCTTCCTTTTTTACTTCAGAAAGAGGTTTAAGACAGGGGTGTTCATTATCACCCCTACTTTTCCTCTTAGTTGTTGAAGGACTCAGTAGAGCTATCTCGGAAGAAAAAATAGTGGGCTCTTTTCTTGGAATCAAAATCTCACAAGGTCTGCACCTCACACACCTTCTCTTCATGGACGATGTATTAATATTTAGTGGAGGTTCCAGAAGGGAGGCAGAGGCCTTAAGGAATATCCTTACTCTTTCCTCCAAAGAAACAAGAATGCAAATCAATGAATGGAAATCGACTCTCACTACAAATTTACTCTTTGAAGAAGAAGGGAAAGCCCTTAGGCTTCACTTCCCCTTTGAGGAAAATAAGCTAGATGATGAAATAAAGTAATTGGGTTTTTTACTAAAACCAAATGATTACATAAAAGAGGATTGGAAGTGGCTTTTGAAAAAAATGGACAAAATACTAAACATTTGGACTCATAGGTGGCTCTCACACACAAGTAGACTGGTTCTAGTTAAGTCAGTTTTTGAAGCCATTCCTGTTTATTGGATTTCCCTCTCTTGGATCCCAAAAAGAATTCTGGAAGTAGCAATAAAACTCACCTCAAAATTTTTGTGGAGTGGTAAAAAGGAAGCACATGTAATCCCTTGGGTCCGTTGGGAAAAAATTGTTGTTCCAAAGGAACTTGGAGGATGGGGCCTGAAAAATATCTTCCTCTTCTCCAAATAACTTGCGGCCAAGGGAGGTTGGTGTATTCTACACTCTACTAGTCTATGGACAAAGGTAGTAGTGCAAAAATACACTGAACCAATTCCTGTGGAGATTTGGCTCATAAGTCAACAGAAATCTATAAAAGGTGCCTCAATGATTTGGAATGAAATTATAAATGCCTTCTTGGTCATAGAAAATGGTTTAGCTTGGAAAATAGGTAATGACCAATGATTCAGACTTGGAAAAGATCCTTGTCCAGGCAATGAAGGACAACATTTACTCTCAGATCAGATTATTCAACATTTGCACACTTTGGGATTTGTTTCTATAAACAATCTAGCTGATCCAAGACTCACCACTCTTTGGTCATAAGGTTGGAAGGAAGATAACAGGTTGGGATTAAGTTAAGATGATACAATTGAACTGGAAAGATACATAAATGTTTTAAATATTTCTCAAATAAGTCTCAAAGACCGTGAGGATGAATTGATCTGGGACTCATATCCCTCAGGGACATATACTCCAAAGTTGGGTTATTTAAAATTAAACTCAGATCTGGGCCAACGAGAGACTGTTTGGTGGTGGGGAAAACTTTGGAAGATTAAAAGTCCAGCCAAAACAAGATTGTTTATGTGGAATGCCCTAAATAATAAATTTCCTATGTGGGATATTCTATAGAAGAGGAAATTCTCTAGCCCAGGATGGTGCACCCTCTACAAATATGAAGGAGAGAATATTGTACACCTCTTTCTAAATTATATTTATATCATCAAAGTGTGGACTGAAGTATCGATACTTTTAGACCTACACTACAACTGGTTGGGACAAGATCTGGAACATGCCTGGAAATCTTGGTGGAATTCTAGAGTTTACAAAAGTCTTAGAGTGCTACCGCTATTGATCATATGGGGAGTATGGGTAGCAGGAAACTCTATTATCTTCAAGGGAGTTCCCTTGGCACTAGAGATCACAACGACCAAGAGTATAATTATTATGTCCTCCCTTCCCCTCAAAATTCGAGAGTCATTTCTAGACAGTCTCAGGAGGTCGAGATTGACAAATCTTCTCCTTGGGTTTTTTTCGATGGGGCTTCACAACATAATCGTTGTGGAGGAGGAGGACTTCTCTATATTTCAGATTCTCATTATTACTCTTTGAATTTTGGATTTGGGACGCGAACAAAGAAATTTGATGAACTAATGAGCCTCAAACTACTCATTGCCTTTTCCATTAAAAAGGGTTGTCACTCCTTAAATGTTTTTGGGGACTTATTAAATGTCATATATTGGATAAAAGGCACACAAAGATGCACAAGCATAACACTTTCTTCCTTAGTGGAATACATATTTCGATTATAGACAACTTTTGACTCACTTATTTGTCAACATGTCTACAGGGGAAACAATAAAGAAGCGGACCTGAGGTCAAAACAGGGGCTTTATTTGGCTATGGGACAATGGAAAGTAACAAAATATCAAAATGAACAAGCCCATGAATATCTGCACCAATTGTTTTTGGAATGACCTCTTACAGATCCAAAAGACACTTTTGTTTAAAATTTGTAATGAATAAATATGCAGAAAACAACCCAACTTAGGGACTTGACTGAGCTTCATACAATAGATTTTGAGTATAGAACTCTCAAAAGGAACATAAGAATTTTTTGAAGACACAGATGCAGAAATATACTCTTCATGTGTATACCCAGGCATTTTGACAGTACACAAGCCATGTTGAATGACCTAGCTAGGGGACATAGAGACATGTTGACAACCATACATCAGATGAACCTTAGTGCATAGATGCTCCAACATAGCATGAGAGCTATAGGTTCCAATGCCGCAGGAGGGCCGAGTGGTTCAGGAGGACACCAGGGAGGTGGGGCCAATGGCTCCAATGGATCTCAGGGAGGGGCTAGTACAAACCCTTCACCAGCTCGAGCTTACACATAGTCTAGGAGGATTCCCCAACCTTTATATCGACAGTTCCAGACATGATAGACACTGGGACAACCTTTGGGAAAGCCAGGGGGAGAATGAGGACAGTCGGGTTAGGAATATGTGGTGCCACAACATCCGTTTGGGGAGTACATGAGAGACTACTTGGCATAGTCCTTCCTGAGATTGCTTGTCCTCAAGAAAAATCAATCCTAGGTGCTGCAAAATATGCTCTCCCTCCCATGTGGCATCCTCCACATGAAGACCTCTCCGTATAACCAAGCAATTCCTGATGACCCTGCTCCTCAATCTATGCTCTCTTTGTTTGAGAACTTCCTCTGGAACTAGCTCCAACTGGCCCTCCTCATCAAGGGGTGCAAACTCCTCTAAAATGATGACCTATTGTCCCACTACCTTTTTAAGGAAAGAAACGTGAAATACATTGTGAATCTTTCTACCCTACGATAAATCTAGCTCATATGCCACCTCGCCTACCCTCTTGATGACTCTGTATGGCCCATAAAACATCGTCTTCATCTTCTCTGTGTTGGAAAATATTGAACAAGCAACGAATGTGTGTTGATGGTTGTTGTCATTAATGGCAACAGTGGAGACGGCAGGATAAGAAGGATAAAACCCCTTGGGGATTCGGACGTAAAATCTCAGGAGGAACAACATTGAAGAAAACGCGCGCAGCAAGAGCTTACAGAGAAGAAGGAAGACAGAGATCTAGTGATCGTTGGATTCCATTCAAATTTCCCGAAAGGCCGACAACCGTCAGATCTGCAGAAGTTGCGAAAGGAGATAAGTCATCGGAGATTCGGGGATCGGGATTTTATAATGTCCAATGCACTTGACATCGAAAACTTTGAAATCGCGATATGCGATTTCACGATTTGATCTCAGTTGTTAAAGAAAGCATGAGATATGGACCGTTGATTCTCCTCATCAGAGTTTCGGGGATCGAGATTTCATAATGCAAAGAACACAATGCAACGAAAACCTCAATTTCGCGATATGCGAAATCCCGACTGAATCTGAACCGTCAGATCAACATGTGATCTAGACCGTCGATCTAATTCACGACAACAGTCCACGCCAGCTAGGGACACGTGGCACAACCAGGTAATGACAGGTGGTAGGAAGATTCAACAGTTCAAGCATAGGTAAGTCACAAATCAGAGTGACACGTGGCAGTATTTAACACGTGTCAAACCACGTGTGACGTTAGCATAGTATCGGGGATCAGGACTTTGTAATGCCAAAATCTCTTGACATAAAGAACTCCGAAATCGCGATATGCGATTTCGCGATGTAATCACAGCCGTTGGATAAGAATGAGATCTGGACCGTTGATTTCCTTCATCGGAGAATCGGGGATCGAGAATTCTATAGGCATGTACATGATGACATCGAAAATGCCGAGACCCTGATGAGAGATTTGACCGAGGTCATGTGTTGACGGTCATATGGGCCGAGGCCTATAGCCAGTAGGGCTAGCGCGTGGAAAGGGGCGCATCGACATCGGGGATCAGAACTTTGAAGTGACAAAGTCACTTGACCTCAGGAGTGTCGATTTCGTCATATGCAAAATCGCGATACAATCTGAGCCGTCAGATCAGGCTATGATCTAGACCGTTGATTTTAGACCATGTCGGAGTTTCACGAATCGGGATATGGATTTATAAGTGAAAAGAACAGTGAACATGAAGAACGCCGAAATCCCGATAGAGAGACATAAGGTTGTGGTCACGGAGTGAAGGTCACGTTGACCGGGAGCTAAGCTCAGGAGGGATAGCGTATGCAAGGAGCCATCGGGAATCGGAGAATCGAGAGTCTGAAGGACTTGTGATTTGTGACATCGAAAATGCCAAAATCGCGATGAGTGAAATCCCGATTTGATCTGAACCATTGGATCAAGTATTGATCGGAGGGTTGTTGTTCTTCCTCACATGTTAATGCTTCAGTTATGAATCTGTTAAGAGAAATAGACTGATAATGACAAATCGGTTAGCGTTTCAGTTGCCAAGACAGATGTCCTTGTATTACCGATTGGAAGGGGAAGTGGGATCGTCAAGGTAACTTGTATAAAAGAATATGAACGAGACTGAGTTGGGTTGGTCGTTCTGAATGGAAAAAGCATGAAACAGTAAGAAAGGAGAAGAGGCTGAGCATGAAATTTCAATATATATACAGAATGGAATGAAATGTAAAAGGGAGACAAAGCAAAATGAGAGACAGAGCAGAAGAAGAAGAACAGAATGACAGAAGAATGTGATGCAGAGCTGACCTGTTGAGGAAGAGAAGAATTGCAGAACAATCTATTGAAGATCAGATTTACAGAATAGATTAAAAATGGTAAGAAGTGATTTATCTGCATAAGTTGTATGTGCATTTATTATTTGATATTCAAGGGTGGTTGGGAGGTTCTTGGGAGGACGGTTGTCCTCAGAAGTTCAAGTGGGGGCTTGAACACAGGAAGTTGTAACTTCCATCTGGTTGT